>CM035165.1:47691855-48291855 GCA_020205615.1 Panax quinquefolius
AGTCTTTAATCTTGCACGCCTTGAGCCCATCTCTCGCCATTTCGCGTGTTTGATCATTTTTGCAAATGGCTTTCCTATACTGCTAGGATCCTCTCATAGTAAGGAGCCTCTTGGATATCAATAAATGTCATTACCATCTCGGTTTTTGTCATTGATGGAATGACTTGCGCTGCTAGATGTCTCTACCTTTGGGCATATTCTCGAAAAGATTCAGTAATTTTCTTTTTCACTTTAGTTACTTAATATCGATCCGGTGCCATTTGTGACTGAAAACTGTATTTATTTAGAAAGGCGTGGGCCAATTCTTCCCAGTTGTGGATTTTGGCATTGTCAAGTCAGGCATACCAAGCTTTAGCTTCTCTAGTGAGACACTTTTGAAAAAGTTGCATTCTGAGGCATTCATTTTCAGCATAAGACCCCAGTTCGCCAATGTACACTTTTAGGTGCGTATAGGGAATATACAGAGATCTGAATATGTGACACTCCCATAATTTCCAGTCCCTTTAATTGACCGGATGGTATCCTCCATTTGTTGGACTTTCTTTCTTATATCCCCAGTTTCTCGATCATCCCTGAGATTTGTGATTTCTTTATTGGAATGAGGTTTAGGTATCTGGGTTTCCATCTTTTTACCAATGCCCTGACTGCCCCCTAGTGTGAAGGACTCTGGTTGAATAGGCATTGTCTGGCCCTACGTATTTTTACTTTGTTCTTTTAGAAAGATAACCAATTCTGCTATCTGATTCCTTAATCCTTCAAACTCCTCTCAGGAAAGAGGAGTAGGATCAGGTTGGCCCGGTGTAGCCATGCCTAACGGTGGGATCAGTGCCTTCTTGGACTTTAAATGGGTAACAGGACAGATTGCTTCCCTGCGAAAGACTTATATAGTTTAGTCCTTAGGGATTGTAAATTAACATCTTTATGTGATGTGTCCATTTTAAGAATTTTATCCTGCAAAATGGATGTCATTTGTTTGTAGCATGTTAATATGTATGTGTACACATTTCTTTATATTTCTCATTACATGGAGATGGATATTGAATGTAAGTACAAGTATTTTGAAATGAGAGCATGAAGAGACTTTCCTCCATTTTGGGTTAATCGAGAGGTGACCTATCTTAGGTTACTCTCATGGCTTTTTTGGCGTGAAGGTTCCCAAATCATCGCAATCTACTAGGCGGGAAGTTAATCTTATCTTTCAACTGGAGCGAATTTGGGTGGTGCCATTCACGAGCCTCGGAGAATCAAAGCTTCTCACGAGTCCCGTAATCAAACAAGACGGATAGCCTCACGGTGGAGGGACCACACAACATACATTCACACACATCGCGTCTCACCGTATGAAAATGATGATATGTGCAAAGCACTAATATCACAAGCGAGATATGGTGTGAAGCACTAATATCATGGCGATTATAGTGCGAAGCACTAACATCATAAGCGATTATGGTGCGAAGCACTAAGTGCAATAAGGAAATGCATTCGTACACATTCATCAAAATGTAAATGCAACATCCACACACAAGCGAGATAACTTGATTTTGAAAAGATTGTAATAGCGGCTTAAGTCATCTTACTGGAGTCCCCATCAGAGTTGCCACCTGTCGACGTCGGGATTTTTGGGTGTCCCTTTCCGTTACTTGTTCTTTGGTGTTCTCGTTTTAGGTGAGATTTGTTTGAAAAAGCAAGTGAAAAAGGTCTGACATGTATAATGTCGACGATGGACTGTTAAGAGTCGCCAGTTGGTTTTTTAAATGGATGTACCAACACAACCGAGAAAAGGTTTGCACATTGACCTAGTGATGTGACACTGATATACGGGTCGGCAAAACCGAGATTCGTTTAAGGTCCGGGGAATTGGTTATGCGGGGGGAAGGTGTTAGGCAACCCCCGACATCCGTGTTACCACGGTGACCGCCTCTTTTCAAGAAACTATTATCTGAGTGTGTGTGTGTGTGGGTCAATGTGTTGTTATATGGAAGTTGTGCGAGGCCTCATTCGAACCTATATACACAGGGTTTAAATTTATGTAAAAAATCAGTTTTTAACAAGATATGGCAGTGATGTTTTATAAAATAGGTTTTTCAAACCTTGATGCTCAATAGGAATTGAGACCTTTTACACTCCCATTTTTATTAAGTGAGCGCCTGAATTGATTTTATTTGACGGATCCGAGGCATCCGTATGAAAATAATATACAAAAATAATGCCGACTTCCTCGTGGATATGGAAACCATCGAGGAAATTCGAGAACATGCGATATAATTTACAAAGTCGCTTACATTTGAAAATGTCCATCACGGGAACCGAATCTAGATCCAATGGAATGAATCTGTGATCACATGATTCCTAGGCGCACAGAATGCTGTAATTTGTATGAAAGTAGTAAGCAGGTATATATATAAAAGCGGTAAATATATATATACAGACATGATCACCAACCACGAAGCACCTCCATGGGGGATCAGAAATGTAAATAAAGCTGTTAAAAGATGTAAATACGGTCAACTGCCACGAAGTAAACTCCAGGCAGGAAAAAATATAAAGAAAGCTGTAAAAGCGATCAACCACCACGAAGTAAACTCCAGGTGAGACAATATATATATATATATATATATATATATATATATATATATATATATATATATAAGCAATAAACGCAGCAGATGTAAAATCCAGGCTCATCGAGCGAGTTCGACCACGATTCATATATATATAAGTATATATATATATAAGCGAAAACGCACCGGATATAAAATCAAGCTCATCGAGCAGTCAGTCCACCACAGTATATATATATATATATATATATATATATATATATATATATATATATATATATATATATATATATATATATATAAAATGATAGTAAACGCACCAAACGAAGTTTAGGCTCATCGAACAAAGTCGACACACAGTTGATATATATAAGTTTTTATATATATATATATATATATATATATATATATATATATATAAATGGGTAAACGCACTGCACCAAAGTTCAGGCTCAATCGAGGCATAACTCGATAATGTTAGTCAATATATATGTAACTATATATATATATACAGACTAAAATGAAACCACGGATCAAAATCAGGCAAAAGCAAGCAACCTGACTCTCAGCGTGTAGAAGGGTGTGTGCAAAGATGAAAGAAAGACTCTAAAAAGTGTGTGAGAAGGCTTACGGTGATCGCTAAAAAGGCTTCTATATCTTTAGAGTGGAAAACTCTTGGGCTTTTGTGGGTACAAAAGAGGCTATATATGAGCTCACACGTGTTTAAAAGTGGGAAAATACCTTTGTATGGCGAGTGCGAGAGCAAATTATATGCGAGGTTTCCCGTCTTTTCTCTTAGAAAATCTGCACCCCAAGCCCTCTATTTATAGAGGAGGAGCCTGAGTCTACCTGTGGTACCTAGTAGTAGTAGTGTACCTGCGACTTCCTTGGGAGTGCCAGGCAAGGCGGGTCCCCGTGTCAAAGTATCGCAGACGCGTTGTTCGGCTCGATCGCTCATAACTTTCAATCCGGGAGTTCGATGGAAGCGTGCCATACCATTCCAAAAGATCTTTCCGAGAGCTACACAATGACATATGATTTGATCTTTTTGATTCTAGGAAGATGGGTCCATGACCAGAAATGGCATTCCGGGTTTTACGTCGAGGCGATCCGGTGAGCTATTTTGTGTAGTTTGCGCTCCGGAGTTAAGATATCGCTCTTGTGGGACTTCTATTGAAGTATTTTGAGTTGACATGAGTTGATTTGATGTGAGTTGAAGTTTAGTTGGCAAAATGACCATTTTTCCCCTCCCGGGGTTATCTCGATTTTTAGCATGATTATAGCAGTCATTTCTCAGGGTTATCTCTGAGGCTGGCTTTCTGTTGACTTTGACTATCCTCAGGGTCATCTCTGAGGTTAGCTTGACCTATTCCCATGGTTGGGACTGAGACTGGATACCTCGGGGTCATCTCCAAGATTAATCGGTCTTCTCCGGTGTGTGGTCCGGTATTGTATCTGCAGGCCTCGGGGTTATCTCCGAGGTTGGATTTGGTTACTCCCAGATTGCGATCCGGTGTTTGATGATGAACTTTCGGTAGTATCCGGTACGGAGTTGGATTGTCTTTCAGGGTTCCCTCTTAAAAGACGAATCTGTCATCCTGCAATGTTAATAACTGTAGAAGAAAATTTTGAGTGTCTACAATGACGATGGCACCATTCTATCCTGCTAGAGGTCCCTATATCTGAGGGCTTAGCTCCTTCGCCAGTATCTTGACTAGAGTTTTGATTGACTAACGCCATCACATGGCTTCCCTACTCAGGGGATCATTTGCCCATCGGTTTTGCGGATGGACACCCTACTGGAGTAGAGTATTTGATTTTCGCCCGGAGATTTCCTCTCTTCACAGATGGAGGCTGGGAGCTCTATTTAGGAGAGCGTGCTATTAGGAGCACCATAGGGGAGATCCGTATACCGACCTTGCCTCCTTCCAGGTGTCATTGGCCTGTATCACAGTCACCCGTCACTGATATTCCATTGTTGGGAGTTGACGGTTTTGATTTATCTGAGGGTCCATGTACTCAGGAGATATTCCAGCATTGGTAGTTCCCTCGCACTATTGGGGCCCAGTCCCGTGCCACATAGTTTATGGGGGACATGGTTCCAGGATCTTTGATGATGACGGATTGGGTGGCTTGTGTTCGAGCTCCAACTCATCTGACCCAGATTGATAGTTTGACCCGGCAGTTAGACCAGACACATGTATTTATTCGGCATTTGGGCAGAGATCCAGCAGAGGCGGAGTCATTTGTTCCTTCCGGCTCGGTCTTTGGCCCTCAGATGACCCATTTGGTTTTGCGGTGCAAATCCTCCTCTTTATAGGCCCGACATCCCCTGCTGATAGAGATTCGATGACTTCGGGAGGAGTTACATCGTGGTGGGCGAGATTGAGGATGTGGACATCGAGACCTTTGTCTTCTTCGATGTATATTCTCGTTATATCTTTTGATAGGCCTCTGTTAGATATTGGGTGGTTGTTCCCCATTCTCGCTATATCTCTTTGATAGGCCTCTTTTAGTAATAGGCGTCTGTGCCCCATTTTATGTATTTGTAAATGTATGGGTGATGTATTAGATGATGTTATATTTAGGAATGTATTCACCATTTTTCATTCCCTATATCATATTGCCATCCATTATCTCATTATGCATGTATCATGTTATGCATATATATGTATGTCGAGAGATATTTGGCATTGACCTGGATGGTCTTATGACACTACCCGCGACAGATGTCTTCTTCGACAATTAGTCAGTATAGATCATACCCCAACCGTCGATAGTGGCATTGGGTATGCGATCGTGGTATGATAGCATGTCACCGCTTGAACGGGGTGATGTGAGATCCAGAATCGCTGAGATACCATGATCCTTTTGGCATTTCGGTTTCGCAGGATTCGTGGGCGGGATGATATAGCATTGGCTACGGATATGCAGCGTGTATTCCGATTTGGCACCCATGAGTTGACTCTACCCTAGAAGAGTACGCACGATTGGCGATGTTGCTTTTAAGACGGACCTTGCGTGCACATGGCTTTGGGAGACATGAAGCGGGCGGTTCATGACTCTCACAGGATTGTGGCGCAAAGTAGTGCGGGATGAGCTGACATCTGGCCACGTGATCTCTCAGAGTTTTCTGTATGACAGATTTGGCGCGGAGGATAGCTACTCACAACATTCTGGGGATTTCACCATGTCGGAGGATCATTGGCGTTTGGCCAGAGTTGATGTACTGATGCTATATGTACTGTCATACGTGTATATGCCGCGGTATATGGATGAGATAGATATAGGAGTTATCATGGTCGTGAGAGCTCTCAAGGAGGGTCATACCATTTTACCTATGATCATGGCAGAGACCTGCGATCGACATCTCCATCGATAGTACACATCGCTGGGAGTGTTTTTGGGAGTTCGATCATGTCTTTGTATGTGTGGTCTATGTCACACTTGCGATCGGTTGGTACCCTTAGACGGCATGGGTATTACTTTTCCCATGATGTGGCTATGTCATACTCCTTTCAGCCATCGGAGTGTTCAGATGCTCAGTCCTAGTTCGCATTTTTGGCAGATATCAGAGATCCATTTAGCATATTGATGTGCTCGGGCTTTGCTCACCATACAACTTCATTACTCATGCTCGGGCATGGATTTCCTCTCTCTGACTGGCTTAAGGGCGTGACTACTTATCATCCGCGGCCATGATGTCATGATTCGACCGGTACTGGATTTTACCCTTCGAAGAAGGGCGGCATGTGTCGTTGACTTCTCGATATCTCTCAGCAAAGGACCGATCTCGTGTATATGCTTGCTGGGATCAGCGTGAGATAGCTGCTTTTTCTGTCAGTCATCCCGGTTATTCTGCAGAGTACTCTGCATGGATGGAGATGGAGATTTCATCGGCTGCAGCAGTATTTGTAGTACCGGAGATTGAGTTAGACGATGTAGAACCTACGGAGGACATTGATACCTACATCGAGGAGGAGCCCGCTGCCGGGTTGCCAGCATTTCTTTCGAATTCTCCTAGTACCAGTAACTTGACACAGTACTTAGAGCAGAGTCTTCATCTGATGACCTTTGAGAGAGATCAGATTCGATTTATGATGTTGACTGCTCTTGATGTGAGGGACGCCGCCCTTTTAGAGAAAGACGAGGCATTGGCTCATAGAGATGCCGCCATCGCTGAGCGTGATGAGGCCAGGTTAGCCATGAACGTAGTGATAGTTGAGCAGGATATCGCCATATCTTCCCAGGATGTTGCTGTCACAGATAGTACTGCAGCGAGGTCCCTTACCACTGGTATGATCACAGTGATGAGCGCTTATATTGATGAGCATATGGTCATCATGCAGATGGCTACAGATCTGTTGGGTCGTGTGGATATCCTCGTACAGGAGACCACATCTTCACCTCCATCTTCGGAGAGGGACGCCATGTTGGGCTTGTTACGCATATACCCCAACTTGTAGATGAGCACAGTATTAACTACACAGACTAAGCTTAGCCATTTTGTCATATACGATTTACATTGTATATATATCTAACAACATTATATCTGATGAGGAAATATATTTTGGATCACATCCCTTTTAGATATGTCCCGCCATTTGCTTGATATTTTGCCTTTGCGCTCGGGCTTGTGATCTTGATGTATTACGAATTCCTCTGGGTGGATGGACATTGAGTTGTCTCTGGATAATTGAGAATGGATCATCGATCGTGTATCCCTACCATCTTTGGTGTCTTGGGACTGTTTACGAATGGAAATGTGTAGAGGAGTGTGGCTTTCTCTCTCGAGATTGATGCGCACCACGAGATGGTCGTGATACTTCTATTTAGGAGAAGCCTAGTTAATTCCATCTCTTATGGATTGGTGTTGCTCTTCAAGGTATGACCGCAGCTTAGATGGTCGCCGAATCTACTATTTGGGAGGAGTTCAGGTAATTTCATCCCTTTGGTCTGAAGCCAATGAAATGTATTGGATTGAAGGATGATACCAGAACCAACTGATAGGGGTTTGTGTTTTGTTAGGGGGTGAGACCGCACCGTGAATGGCTGCCTACGTACTCCTATTGAAGAGGAGATCAGGTCTGCGTAGTTCGAACCTGGTGGAAGAGGTTCAACGCTGTATATGGCTGACATGGTGTAGGAATGTTTTTGGTTGTTTTTGTTTTATGTAAGGGTAGAAATGTTTTTGCTGTTTTTGTTTTATTGCGACTGGGCCATATGAAATAGTTACCTACGTACTCCTATTGAAGAGGAGATCAGGTCGACGTAGTTCGCCCCTCAAGGCGAGAAGAAAAGCGTAATCCCATGTGCAGGTTAGAGTGCGGGGAGGAGAAAGTTTAATCCTAGGTTGAGGATACACTGCAGGTGAAAAGTTTTATCCCAAGAATGGGTAGCCAAACTGTGAATGCAAGAGGTTCAATCCGCGGTGGGATGACCTAAGTTATGTGAGCGCAAAGGAGAAAGCCAGGTTGCTGGCTATGAGAAGTATGTTTCCCTGAGGGGCAAAGTGTAGAAAAGTTGTAGGGTAAAGGGTTAAAGAACCGGAAGGACTGGTGACCTGATGATTATGCACTGTGGTGTTTCTTTGGTTACCAGATATATATCTTGTTTCCGCGGTATGCGAGTTGATGAGTTGTGGAAATTCATCGCCGTCCATTTCTTGCAATCTGAGAGTGCCTCCTGTCAATACTTCCTTGACAATAAACGGGCCTTCCCAGTTGGGAGCGAATTTTCCTTTAGCCTGATCCTGGTTTTTAAGAATCTTCTTCAAAACCAAGTCATGTTGTTTAAACTGCCATAGCCGGACTTTTTTATTGTAGGATCGAGCGTTCCTTTGCTGATATAACTTACCATGGAAGATAGCCGCGGTTCACCTTTTGTCTATTAGAGACAATTGGTGATACCTATCTTGTACCCATTGGTCTTCATCCGGTGGCGTCGATCAACACTCTGAGAGATTCCATCTCAACTTCTAAGGGAAGCAATGCTTCCATCCCATAGGTTAAAGTATAGGGGTTTCCCGGTTGAAGTATGCATGGAGCTTCAGAGGCTATGAGTCGAGGCAATAGGTCGAGGCCAATCTTTGTGGTTGGCGGACATCTTCTACATAATCTTCTTGATGTTTTTGTTAGCCGCTTCAAAAAGACCGTTCATCTTGAGACGATAGATGATGAGTTAAGATGTTTGATGTGCAATTTATTGCATAATTACTCCATCATTTTATTCTCGAGGTTTTTGGCATTTATCGACACAATCACCTCACGGTTGTCCATATCGACAAAACGACATTGTTTTTCGATGAAAATAATGATGACTTCTTTAGTGACCTTGGGAAGGAGGTCGTAAAAGCTCCCAAATTCGGATACTTGAAACCCAAACTCGGTGCTTCACGATATCATTTCTATGAGCGGAATAATACTAATAATAATAACAATAATATAAATAACAAACTTAGTTTACATATATCGTAGTCTAATCCCAAGTCACGCAACCTTTACTATAATTCCTTACATGATAGATAATATATATCATTGCCTTAATCTGATCTAACTATTACAAAAGATACCATTAAACATATTCTCGCTTTGCTTTTCCTTTTCACTTGTTCTTGTCTCGAACCTTGAGTTGATCACTCTTAATGAAAACATTTAAATTAAGCAAGGATGAGCATTTGAGTGCCCGTAAAGTAATAACAATTATAATTATATTTGGTGAAAAGAATTAAATGTTTTCTTTGTACATCACTTCTACAACAAATTAATAGTTGTGAAGTAAACCGAACCTATAATAATAACATAACAATTTATCTCAAATTTTTGAAACTACATTATTGACTATATATATAGGGTAATTGACATACTATGAACATTGTTTTTAGTTTTCGTTAAGGTTTAGCGAGAACTTCATCATAAAATGTCATGACTTACGTGCACGAGGGTGATCTCGCCTAATGTGCCCAAGATTGATCAATACTACATTACAAGAACGATATTATCGTTCACTCTGTCGCCAGGCACATAAAAGTTTTCCGTGATCGGGATGTTCATATTTAGAATGGAATCCAGACCAAAATAATTTGATTGGATACAAAAAGGTTTTTATCATATTCAACGACAATTCTAAATTTTTGTCTAGCTGATCAAATAGCTTAGACGGCTTATATATATATATATATATATATATATATATATATATATATATATATATATATATCAACATGTAATTAAATACAATGATTATCCAAGTGGGGACACTTGTATAACCATATATAGAAATTAACGAACAGAATATATATATCTGAATTATCATATACTAACATGTTGATAAACAATGATCGGATATAGAATATATCATAATAGGGTTAATAATATAGTATAATAATAATATAATTATGAAACTTCTTACTCATGTCCATTGCATAAAGGAAATGCAAAGGTAAGATACTTGTCTGATGCGCTGCTTACAGTTCGTAACTTAGTTCTATCTTTTATATCATGACCTATCATTAATCAGATCATTTTACTGATTAGAATAACATATTATAACACATAACACTACTTATTGTAGTCAACACATAACCTAATCACATTGGCGCATAGGTTTAACAACCATTGAATTACAAATAATCACATATTTAATTAAATTATCTAAGTCCGGATCATTTACGAAAATATGCCGATTGTCTGAAACATCTTTATTCTGAGGTAATTATCGAGTCTAAGACTACGTCTCTGTAACTTAATATCGGTCATATTATTTTAAATGACTTAATATAATTTTTAAAATATTTATTATAATTTATCATGAATTTTCAAACAGGAATCATTATTAAATGATTTAAATATTGAATAATTCTATTTTCATTAATATTTAATTAATATTAAACTATTAATAATCATTTCCAAAATTTTAAAGTTATTTATAATAACTTAAACTACCTTTAAATTATTAATATTACCCTTAAATGATTTTTAAAATCATTTGTAAATAATTACCATTAATATTTGAATATTAATGCACTATTTATCAAAATATTAAAAGTCATTAATTATAACTTAAAATATTTTTAATTCATTTGTATTCTTTTTAAATGATTTTTTATAAGTTAATAAAACCATTTTTAAACTATTTATTTAATATAATTATTAAATAAATTTAATATCATTGATAATAAATTAATAATCATTAATATTATATTATTAATGAAATTATCCTTTAAATATTAAAAGTTATATTTTATAACTTAAAATATCTTTAAACACTTTATTTTCATTTAAAATGATTATTATAATATTAAAATCATTTTAAAACTAAATTATTTAATATAATTATTAAATAACTTCAATATCATTAATAATAATTAATTAATGAAATTTATCTTTAAATATTAAAAGTTTTATTTTATAACTTAAAATATTTTTAAATACCTTATTATTATTTAAAATGATTTTTATTATAACAAAATCATTTTTAATTATTTTATTTAATTCATTTAGTAAATAACTTAATGATCATTAATATTAAATAATTAATGAAATTTGCTTTAGAATATTAAAAGTTATATTTTATAACTTAAAATATTTTAAATAACTTATTATCATTTAAAATGATTTTTAATATAATAAAATCATTTTTAATTAATTTATTTAATGTATTTAATAAATAAATTAATTATCAATAATATTTAAATAAATACTAATATTTATGAAAAATATTTCAAATTATTAAAAGTTAATTTTTATAATTTAAAAATAATTTTTATAATAATTTTTTTAATTTTCAGAAATTAATAACTATTTTTAAATGATTTTTCAAAAATAATTAATTTAAATAAATAAAACTGTCGCTATAGCTTTTAGCAGCAAAATCTGTCACCTTAGGTGTTCTTGAGCCCTCAAGAACATTCATAACAGTTAACAAGTGAGCACGTTTGACCAAACATTACTCTCTGATTATTGTGTTTCTGGGTAAGTAAATGATTAGAGGTTGTAGTACTACTATTAGACTACACGATCCTACAGCAAACATGGCCAACAAACATAAAACCAGAGAGATCTAGGCTTGCAAAGTGCCCGTCAGAGATGTTCTTCATTTATGGGTTACCCAGAAATGAAGAACAGTTCGACTGTCCACTTTTGGGCTTCCACAACTTGATATCCTGTTGATGTTTAAGTGATTTAAGGCTTTCAGGTTCTAGACCACATGTAGTACTATAGATCTATCACAAAACATTAACATAACAACAACACATCAACCAAATATGGACCGCCAAAGTAGTGGTCGAAGCGCTTATGAAGGTTTTCGGGTTACTAGAAACTTCATCCATAGCGATTTCGTCCACCACTTTGACCATCGATTACTTTGAGTCAAAAAGGATATAAAGATTCTAGAGGCATGGTCATGTAGCCTACACTTCAGATAACAACATTACCACAATAACAAGGTCTAAAATGTAAACACAAGCAAGATTTAAACGCATGAACATGCTGTCAGACTTTCTGGGCACGTTCTCGGTTACCCAGAAACGTTCAGTCAATGTCGGTCAACGTGGTTTGACCACTAATAACTTTCAATCGACATGATCCGACTTTGAATCCGTTTTTAGATCAAAGATCTCATATCATACTATCGGATCAAACATTAAAACACAAAAATCATTAACAACCAAAGATTTAGAAGACCTGACATATGGTTGTCAATCGACATAAAAGAAAATTTCCAGATTTTGAAAAACACCAAATCCGAGCCTCTAGATGTTATGGATCCATCATCTAGTAACCTAGATCATCATTACACACTACATACAATATATTTAACACAAAAAAACTAACATCTAACATAGGATCAAAAGTCAGATTTCATTTTAGGGTTTATACCTTCTATGAGAAATCTTTGATTCTTGGCCACTAAATGGTTATGGAATTCGTGGGGCTTGATTCAGAGATTGGTCCACTACTATATTTTGTGGTTTTTAGAGAGAGAGGGTCTTGGATGAGTATAGATGCATGAACGAGCAAAAATGTGAACTTTTCTCTCTCTTAACCTATTTATATAACTTAGATTCATTGAATCTAACTTTCAAGGTGTCAAAAGAGATAAGCTTGGATGATATATAGAGCATGTGCTATAATCTAGAGTGATGACTTGACAAGATATGGAAAGATTTGCAAGAAACCTATAAAAATAAATCCGAAAAGGGTATTTTAGTAAACTAACAAAACATTTTAAGGGTATTCTTGTCCGTGATGCTTGAATCTAGGTTAAAATCAATAGATCTTAAACCTTAAGGTTTTCCAAATAATTTCTAGGGTTTAAAAATTTAAGATTAAAGTTTAATAAAATTTTAATTATAACTTACTAATTAAAATTAGGGGTTTTAATAGAAAAATAGGGTTTTAAAAATACTTAGGGTTTTTTGATCTAATTACGGTTCCTCTAATTATGAATTAGGGTTTCCTAATGAACATAATTATTTACTACAATAATAATTAGAGTTATCATCTTAGCAATTAGGGTTTCAAATTGGAAATTAGGGTTTCTAATTTATAATTAGGGTTTACCTAATTAGCATAATATAATAATGGTCTTAAATCACTTACCACAATTTCTTACCAATTGCAAACTCCGGTTTGAGTTTCAAGTTAGGGTTTAACGAATTAATGCAACTGTTTTAACATGCCACAACATAATTGACCAACCATTATGTATACGTACATACAGTACATATTAATAACATTGAAAATTCAAATATAATATTATTATATTATTATTCTCATTCCTTGATAAAAATCTAAAATTAGGGTTTGGATTCCATATCTGATTTATTCTTTCATATTTAACCTTAATAATTAAGGTAAAATAATTAACTTATTAATCTGTACTAAAATTCAGTATAATAAAATAATTATTATAATTATTCTAAAAATCACTCCATATATTATTTAAATAATATATGATTATATTTTCATGAAAATAATCAATAAAACTTTTTCTGCTATAATGATAATTATTATAAGAATATACTTTACAAAAATCAATAATTCTAAAATACAATTATTTGTAAACATTTATGCAATAAATATATTTTTATTTACCACATAAATACATATACACATTATCTTGTACAAATCCTCATCCTTAAAATAATAATAATAAAAAAAAATTATACGCAAAATTTCTTATTTATTTATATAGAAAATATCGGGTTGTTACATTCACCCTCCCTTATAAAGATTCCTTCCCTGAAATCACCGTTTTAAAACCTATACATACACGGGTATATAGCATACATAATTATTGCAAGTAGATCTCGATCATAATTTGATCGAACTGATCCTTAACTATTCACATCTGACTTTGTTTATGCGATTAAACGGAAATTTGATTCCTAAAAGAACTCAAATTCATCCTTCAAAATGTCTTTATAAAATAATTTACTATATATAAAAAAAAATATATAAGAATAAAATTTGTTCGAGTAATACCTGGAGTTACATCCCCGGCTGCTACTGTTTCTTGAACGGTCAGGTTGAAGACTCCTTCGGTTGGTTCTGTTGGTTCATTTATTGAAGTCGGTCCAGATTATCGCCAATGTCCCCGCCGCTTTCCTTGTATTTGCATTCTTTGCCTCCTTCTCTTCCTTGGACGCTCTTTCACCTTATGCTCCATTGATGCACAAATAAAACACCCACTATACATTCTTAAATTGGGGCAGTTAGGAGAGATATGTCCCTCTACCACACTTGTAGCACACATTCTTTCCTTTTAAACACTCTCCCGAATGATTCTTTCTACAATTTCTACAATGCACAACTTGCTTCTTTCCACCTTCTGGCCTATTTTCCGTATTTCCAACATTATCAGCTTTCCTCTTTCCAATTCTACTACCACTACTCCCTTCTCCGGCTTTAACTTGATTTGTCTCCCACCAACAATTCACCCCTCCTTTCATTATATAGGTTGCGAAAGCTGTCTTTTGCCCCTCCGTTACCCTGGCTATCACAACCACTTCTACAGGGTCAATTGATCCTCTAAATCCTGGCGGTTTGTTTGCCTTGAAGTCTTCGAAGTTTGTCGATCGATTGTCTGGCTGATTTCCCGCGGCTGGTAATCCATTTTGCATAGCTTGAGCGTCTATATTAAATCACATTCTCGTATCGGGTCTAGTTTTCCTCCGACTTTGTTAACAAGTTCTTACGTCCTTTGGTTTCGTTTTAAATCTCATGGCATTATCTAATTAAATATATCATGTTCATCTAACTAATTTATAGTACTTTATAGCATATCACATATTGCTTTAAACATTCGATATCCCTTTGTGACATAAAAGTCGGGAATCACTGCCACAACTTATATGAAAGTTGAGAATATTACATTACACATAATAAAAGCATACATATTCAAGTAATACTAATACTACTTATTTCTTACACCTTTACTAATGATCATTTGCTTAGAAATCTGTTTATTCCCACCTCAATAATCCATTTATACCTAACTATACCTAGTTCGTCCAACTTACCACACATTATGAGTTTAAGAACTCACCATAAACATATGAGTTTATGAACTCGACATTGACCACATATTCTTTAACTATATTCTGCCTATCAGTTGTTCTATCGTTTCTGGGTTCAGTACTACATTTTCCAAAAATAACTACCTCATTGAGGTAGCTTTCAATGTGAGCCTCTATTTCAGCTATTGGCTTCGATATTGGCTCGGTTATAGAGATCTGCTCCTTCTTTACGATCTGAGAGTATCCTAACTCTTTTCTATCTGATATCTACACACATAAATTATACTGACTAGCATATAATATATACACACAACACATAATAGTTTTATATACGTTATCTTTTATTTTGTTTTATGATGAATTGATTTAATTCATCTCCTTATAAACTCTAAATGAGTTATTTGTATTTTCAACGTTTCCCTCTGTTCTAAGGTTATACCCTAAGGTCTAACCCACCTAAGGTTTAAAACCCTAAGCTCTGATACCAACCTGTAAAGCCCCCAAATCCGGATACTTGAAACCAAACTCGATGCTTCACGATATCATTTCTATGAGCGGAATAATACTAATAATAATAACAATAATATAAATAACAAACTTAGTTTACATATATCAAAGTCTAATCCCAAGTACGCAACCTTTACTATAATTCCTTACTTGATAGATAATATATATCATTGCCTTAATACAGTCTAACTATTACAAAAGATACCATTAAACATATTTTGTTTGCTTTCCCTTTTCACTTGTTCTTGTCTGAACCTTCAAGTTGATCACTCTTAGTTGAAAAAATTTAAATTAAGCAAGGATGAGCATTTGGGTGCCCAGAAAGTAATAACAATTATAATTATATTTGGCTGAAAGAATTAAATGTTTTCTTTGTACATCACTTCTACAACGAATTAATAGTTGTGAAGTAAACTGAACCTATAATAATAACATAACAATTCTATCTCAAATTTTTGAAACTACGTATTGACTATATATATAGGGTAGTTGACATACTATGAACATTGTTTTTAGTTTTCGTTAAGGTTTAGCAGAACTTCATCCGCAAACCGTCATGACTTACAGGCACGAGGGTGATCTGCCCAATGTGCCTAGTATTGATCAATACTACATTACAAGAACGATATTATCGTTCACTTTGTCCGCCTTGGGCGCATAAAAGTTTTCCCGTGATCGGGATGTTCATACTTAGACTGGAATCCGAACCAAAATAATTTGATTGGATACAAAAAGGTTTTTATCATATTCAACGACAATTCTAAATTTTTGTCTAGCTGATCAAATAGCTTTTTATATATATATATATATATATATATATATATATATATATATATATATATATATATATCAACATGTGATTAAATACAATGATTATCCAAGTGGGGACACTTGTATAACCATATATAGAAATTAAATAAATGTAATATATATATATCGAATTATCATATACTAACATGTTGATAAACAATGATGGGATATAGAATATATCACAATAGGGTTAATAATATAGTATAATAATAATATAATTATGAAACTTCTTACCCATGTCCATCAGATAAATGAAATGCAAAGGTAAGATATCACGATCTACCGCTTATAGTTCGTAACTTAGTTCTATCTTTTATATCACGACCTATCATTAATCAGATCATTTTACTGATTAGAATAACATATTATAACACATAGCACTACTTATTGTAGTCAACACATAACCTAATCACATTGGCACATAGGTTTAACAACCATTGAATCACAAATAATCACATATTTAATTAAATTATCTAAGTCTAGATCAATTCCTGAAATATGTCGGTGTACCGACATCTTTATCGGGTAATTATCGAGTCTAAGACTCTGTCCTGTAACTTAATATCAGTCATATTATTTTTAAATTACTTAATATAATTTTTAAAATATTTATTATAATTTATCATGAATTTTCAAACACCGGAATCATTATTAAATGATTTAAATATTGAATAATTCTATTGTCATTAATATTTAATTAATATTAAACTATTAATGAAATCATTTCTAAAATTTTAAAGTTATTTATAATAACTTAAACTACCTTTAAAATATTAATATTACCCTTAAATGATTTTTAAAATTATTTTTAAATAATTACCATTAATATTTGAATATTAATGTACTATTTATCAAAATATTAAAAGTCATTAATTATAACTTAAAATATTTTTAATTCATGTGTATTCTTTTTAAATGATTTTTTAAGTTAATAAAACCATTTTAAAACTATTTATTTAATATAATTATTAAATAAATTTAATATCATTGATAATAAATTAATAATCATTAATATTAAATTATTAATGAAATTATCCTTTAAATATTAAAAGTTATATTTTATAACTTAAAATATCTTTAAGCACTTTATATTCATTTAAAATGATTATTATAATATTAAAATCATTTTAAAACTAAATTATTTAATATAATTATTAAAAACTTCAATATCATTAATAATAATTAATTAATGAAATTTATCTTTAAATATTAAAAGTTTTATTTTATAACTTAAATTATTTTTAAATACCTTATTATTATTTAAAAATGATTTTAATATAACAAAATCATTTTTAATTATTTTATTTAATTCATTTAGTAAATAACTTAATGATCATTAATATTAAATAATTAATGAAATTTGCTTTAGAATATTAAAAGTTATATTTTATAACTTCAAATATTTTTAAATAACTTATTATCATTTAAAATGATTTTTAATATAATAAAATCATTTTTAATTAATTTATTTAATGTATTTAATAAATAAATTAATTATCAATAATATTTAAATAAATACTAATATTTATGAAAAATATTTCAAATTATTAAAAGTTAATTTTTATAATTTAAAAATAATTTTTAAAATAATTTTTGTAATTTTCAGAAATTAATAACTATTTTTAAATGATTTTTTGGAAATAATTAATTAAAATAAATAAAACTGTCGCTATAGCTTTTGTAGCGGCAAAAATCATCCTTAGGTGTTCTTGAGCCCTCAAGAACATTCATATTGATTAACAAGTGAGCACGTTTGACCAAACATTACTCTCTGATTATTGTGTTTCTGAGTAAGTAAATGATTAGAGGTTGTAGTACTATTGACTACACGATCCAACAGCAAACATGGCCAACAAACATAAAACCAGAGAGATCTAGGCTTGCAAAGTGCCTGTCAGAGATGTTCTTCATTTCTAGGTTACCTAGAAATGAAGAACAGTTCGACTGTCCACTTTTGGGCTTCCACAACTTGATATCATGTTGACGTTTAAGTTATTTAAGGCTTTCAGGTTCTAGACCACATGTAGTACTATAGATCTATCACAAAACATCAAGATAACAACAACACATCAACCAAATATGGACCGGTCAAAGTAGTGGTCGAATCGCTTATGAAGGTTTCGGGTTACCGAAACTTCATCCCTAGATTCATTCCACACCACTTTGACCACTGATTACTTTGAGTCAAAAAAGAATATAAAGATTCTAGAGGCATGGTCATGTAGCCTACACTTCAGACAACAACATTACCGCAATAACAAGGTCGAAAATGTAAACACAAGCAAGATTTAAACGCATGAACCTGCTGTCAGACTTTCTGGGCACGTTCTCGGTTACCCAAAAACGTTCAGTCAATGTCGGTCAACATGGTTTGACCACTAATAACTTTCAACCGGCTTATGATCTGACTTTGATTCCAGTTTTAGATCAAAGATCTCATATCATACTACCAGATCAAACATTAAAAACACAAAAATCATTAACAACCAAAGATTTAGAAGACCTGACATATGGTTGTCAATCGACATAAAAGAAAATTTCCAGATTTTGAAAAACACCAAATCCGAGCCTCTAGATGTTATGGATCCATCATCTAGTAACCTAGATCATCATTACACACTACATACAATATATTTAACACAAAAAAACTAACATCTAACATAGGATCAAAAGTCAGATTTCATTTTAGGGTTTATACCTTCTATGAGAAATCTTTGATTCTTGGCCACTAAATGGTTATGGAATTCGTGGGGCTTGATTCGTAGATTGGTCCACTACTATATTTGTGGTTTTAGAGAGAGAGAGGTCTTGGATGAGTATAGATGATGCATGAGCGAGCAAAATGTGAACTTTTTCTCTCTTAACCTATTTATATATAACTTAGATTCATTGAATCTAACTTTCAAGGTGTCAAAAGAGATAAGCTTGGATGATATAGAGCATGTGCTATAATCTAGTGATGACTTGACAAGATATGGAAAGATTTGCAAGAAACCTATAAAAATAAATCCTAAAAAGGGTATTTTAGTAAACTAACAAAACATTTTAAGGGTATTCTTGTCCGTGATGCTTGAATCTAGGTTAAAATCAATAGATCTTAAACCTTAAGGTTTTCCAAATAATTTCTAGGGTTTAAAATTTAAGATTAAAGTTTAATAAAATTTTAATTATAACTTACTAATTAAAATTAGGGGTTTTTTAATAGAAAATAGGGTTTTAAAAATACTTAGGGTTTTTTGATCTAATTACGGTTCCTCTAATTATGAATTAGGGTTTCCTAATGAACATAATTATTTACTACAATAATAATTAGAGTTATCATCTTAGCAATTAGGGTTTCAAATTAGAAATTAGGGTTTCTAATTTACAATTAGGGTTTCTAGACAATAATTAGGGTTTACCTAATTAGCATAATATAATAATGGTCTTAAATCACGTACCACAATTTCTTACCAATTGCAAACTCCGGTTTGAGTTTCAAGTTAGGGTTTAACTAATTAATGCTACTGTTTTAACATGCCACAACATAATTGACCAACCATTATCTATACGTACATACAGTACATATTAATAGCACTGAAAATTTAAATATAATATTATTATATTATTATTCTCATTCCTTGATAAAAATCTAAAATTAGGGTTTGGATTCCATATCTGATTTATTCTTTCATATTTAACCTTAATAATTAAGGTAAAATAATTAACTTATTAATCTGTACTAAAATTCGTATAATAAAATAATTATTATAATTATTCTAAAATCACTCCATATATTATTTAAATAATATATGATTATATTTACATGGACAATAATCAATAAAACATTTCGCTACTATAAAAGTAATTATTATAAGAATATACTTTACAAAAATCAATAATTCTAAAATACAATTATATGTAAACATTTATGCAATAAATATATTTTTATTTACCACATAAATACATATACACATTATCTTGTACAAATCCTCATCCTTAAAATAATAATAATAAAAAAAAAAAAATTATACGCAAAATTTCTTATTTATTTATATAGAAAATATCGGGTTGTTACAGAGGCTGCTTCTACCCACTTGGTTAAGTAGTCGATCACGGTGAAGATAAATCGGTGACCATTACTAGCTTTAGGCTCGATGGGCTCGATAACGTCCATTCCCCACATTGAGAAGGGCCAAGGCGAACTCATATTGTGGAGTTCCCGTGGAGGGGGCGTGTATAGCATTCCCATGAATCATTAATCGATAGCATCTTTTGATGTGGTCGCTGTAATCAGCTTTGAGAGATAGCCAATAATGTCCTGTCCTGAGGACTTTCTTGACAAGGAGGGGGCCACTCATGTGGGGGCCACAGACTCCACCATGGATTTCATCCATAAGCCTTTGGGCTTGATCTTTGTCTAGACACCTAAGGAGACCTATTCCTACATCTCTTTTGTAGAGCGCATCTCCACTCAGATAGAACTTCATAGCAAGTCGATGGATCCGCCTTTTCTTAGTCAGGCTCGCCTCAGCGGGTGTAGATCCATCTCGCAGATATTCCTTGATATGCTGATACCAAGGAGGTTGGATGGGAGGTAGCTCATCCGATACTTCTGCAATGTAATTCCCATAGGCTGGGGCCTTGTTCAAGGAAATTGTGATGCTTGGCAAGTGTTCCTTGTTTGATATGTGAATCAAGGAGGCCAAAGTTGCTAACGCATTTGCGAAATCATTCCTATTACGAGGAACTGAAAGTAGTATGCACACAAGCCAATCATGTTTGATGATAAAGCATATACTTTGTAACAATCTTATTCATTTATTAATAAAAAGTATTAATTTATTAAAGGCTTTTAATTATCTACATGATGCTGTTTTATAATATGTGATAAACCCATAATTTTAAGCAATGCTTTTAGAATAATGATGATGATCATTCTAATGAGATCTAAATTCTTAGAAAGCTTAAAACTAAAATAGTTCCCAATCATTGGATTACTAAATTGGGGATTAGTGAATCCGGATAGATTGGTACATACGTTGCTTGCTCATTGGATGAGGATGATTGATCTCATGATCATTTGTGTGGAGACACTAAAGCAAGTATGTAGGTGCTTATTAGAGAATAAGTTCACTGAACGTGGCTCGCTAAGGAATACCTAATGGAGTTTTATTTGCTCGTCAATAGGAATTTCAGAGTAGTGATAGTAGTACAAGTAATCCTTGGACTTGAGATCATCATAGTATCTTGTGTATGATGAGTTATACTTTGACTTATTCCTTAAGACCCTTAGGGTATATCAAAGGGTATGCTTGGGTATAATAAGTTGTACATGGAGATAATGTATGATCAATAAAGAATCTACCACTTTAAAAAAAGAAGAAATGTCCTATGTGATTCGATAAATGACAACCCAAAGAGTCCTTGGGTTAAGGCGTAATGAAATTAGAAAGGAGTTTCTAATTTGCATTATTTGAGTTGTGCATTTAAGGATCGAAATACATATAATTAAATAAAATAAGACTTGACAAAGAATTCCATGTCTTATATTTAATTGGGACATTGTATGGTGGAAGGATTGAATTATACGGTAACTATTTACTCAAAGGTTCTTTAATGATTAATGTTGAAATCTATATTATCCGGAAAGTCGTTGATCGCTAGGGAGGCTTATCCCTTATAGAATAAATATTATTTAAATAAATTAATTGTTTAATTTATTTATTTAAATAAGATTAGAATTGTTCTAATTGATTTATTCACAACCGGTTTAATATGGAGAACCTAAAGGGTCACACCATAAAAGGAAGAATAATTATTTAAGAAGTTAATGGCATAATCGTAATAATATGTTAAGTATATTTAATTTAATCTATGGTGATAGAATAAATTAAATAGCTTAATATTTATTATTTAATATTTTATAAATATTAAATATAAATTAATAAGAGAGTCTTATTAATATTATTACAATTATTATTATTTTAATTTCTAAAAGAGTTTAGGAATTAATTTAATATAAGTACTTTCATTTATTCCTAATTAGATTAGGAAGGAAAATTAGTTAAAGGAGTTTAATTAATTATCCCTAATAAGATTAGGGAGCTTAATTAATTAAAAGAATTTAATTAATTAAATAAAACCCAATTCCTTAATTGTTAAGGTGGGTTGCCCACATCTATAAATAAGAGGAGTCTTATTATGGGTGGGATGGGTTGTTGATTTTTCAATATACGTAATAATTCCAATTTGTTGGGAGAGTACACCTTTTCTATAGAGATAGAAAAACTAGGGTTTAGCCAACCACCCTTCTTCTTGAATTTTCTTCTTCCTTGGTGGATCACCTCTAGAGGCCAAACATTTGGGTGGCTAACGTTGATCAAAGGAAGGAACCAAACCCGGTGGATTCAAGTTGAATTTAAAAGGATTGGAGGTGAACTTGTACCGAGGAAGCTCGATCTTCAAGGGTATGATTTTATTCCTTATCTTTTCGTTTAATTAATAATTATGCATAATGGGTGATCCGGGTATATGGTTTGTAAATTTTTAAACTCTGATTTTACACGCTTCCGCACTTTTTATGCAATATGATTGCGTTATGAATATTACAAACCTAACAGTGGTATCAGAGCCAAACTTTTATGCAAATTATTAATGGTTTTAATTTATATATTGATATGTGTTTAGAACAATTTAATTGGGCATAATTTTATCAAATATAAAATTTTTTTTTGATGATGTCATGTATTTAAAATCGAGAAATGTTTGCTAATGATAATCCAATGATTGCTAATGATTATATAATGATTATATATATATATATATATATATATATAAGGATAACGCACGATTTTCAATGTAAATGTTTGTTACGCTTTTTTTTGAAACGCATTTTAAATCGAAACTATATATATATATATTTATATATATATATATATATATATATAATTATATATATATATATTATTCTTAATTATTATATAATTAAAATAAAAGTTTATTTTAATTTTAAAATAAAAGGTTTATTTTAATATTAAAATATTAAGTTTTATTTTAATCTTAATAATTTTATAATTAAAATAAAAGGGTTTATTTTAATTTTAAAATTAGAATTTCATGCTAACTAATTAGAGTTGGAATTGGATTCCATGATAACTAATTGGAGTTGAAATTGGATTTTATTTTTCCTTAAATAAAGGAGTTTATTTAGATATGAAATAAGATTTCATATTATTCAAAATAAAAGAGTTTATTTGTGAATAGGAAAGAAAATCCGTATTTCCTTAAATAAAGGAGTTTATTTAAATATGGAATAAGATTTCATATTATTCAAAATAAAGGAGTTTATTTGTGAATAGGAAAGATATCCGTGTTTCCTTTAATATTTTTTTTACATGGAATTGGATTTCATAATTAATTAAAATAAAAGAGTTTATTTTAATTAAAGATTTTTTTTTTATTACATGGAATTGGATTCCATAATTAATTAAAATAAAGGAGTTTATTTTGATTAAAATTTTGATTAAAATAAAATATTTTATTTTATTCAAAATAGGATAAATTAAAATAAAATAGTTTTATTTTGATTCAAATTTGGATTAAAATAAAGGAGTTTATTTTGATTCAAAAATAGATTTTATACTAAATAAATTTGCCCATTAAATGATATCAATATATATATTAAATGTTTATTATTCATGAGATGAATGTTATTTATTGATGCATATGGTGATGTGTATGATAATAAATGGGATTGATTTATGGACTATTGACCAATATGATTGGATTTTATTTTAGTTGGATGCATTTAATGTATGGGTTTTATTAAATGGGGTCTCACGTGATTTCGCTTCTCTAATTTTTTCTTAATGTAAATTCTATCTCTCCTTCTATGTATTTCCCTCGATCACGATCAAGGTTTCTATTTATTTTAAATAGTTTTGTAATAGAAAAGGTTAGAATTAATTTTGAAGAATTGGAGATCAAGGGACAAGAAGCGCTTTGAAGACCCATTTGTAATGGAGCCCAAGTTTAAATGTAATAGTTATATTTAAATATTATTTCGCACCCCTAGGGTTTGAATTTTGGTTCACTTTGTGGCTCTAGTGAACCAAACTAGAATAAAAGTCCATAATCAATCCTGTAGAATATAGTATTCTATATGTGCATGCTATACTATATATATATTATATATTATGCAAACATGCTTCAGATGTTCATTAATACGACGCGTATTTTTTATATATATATATGCATGCCGCGCTAAACAAGATGAGACAAATTAATAACAAACCCTCAATTTTTATATTAAGTCCTAAGCGCTCAAAGATATTTGGAATATCGAACGTCAGCTTTCTAGCATGATAAAATTAATAGAGTATTAAATATTTAATATGAGTTTGTTGTGTCACCACAAGGCAAGTATTAAGTATTTAAGATGTTAATTTATCACATTTGATGCTTATAAAGAAAATTGAACAATATTGTTTTGTTGTGTCACCACAAGGATGATATTTTTTTTTTTTGAATATATGGAGTGCTAGGTCGGACTTAACTTGGATAATTTTGATTCGGATGTGCCACCACTTGATCAAAATAATCTAAGAGGCAAAATACAAGGAGTTGCATAGTTGATGTAATTGACAAAAGTTGTCTACCTATTTATTTATATATAGTTTGTTGTGTCACCACAAGGTTATATACATTTGAAATGGGATCCTTATTCTCACTAGCAAATCTTTAATTAGATTTTGCGAACTATATAAGTGAGGGTAATATAGTTTGAAGAAAATAGTGGGAGATACCAATTTAAAACAAGACCTAAATTATTTTGGTAATTAATAAAAGAATGTATGTTAAAATGTTGTTAATTACAAATTCATTTCTGTAATTTTACAATGTCTAAAATTACTATCATCGCGAAGCATATTAGATGCTAAATTAACTGAATCAATTAAATGGATTGGTTAAGGAATTTGAGAATAGTTCTCATAGTGAAAAGTCATCTTATGTCCTTAATACGCCTATCCTCGAATGGTTGCGCATAATGCCTCCGAGGAAGACATTGCTACCTTTAGAAAGTGGCAAGATGATGCATAGTTGGCTCAATGCATCATGCTCGCGTCCATGAGTAACGAGCTTCAGCGTCAGCATGAAACTATGGATGCTCTTACTATATTCCCGGCACATCAAGTAGTTATGGCGAGGAAAGTAAGACTGAAAAATATCAGATATCTAAGAAGCTCTTCCGATCTAGAATGGCCAATGGCACTATAAGATGCATAAAAAGTTCTTAACATAATCAATTTGATTGATCAATTAGGACAACTGATTTTGTCATGGATGGAGAGTTGAGCCAAGATTTGATCTTGCACTCACTCCCGGACTCCTTTCACAATTGTTGTGAATTTTTCATATGAACAAGCTAGATATATCACACTGCCGATTT
Source organism: Panax quinquefolius (assembly GCA_020205615.1). Classification (NCBI taxonomy): domain Eukaryota; kingdom Viridiplantae; phylum Streptophyta; class Magnoliopsida; order Apiales; family Araliaceae; genus Panax; species Panax quinquefolius. The sequence continues at coordinate 47,717,687 of CM035165.1, forward strand.
GCTTAACATGTTGAAAAATGTTGAGAGTCACTTTCCAACCAAGAAAGATCAAGTCTTCCGGTAGGGGCCAAAGGATCTTCCTCAAAAGAAGAACGATTCAAAGAAGTATATAGAAAGGCATAAACAAAGGATAATAAGAACAAAACCGTCACGGATAGCAAAGGAGTTTGCTTCCACCGCAATAAGCCCGACATCGGAAAGAAACTCGCGAGAAGCATCTTGCAGAGGCTAACCAAAGAAGCTTAGTGAAGTTTTCGGTTTATAATACGCTTTTGTTCATGATTTAAAATAATTTTCTTTAAGTCAAGGTTCTACTTGGGTATTGGATACCGACTTTGGTTATCATAAATATAGATTTATGAAGGGACCAGCAGAAGTAGAAAGCTAAACAAGTATAAGTAATCCTATGTGTGAAAAATGAAGCAAAGGTTGCTTTGATTAGCCATAGAAACTTATAGTTTAGCAATACCTACGGAAAATCTATTAAGTCAATAAGTTGTTATTGTAATCCAGATTCTTGTTAAAATTATTATTTCCATTTTATTGTTGGACAATGAAATCTTTGGTATTATAATTAAGAACAATTGTTGTTCTATTTATAATAATAATGTTTTGTATAGAACCGAATATTACTTAATAAATTTTGTATACTGATTTTACGTGAAAATATATTTTGCAAATTGAACAAATTAGTATAAGAAAAGGAGATGATCATTCAAAGAGTTGAATGTGTGTATTTGTTGAATACAAGTGTGAATTATTTGAAAGGTTCAAACAATTCAAAAGTGAAACAAATTGACAAAGTATTAAGATTCTTTGATTAGATCAAGGAATAAATACTTGAGTAATAAGTTTTAGATCATCTCAAATGGTTTTTTCTCATAATGGACACCTCACGATACGTAATAATTGATTGATGTATCCGAAAAGAAAAATCGTACCTTGTTGGACATGGTGCGGTCCATAATGATTTTACCGACATTCCAAAGATCCTTCAGGATCATGTCCTAGAAATGGTCTGATATCTCATTTAAAAAGGTAACCTCAAAATCCAGCCCCAAGACTCCATAAAAGTTATGGACATGGAGGATTCCTAATCTTAAGTATGTTAAGATAAGTGGTTATCCAACTTATGTGAAAAGGTTTCAAAGGATAAGCTTGGGACAAGATTTGACATGTATAGATTTGTGGGACATCCTAAAGTAAGTTTAGGGTATATGTTCTATAATTCTACTTAGCAAAAGGTGTTTGTTACGAAACACGCTGCCTTCTAAGATAAAGGTGTTTATCATTAAAAGGGGCTAGTGGGAGGATAATAGATCTTGAAGAGTTCAAGAACCACAAAATACTATAAGTCAAATAAGAGGAACCTATAGATAGACCTATTGTACCACAACCGAATCATAAGTCTGGAATAGTACCAAAGATACCTAGGAGGTATGGATTCATCATGGATGATGATGATGAGGTACACATCATAGAAGATGATGATCCAGAGTTACATTTGATGAGGCAAGACTTCTAGTGTGTACAAAAGGGTCAGTGGGAGCGTCGTGAAATTTCTAGTATTATATGTTGATATACTACGGATGAGGAATAACATACCAATGCTACAATCAGTAAAGATAAAGTTGTCTAAACATTCCTCCATGAATGATTTGGAAGAGTATCTTAATTGGGGATATAAATCTATATAGATAGATTTAAGAGGATGCTCAACTTAACCTAAGAAACGTATATTCATTTGATGCTAAAGTCGTTTAGCATGACAAACTCCAAGAGATGTCTCATGTCGATGAGCTATGGAGTGTATCTCTCTTAATAGTCCCCATAGACTCTCAAAAAAGAGAGGTCGCATGAGTGACAATCATGTATGCAATGAAATATACGAGAGACCGATGTTGATCACCATATTATGGAGAAGTTCACTATGAGTCGTTGAAAAACATCTTAAAGTGCTTAACCCGCACTAAGGATGTGATCATATTCATGGTGGGTCCGAATTAAAACTAGAGGGCTTTCTGGACTCAAGTTTTTCGATGCACTAAGATTTAATTAAAAATCCACTTTAAGGTAAAGTGTTACCTTGAGCAGTGGGTGCAGTTGAATTGAAAGGTTCCAAACAAAGCAAGCGATTGTTTGGTTTAGTGATAAAGACAAAGTATATAGCTATAAATGAAGCTGCAAGTTGATTGTTTGGATTAAAAGTTCATTACAGAACTAGGAATAGTTCCTAAGTCTCATCTTGGATCTAAACATGTGTTGTGGCACTTTCATTTGATTATAAGAATCATTGAAAGATGGAAAATCACTATAGAGATGGTGGACTCTCAAGAACAACATTACATATCCATTAACTAAAGCTTATCCAACAGCAGGATAATCGTCACTTAGAGAAGAAGAGTATAAGATACCATAACGATTGGCTTTAGTGCAAGTGGGAGATTGAAAGTAGTATGCACACAAGCCAATCATGTTTGATGATAAAGCATATACTTTGTAACAATCTTATTCATTTATTAATAAAAAGTATTAATTTATTAAAGGCTTTTAATTATCTACATGATGCTGTTTTATAATATGTGATAAACCCATAGTTTTAAGCAATGCTTTTAGAATAATGATGATGATCATTCTAATGAGATCTAAATTCTTAGAAAGCTTAAAACTAAAATAGTTCCCAATCATTGGATTACTAAATTGGGGATTAGTGAATCCGGATAGATTGGTACATACGTTGCTTGCTCATTGGATGAGGATGATTGATCTCATGATCATTTGTGTGGAGACACTAAAGCAAGTATGTAGGTGCTTATTAGAGAATAAGTTCACTGAACGTGGCTCGCTAAGGAATACCTAATGGAGTTTTATTTGCTGTCAATAGGAATTCTGTAGTGATAGTAGTACAAGTAATCCTTGGACTTGAGATCATCATAGTATCTTGTGTATGATGAGTTATACTTTGACTTATTCCTTAAGACCCTTAGGGTATATCAAAGGGTATGCTTGGGTATAATAAGTTGTACATGGAGATAATGTATGATCAATAAAGAATCTACCACTTTAATAAAAGAAGAGAAATGTCCTATGTGATTCGATAAATGACAACCCAAAGAGTCCTTGGTTAAGGCGTAATGAAATTAGAAAGGAGTTTCTAATTTGCATTATTTGAGTTGTGCATTTAAGGATCGAAATACATATAATTAAATAAAATAAGACTTGACAAAGAATTCCATGTCTTATATTTAATTGGGACATCAGTATGGTGGAAGGATTGAATTGTATGCGGTAACTATTTACTCAAAGGTTCTTTAATGATTAATGTTGAAATCTATATTATCCGGAAAGTCGTTGATCGCTAGGAGGCTTATCCCTATTGTAGAATAAATATTATTTAAATAAATTTATTGTTTAATTTATTTATTTAAATAAGATTAGAATTGTTCTAATTGATTTATTCACAACCTGGTTTAATATGGAGAACCTAAAGGGTCACACCATAAAAGGAAGAATAATTATTTAAGAAGTTAATGGCATAATCGTAATAATATAAGTTAAGTATATTTAATTTAATCTATGGTGATAGAATAAATTAAATAGCTTAATATTTATTATTTAATATTTTATAAATATTAAATATAAATTAATAAGAGGAGTCTTATTAATATTATTACAATTATTATTATTTTAATTTCTAAAAGAGTTTAGGAATTAATTTAATATAAGTACTCATTTATTCCTAATTAGATTAGGAAGGAAAATTAGTTAAAGGAGTTTAATTAATTATCCCTAATAAGATTAGGAGCTTAATTAATTAAAAGAATTTAATTAATTAAATAAAACCCAATTCCTTAATTGTTAAGGTGGGTTGCCCACATCTATAAATAAGAGGAGTCTTATTATGGGTGGGATGGGTTGTTGATTTTTCAACATACGTAATAATTCCAATTTGTTGGGAGAGTACACCTTTTCTATAGAGATAGAAAAACTAGGGTTTAGCCAACCACCCTTCTTCTTGAATTTTCTTCTTCCCTGGTGGATCACCCCAGAGGCCAAACATTTGGGTGGCTAACGTTGATCAAAGGAAGGAACCAAACCCGGTGGATTCAAGTTGAACGCGAAAAGGATTGGAGGTGAACTTGTACCTGAGGAAGCTCGATCTTCAAGGGTATGATTTTATTCCTTATCTTTTCGTTTAATTAATAATTATGCATAAAGGGTGATCCGGGTATATAGTTTGTAAATTTTTAAACTCTGATTTTACACGCTTCCGCACTTTTTATGCAATATGATTGCGTTATGAATATTACAAACCTAACAGGAACATGTAGAAATGAGATTTCTTCGAACTCCAAAGCCATCTTCAAAACCTGCCGATGGTAAGGCAGCAAATGCAGTTCCTTGGTTTGATAGATTTTGGTGGATTGTCTGATTACCAACTCTGAATCTCTAAGATGAGTTAATCTTTGATGCCCATTGAATGGGCAAGTTTTAGCCCTATGAGATGACCTTCATAGCCATATTCGGTAGTATTGTTGGTGTTGACAAATTATAATTTGTGACAGCAGCGAATATCGCTCCCGTACTGAGATACTTAGGCGCTCCACTCGTAACCTTCCATATTAATGACTCCATCAAAATACATCTTCCATGATTGGTAGCGTATCGCATCGATGGTGTTCTTTGGATATCATTACTCCTTCATCGTGGAAATATGTTTCAAGGGTTTGAAATCCTCGAAGGTGCGGCGACCGATTGATCCGCGATTCCTTGACCTTTGATAGACTTTTGAGTCTCATATACGATGTCAAATTGTTGTAGGATCAACTGCCATCTGGATAGCCGACAATTTAACATGGGTTTGTTGAACACGTACTTGAGAGGATCCACGCGGGATATGAGATGGGTTGTGTGACCATGGAGGTAATGCTGTAACCTCATGGAAGCCCATGCTAAAGCACAACACGTCTTTTTGATCGAGTGTACTTGTGTTCTCCTCCGCTGAACCTTTTACTGAGGTAATAAATAGCTCGTTCTTGGCCTCTATCGTTTTTGTCAGCAAAGACACAAATTTCCCATGGCATTGTCACTTATGGACAGATACATGAACATGGGAATATCGCCCCTGGGTGGTACCAAGATAGGAGCTTTGACTAGTTGTTTCCTGATTGTAAGGAAGGCATTCTGGCACTCATCATTCCATTTCATGGAGGAGTTCTTCCTTAATAGCTTGAAGATTGGCTCACAGGTTGCTAAGAGTTGGGAGATAAACCTGCTGATGAAGTTGATTCTTACCAAAAATCCCCGTATTTCCTTCTCTGTCTGAGGAATGGGCATTTCAGTGATGGCTTGGATTTTGGCAGGATCCAACTCTATCCCTTTGTGGATGACTAGAAATCCTAGCAACTTACCTGATTTAACGCCAAAGGCGCACTTAGCTGGATTCAACTTCAAGTTGTACGTACGCAATCTGTTGAACAACTTTCTGAGATGGTCTATATGGTCATCCTCCTTCTAGGACTTGACAATGATGTCATCCACGTAGATCTCAATCTCTTTATGCATTAAGTCGTGGAAAAGAGCCATCATAGCTCGTTAATAGGTAGCTCCGACATTGATGAGGCCGAATGAAAACCGTCTATAGCAAAAAGTTCCCCAAGGAGTGATGAAAGCAGTCTTCTCACGATCTTCCTCGGCAACCATGATCTGATGGTACCTTGCAAAGCAATTAGGAAAGGAGTACATGTTGTATTGCGCAGTATTGTCAATGAGAATGTGGATAAATGGCACGGGAAAGCTGTCTTTTAAGAAAGCTTTATTCAAGTCCCGATAATCCACGCAAACTCGCACCTTCCCTCCAGGTTTAGGTACAGGCACGATGTTGTATATCCACTCAGGATATATAGATACCATGATGATGCCAGCTTGAAATTGTTTCATAATTTCTTCCTTCACCTTTAAACTCCACTCAGGTTTCAATCGCCTGAGTTTCTGTTTGACTGTCTTAAATCCCTCTTTGATGGGAAGGCGATGAAGGACAATGTCAGTGGACAAACCCACCATGTCTTCATGAGACCATGCAAACACATCCTGGAATTGGGTTAATAGCGTAACCATATTATTCCGTTGGTTTGGGGTAAGGTCTGAACCAATCTGGATTAACTTAGGGCTTTCTAAGGTTCCGAGATTGAAAGAAGTGGTTTGATCAAGGTTGGGTTTGGGTTTGTCTTTGACCCATTCTTGAATTTCTGGAGGCACCTCAATGTCATCCTATATATCCATTAAAAGGTGAATTCATCTCTACATCAAAGGTACAATCCTTCGTGTAGGAGAGAGGTATCGATCCGCAAGTCTGTGCACATCTAAATTCAGAGTCCTGAAACAAAATATGCTTTCACTTAGTATATATGAAATGTGTTGATCATACACAGTGTTAGCATATACTGGCAAAATAAACTGCTAATACTGTACAGAAAAGTAAGCAGTTATTATATCTACAGGGCAGAAAGAGTTTCTACCCGCTTTACCCTTGACGACCAATGCAAGGAATGTTATTCCAATTGGAAATAACAAAGTCCGGGTGGACCGCAGTGATGGAGGGATTGTCATCATCCTCCCTGTCCCGAATGATGGCCATTACATCTGGGCAATTATCGTCTGGGGTGTATCTGTTGGTATGTTCATCATGACCGATGATGCGTATACCGGACATCATCCGTATGACATCTTGTTTGATTCTTAGTTCCTCTTCTTCCACTGCGGGATTTGGAACAAAGACTTCCTTTCCCTTTCACCGGTACCGACTTGGGACAAAACATAGTCATTACATTGGCTGGCACCTTTACGGGATGTTGTGCGGACTCAGATTTTGAAGGCGAAGCTAAACGCCACATGGTTGAAGCATAAGGAATCTGCTGATGCTTATGAGGATTCCTATGACTAGAGCTGGCAGAATAGCCTAGTCCAGATGTTCCAGCTTGCTTGGTGAAGCGAATAGGGTACTTGATACCCTGGCAATCTTTACCCAACCCTTGTCCCGGTTTATGACCTAACGACTTCATTTCTTGAGTTGCCGGCATTACTTCGGCAGAAATTTTAGGTTCAGGCAATGGTGCTCCAATAGTATGGTATTGGGTGTTGCTTATTTCTAAAGCATGAAAATTGACTGGTTCAACATCCTCATTGGCATTGATGAACGGCATGTCCCCGTGCTGAGGAATTTCAGTTCGGCCACGATCGTGACTAAAGCTATTGTTGATGATGTATTTCATTTGATGAAGAAGAGTGGGGCGACCCGCCATATGAATCCATGGTCGTCCCAGGAGCAGGTTTTATCCCGAGTCTATCTTGAGCACATGGAAACATACGCTGAATGTGTGAGGACCAATTTCGATTGGTAGCTTAATTACTCCGACCGAGTTACGGCGGGCTCCATCAAATTCTTTGATGATAGTATGGCTACTCCGAATTCTGTTGAGATTGATATTCATCTTTACCAAAGTAGTGTATGGGCAGATATTCAGAGATGAACCTCCATCTATTAAGACTCCAGCTACCATATATTCGGAGGACAAGACCGCAATGTGTAATGATTTGCAATGACCGGTCCCTTCGGGCGGTATGTCATCATCAATGAAGGATATCACATTGTTGTTGAAAATGTGATCAACCATATATTGAAATTTTTCCGTATCCACTGATGGCGGGAGATAGGCTTCTTCTAGAACCTTTAACAAGACCTTTCGGTGATTCTCGGAAGTTAGGACCAAGTCCAAAATTGATATTTGTGGTGAAGCTTCCTTGAAGCTTAAAACCACCGAGGCTTCGTTATGACCCACAACGCGGAGGAATTTTTCAATCTTCTCCATGGGTATTTTCCCCTTTGATTTGGTGGTGGGCTTCATCACCCGATGGGGGAGATACAGTGGATTTTCCTTCGACATCGAAAAGAGTTGTATGTGATGTGGATCCTTCACCTTCTCCATAATTCCACGTAACCTTCAAGTAAGCTAACAATAGGATATTGTGGTCTGCATGGCAAGTTGATTTGCTCGGGAGTGACCACTTTCAAAGGATCGTTTCCTCCTTTGAGCTGAATTGTCGGTGTTGTGAGTAAGGTATTAATCCCCTCAGCTTCAGCGGATATAACTGCTACCACACTTTTCTACTTAGTAGGGCCTGCATTCTCACTTGCACGCAACACAGTGTCGTTATCTGCCAAGCGCAGTACACCATTGTCGATTAGATTTTGAATAAGGTGGCGGATTGCCCAACATTCTTCTGTGCTGTGACCACGAGACTGGGAGTGATATTAACATACTCCATCAGAGTTGTACCATCCTGAACGATGGTTGATTGGAGGTAGAAGGGAACTGATCTTTCCTTCATTGATTAACATATGAAGAATTTCCCACATGGGTTGGCCCAAATAGGTGAATTCCCTTTTGTTGGAGAAATCCCGATGGGCTTTGGCATTTGCTCTCTTCGTCACTTTGTCTTCCAGCATTTCATTTTCTGAAAGTGATGAGGGAATATTAATGACAATAGGTAGGAGACTGGCATGCTCCTGGCTAATTAACTGGCGAGTTACTTGATGCTGATAAGTTACTAGTTCCGCCAACTGTTCAATTTGTTTGCAGAGAGCTTTCATCTTTTGTTCCATTATGAACTGGAACTTAGCATAATCCCATCTGTCATCACCGTCATTGATGGTCTGGGAGGAATCACAGCTGAAATTGGAACTCTGTCCACTGCTCCAATTAATCATGTTGACCTCTTCTTCTTTGTGTTGAGGAAGAGGGTTGTCTTGAACATGAGGCTGATCGGGTTTGGTGACTACGATCTCCCCGTTGTCTATCAGGTCCTGGATCTTGTGTTTCAAGGCCCAACAATCCTGAGTATCATGTCCAGGTGCCCCGGCATAATAAACACATTTCCTAGCAGCATTGAAACCCCGTCCATTAGGGCTGGCTGGAGGAAGAAGATGCGTGATTTTCTTCTGGGTTGTTAGAAGATTTAAAATGTTCTCGAGGGTATCCCCTAAGGGTGTAAACACTCGAGGCTTTGATTTCTCCACCTCTTTAGTCTTTGGAGGGTTTGCAGATCGTGTCTTTGGAAAAGGAGTGTAGTTTCTCCTTTGAATGGGCATATTTCGATTGCCTTTTTGCCCCTGTAGTATCAGGGAAACATCTTCTTCTTTCTTTTTATGGACCCTCCGGGGGTTGTTCCCATAATTTCCAGATTGGATGTGATCTGCAACAGCTTTGAGTGCGGTTAGGTCTTGAATCTTTCCTAACTTCAATCCCATCTCAGCCATCTCCCCATGTTTAACCATTGAGAAAAATGGTTTGTTGATGCTTGGCTAAAACTCTCTCATAGAAGGGAGCTTCTTGTATGTCTATGAATGTCATGACCATTTCTGATTCCGTTATGGCAGGACTAACTTTGGCAGCCAAGCGTCTCCACCTTTGAGCATACTCTCTGAAAGACTCGTTAGACTGTTTCTTGATCTTGGTAATTTGATACCAATCAGGAGCCATCTGAGTTTGAAAACTATATTGAGTGAGGAAGGCATGTGCTAGCTCTTCCCAGCTATGGATTTTGGAGTTGTCTAATCTTGTGTACCACTTAACCAGGCTTCTCGGTTAGACTCTTTTGGAACAATTGCATTCTGAGGTTTTCATCCTCTGCATAGGATCCAAGTTCTCCAATAAATACTTTTAAATGTGTATAAGGATCTCCTAACCCGTCATATTTTTCAAAGTCAGGAGTTTTAAATTTTTCTGGATAGTGAACACCAGGAAAAATACATAGATCAACATATGAAACACTCCAGTGTGTTCCAATTCTTTTGATAGCGCGAAGGGTCTCTTCCGTTTGGAGGACTTTCTTTTTGATGTCACCAGTGTCTGGATCTCCAGTGGGATGGGTAGCACCATGAATTTTGTTGGTTGTATCCAACTGTAGTTCAGGTATGGTAATGACCGGGATTCCTCCTTGTGTGGAGGATTTAGTATGTACGGGTATTTTCTGACCTTGTGTAGACTGGTGTAATTCTTTTAATAGAACAGCCAAATCTGTAATCTGTTTACTTAATCCGTTAAATTCTTTGCAAGAAACTGGATTAAGTTTAGTTTGGTCGGATGACGACATGATTGACTGTGGGCCTGTTGTCTTTTTGGACTTTGACCAGGTGATAGGTCCAATTGATTCCCTGCGAAAGACTTGCATAGTTTAGTCTTTTAGGGGAGGTGTATAATAAGATGTTATGTGATGTGTCCGTTTTAGGAATTTTATCCTACAAAACGGGTGTCAGCTGTTTGTAACATGTATGTGGACACATTGCTTCATATTTCTCATTACATGGAGATATATATGGAATGAAATTACAAGTAATTGTGTTTACAAGTAATTGAAATGAGAGCATGAAGAGACTTTCCTCCGTTTTGGGTTTATCAGAGGCTGACCTATCTTAGGTTACTCTCACGATTTTTTTGGCATGAAGGTTCCCAAATCATCGTAATCTACTTGACGGGAAGTTAATTCAGTCTTTCAACTGGAGCGAATTTGGGTGGTGCCTTTCCTGAGCCTCGGAGAATTAGTCTTCTCACAAGTCCAGTAATCAAACACCGACGGGATAGCCTCCTGGCGGAGGGACCACACAACATACATTCACATACATCGCGTCTCACCGTATGAAATGATGACATGTGCGAAGCACTAATATCATAAGCAGTTTATAGTGAGAAGCACTAACATCACACGCAGATATGATGTGAAGCACTAAGTTCAATCAAGACATGCATTCGTACACATTCATCCAATGTAAATGCAGCATCCACACACAAGTAAATAATAGTTTTGAAAAGATTGTAATAGCGGCTTAAGTCCTCTTACTGGAGTCCCCAGCAGAGTCGCCACCTGTCGACGTCGGGATTTTTGGATGTCCCTTTCCGTTACTTCTTCTTTGGTGTTCTCATTTTAGGTGAGATTTGTTTGAAAAAACAAGTGAAAAAGGTCCGACGTGTATGATGTCGACGATGGGACTGTAAGAGTCGCCAGATGATTTTTTAAATGGTTGTACCAACACAATTGAGAAAAGGTTTGCACATTAACCTAGTGATGTGACACTGATATACGGGTCGGTGAAACCGAGATTCATTTAGGGTCCGGGGACTTGGTTATGCGCGGGGAAGGTGTTAGGCACCCCCCGACATCCGTGTTACCATGGTGACCGCCTCTTTTCAAGAAACTATTATCTGAGTGTGTGTGTGTGTGTTTGGGTCAATGTGCTATTATATGGAAATTGTGTGAGGCCTCGTTCGAACCTATATACACATGGTTTGAATTTATGTAAAAAAATTTAATTTTTAGAAAGATATGGTAGTGATGTTTTATAAAATTGGTTTTTCAAACCCTGATGCTCAATAGGAATTGAGACCTTTTACACTTTCATTTTTCATTAAGTGATCGGCTTGATTGATTTTATTTGACGGATGCGAGGCATCCGTACGAAGATAATATATACAAAAATAATGCCGACTTCCTCGTGGGTATGGAAACCATCTGAGGAAATTCAGACACCGCAGAATAATTTACAAGCTGCTTACAGCTGAAAAATGTCCATCACGGGAACCGAATCTAGATCCAATGGGATTAATCTGTGATCACATGATTCCTAGGCGCACAGAATGCTGCAATTTGTATGAAAACAATAAGCAGGTATATATATATATAAAACGGTAGATATATATATATATATATATATATATATATATATATATATATGGACATGATCACCAACCACGAAACACCTCCATGGGGGTTCAGAAATGTAAATAAAGCTGTTAAAAGCTATCAACCGCTGAGAGGAAACTCAAAGCGTAACAAAACGTAAATAAAGTCAGAAGCGATCAATCGCATAGGATATAAAATCTGTGCTCATCGAGCGAGTAGTTCTATACGATATATATATATAAGTATATATATATATATATATATATATATATATATATATATATATATATATATAAAAGCGAGTAAACGCCTTAGGATATAAAATCGGGCTCATCGAAAGAGTTCTATTACACGATTAATATATATAAATGTATATATATATATATATATATTAAAGCAATAAACGCCTGCATCAAGTCTAAGGCTCATCGAACAAAGTTTGACATACGGTTATATATATATATATATATATATATATATATATATATATATATATATATATATATATATAAGCAAGTAAACGCCGAGACCAAGTTCAGGCTCAATCGAGGTGTAACTCGATAATGTTAGTCAATATATATATAAGTATATGTATACATAATATATATATATATACAGACTGGAATGAAACCACGGACCGAAGTCCGGGCAAAAGCAAGCAACACGACTCTCAACGTGTAGAAAGGTGTGTGCAAAGATGAAGAGAAAGACTCTAAAGTGTGTGAGAAGGCTTACAGCTGATTGATAAAAAAGGCTTCTATATCTTTAGAGTGGGTAAACACTAGCTTTTATGGGTAGAAAAGAGGCTATATATGAGCTCACAAGTGTTGGAAAGTGGGAAATACACTGTATGGGCGAGTGCAGAGCGAATTATGCAGGGTTTCCCCTTCTTTTTTTCTCTTAAAAATCAGCACCCCAAGCCCTCTATTTATAGGCATATGAGTCATGGTGTACCGCTTGACCGAGCAGCAGTGTACCAAAGGCGGTTGGGTCGGCCCGGGTTTGTCGGGTCAGTCATCTCGAAAGCACGTGCACTCGAGCAATCGTAATGTCCACTCAAATTTTCAGAAGTGCAATTCGGGCAGCCGTTTGAGGTATACAAGACTTATTTCGAACCGCCGTTGTCAAGAGTTATACGATGGCATAGGATTAGAGTTTGTGCGAAGTCATTGATTAGCCTTGTAGGACATCGTTGCGTAGAGACGTGATGTGGCATCGTGTTGGACGAGATGACGATGTTGCCCCTCAACGGTATTATCGCCGGATTGGGCTGATAAAGCAGACGTTGCTCAGACTTCGTTGAGATTGGACTGCTGCAATTGTTGAAGGTCCTCGTTGTCATCTTTGAGGTGTGCCTGTCTTCCCGATGTTATTGCCGGGTTGGTACAGTGTATCTCGTTGGTGAGCGCTGAGATTGAAGCTGGTCGCATTTGAAACAAGCATTTCCGGGGTTATTGCCAAAACTGCATTCCTTGGAGTTATCACCAAGGTTAGTGGCTATTTCCATGGTTGGGACTGAGACTGGATACCTCGGGGTTGTCTCTGAGATTAATCGATCTTCTCCGGTGTGTGTTCCAGTATTGTATATGCAGGTCTCGGAGTTATCTCCGAGGTTTGATTTGTTACTCCCAGATTGCGATCCGGGGTTGATGCTGAACTTCCGGTAGTATCCGATAGGGATTTGGATTGTCTTTCAGTGTTCTCTCTTAAAAGACGAATCTGTCCTCCTACAATGTTAGTAACAGTAGTACAAAAAATTTTGAGTGTCTACACTACCTTTGTCAAACAATCATCAGGGCCATATTCTTCATGGCGCGGCAGCGCGCTATCCCCTTGCATAATTGACGCGGGTGCACCGTCCTGTACCTCTGCCATTTGCTTCCCTGATCGAAGTGTAATGACTTGACACTACTCCTTTTTGTCCCTTCTTGGATTTGTTTCTGTAGTAGTTGGCAAAGCCTCTTGTGGTCTACTATTCAATATATTGGTCATTTGGCCCATCTGAGTCTCCAAATTCTTTATAGCCACTGCCTGGCTCTTGATCATAACCTCAGTATTAGCCATGTACTTCAGTATCATCTCCTCCATTTCTGACTTCTTTTCTATCTGAGGTGCAGGTGGTGGATGATGTTGATGTTATTGTTGAAATCTAGGAGGGTAGGGTGGTTTGGGTTCATATTGTTGGTGAGATGGTTGTGGTCTGTATTGATGTTGAGACTAAAATTGTTGATTTTGTTGGTGTTGTTGATTGTTTTGATCGTTGTTCCAGCTGAAAGTGGGATGATTATGGTTGTTGGGGTGGTAAGAATTCTAGAACTGATTCTGAGGCATCTGGTAGTTTCTAACAAACTGCACTGACTCTACACTAATAGCACACTAGTCCGTTTGATGTGACCCCACATATATCTCGCATATATAAGTAACTGGCTTAACTTTACTCTCCGCCAAAGAATCAATCTTCTTCGCCACAGATGCCATCTGAGCTGACAATGTTGTAATGGCATCCACCTCTAACACCCCCGTAACTTTAGGTTGTGACATCCTGGATGTAGGATTCTGAAAATAATTTGCTGCCATTGTCTCGATGAGATCATAAGCCTCTTCATAACTTTTGGCCCATAAGGCTCCTCTTCCTGCAGCATCTACTATCGGCCTTGACTGCCAACCTAATCCAATATAAAAAGGGTTTATTAGCATCCAATCTGGCATTCCATGATGGGGACATTTCCTTAGCATTAATATTCAAAAATATATTTCGAGAAATTAAATCTTTATTCATAAAAGCTGGGGTCTTACAATACGCAACATGCACTATGTGTGAATCAATAATCAGTATAGATGTGAATAATCAACAATAATTATTCACTAACATGCTTTGAACATACAACTTAAGTTTGAATTAGGGAAACTTGAATGTACCTTCGATTACTGCTAAGACATTTAATTTAATCTCTCATTAAAGACCTATCATTTATAAGATTGATCTTTCAATTTGCATTATATACATTATACTATAATACAACTACTCTATTAACAAATTAGTTAACACTTAACAACATAATCAAATATTAGATTACACCTTAAAACATCATTATTATTATCATCATTTGATAATATTTCAATCACTTTATCATATACATTATAATTTAGCACTTTAATATTTCATATTATAAGTTCTTTTCTATAATCCATTAAGCAGAATACTAATATTATAATATGGATTATTCAAACATACCAATCCAGCAGTCTGGATTGACTAATCCAGCAATCTGGATCAATCCAGCAAATTAGATTCAAACTAATCTCCAATTTAAAAAATTATTTTCCAATCCCGCAAACTGGATTCAACTAACTTCCAATCTAGCAAGCCTAGATTCAACTGACTTCCAATCCAACGAGCCTAGATTCATTAATATTTCAATCCAGTAACCTGGATTCATTAATCCTTCAATCCAGCAAACTGGATTCAATCTGAGTTTTAATTCAGTAAACTGTTTTCCAATCTAGCAAACTGGATTCAACTGACTTTCAATCCAGCAAGCCTGAATTCATTAATTCTTTTCACGAAAATAATAAATAAACTTATTATTTTTCTATCCTTTGGCCAAACATATATACATATATTCCATTAAAAAAAATCTATAATTTTTCAACTCCCTTTAGTATTTTTCAAAAATCATTTTTAGCTCGTAGCTTATGAAATTAGCCCTATCATACTCAAACTATAGAAATTCTCAACTCTTGGCATAATCTTACACGTAGTAACGTGAACCTCCAGTTTAAATTTCGTGGCCATCAGAGTTATAGAACTCCGGTTATAGACGTTTTTGTCAAATAATCCAAAAAATTGAAATGACCATAACTTGGTCAATTTAAGTCGGAATGATGTAATTTTTAGACATGAGCTACTTTATATCATATATTTTCATGTCCCAAAAGTCAAGAATTATTTTCAAAAATTAAATGGCCTAAACTGCCCTTGGAAAGTTTTGGGCAATTTGTTTTTTCTCATTTTACAGTTTTTGCCTAGTTTACCAAAATCAGTCCATACGAAAATCTACAATTCCTTTTTCAGTGATTCAAATTGGGTTTGAAAGATAACTCACCATATTATCATCCCAAAGTTTTCCAAAAATTTTGAAGGTCAAAAAAATGTTGAAACTACCCCTGGCAGTAATTGTAATGCCCCAAAATTAGGTCTATCTTCATACCCGGATTCCGTACGTCACGAGTACATCATTCATTCTGCATACATCATTATATACTGAAATATAACAACATACACTCTCAAATCCCAGGTTCTGGAAACCTTATAACCTTTCTCATTACAAATAATGATAATTACATTATTCTTTACATCTTGCACGAGTGACTTTTATCCGCCACCAAGGATACATAATCATTCATTAAAGTATTCTATAGTTTAATTTTCATATTTCTACATTACAAGTCTTCACTTGATCTTCTCGCTCATTCACATTCTGAATGGTACTTCATCTGGATACTGTCAGCTTGATCTATACGGGATCCTTAAGTTCTTTCTAACATCGTTCGCTGAAAATGTTTTTCATTTAAAGCAAGTGTGAGCATTCAATTGCCCAGCAAGTCATAACAGTTGAACAAACAACTTCAAGAGTTTAACATTCTTTTCAGACTTCAATAACCGAACAAAGGTTACGAAGCAACTTGAATAATAGGAATAGTCTTGATTCCTATCATCTTAAAACATTAGTTACATGCACTTTGAAATACTTTCATTCTCTACTCTCTTTCATGCACATTCTGTCTGGCTAAAATCAATAGCACAGACTTAACAATAACGGTTCATGTATAAACAGAACATTCTTTTATTGAACAGTTCAAACATAGAACAGTTCATCTCACAGAAACACCGAAGTGATTATATTGTGGCACAAGGCCTCATACATTCTACCACCTTATACAAATATCACACATTCGCACATAGACAGAACTTCTCAAGTTCAACATCTAAGAAGTTTTAGAAACTAGCATTCATTTAAAAATATGAATGAAGTTAGGAAACTTGCCTTACGCACAGCAACAGCTACTATATGTCCAAAATGCCTTTCTTTAATTGGGCTACAAGTTTGGGCCACCATTTTAATCTTTTGGGCTTTCAATTTAATTCTTTGGGCCATGAAAAATTAACATATTCCAATACTTTCCATTTTATCATACCCTAATTATTTAATTAGGATTTCTATTCCACACATTTGGAATTTAAATCATTACTCTTGTACATTAAATTTTATAACACAATTAGACTTGCTTAAATTAATTTATAAAATTAATAAATTGATATAGTAAAGATATATCTCTTAACTTAGTAAAATTTTTAATATTGTTATTTTCCCACATATTCCTTAACAAATAGACTTAGCTTGGGCCACTTAACTTAATGTGTTGGGCTCCCTAATTAATTTCTTGGGCTTTAAAAATTATCATAGCTCAATAGTTTTAATTTTATCCAACCCTAATCATTTAATAAAGGTTGCCATGTATTCAATTATAATTTAAATCCTTACTTACATACACTTAATTTCTTAACCCAATTAGTATATATTTTAAATACCATTATTCTCCCATACCATAACCCTTAAGTTATTCAATTTTTCATTCTTAATATATAATTAGGTTACCTTAGTTTCTTTTATTTGTTTATATAATAAACAAATAAAAATAACATAACATTCATATTCATTTACTCACATATTCACACAAATTAATTTAGTAGGTGGAGACATGATCCACAAATCTCTTAGATTATGTCACTAGTATATAATTAAATACTAGGACCACTAAATAATGATAATCATTTAAGTTATTTAATATTAATACCTAATTTATAATTAGGTTATGTAACTTTCTATTTATTTTTTCTTTATATAATAAATAAATATATATACTTAATATATTTATTTATTTAATCACGTAAATACTTCAAATAAGTCAAAAAGTATTTATCCTTATTATTCGCTTTTGCTATATATATATATATATATATATATATATATATATATACACACACACACACACATATACACATTCACTTTATCCTTATTATATCTCTTTATTGATATTTATTTCCTTAATAAATTTCTCACATTCATAATCTATTTCTTTCATTTAAAAAATTTCAATCATTCTCATAATTTCTTTCCTTAATTCACATAAAGTTAAAGGTAACATAATACGATTCTTAATGAGACTTCCAAATATAATTTCATTATAGGTTGTGAATTTTTGTAACCCTTATTTTCTCAATTCTATTCAAATAGTAAACTATATAGGTTCTTCTTTAAAAAATTTAAATCATTCCTCCATTTCCAGTCTAGGTTTTATTCTTTAACCTTTAATTTAATTATTCAAGATCTTATGAATTTTTGGGATCACAAATAAGATTGTTACAAAGTATATGCTTTATCATCAAACATGATTGACTTGTGTGCATACTACTTTCAATCTCCCACTTGCACTGAAGTCAATCGTCATGTTATCTCATACCATTCTTCTCTAACTGATGATTATTCTGCTATTAGATAAGCTTTAGTTAATGGATATGTAATGTTGTTCTTGAGAGTCCACTATCTCTATAGTGACTTCTCCTCTTTCAATTATTCTTTAATCAAATGAAAGTCCTACAACACATGTTTAGATCCAAGATAAGACTTAGGAACTATTCCTAGTTACGTAATGAGTTTTTCATCCAAACAATCAACTTATATCTTCATTTATAGCTATATACTTCGTCTTTATTACTTAACCAGCAACTCTTTGTTGTTTGGAACCTTTCCAATTTCACTTCACCATCATTCAAGGTAACGCTTTACCTTAAAGTGGATTTTCTGTCGTCTTGGTCTTTCTCAAAAAAAACTTAAGTCTGTTAAGCCCTCTAGTTTTAATTCAAACCCATCATGAATATAATCACATCCTTATAGTGTCGGTTGTGACAACCCTGAAATTAAAATAATTTATTAAAATCTTAATTGATTAAATTAAGGTTCAATTATAAGACCTAGACTGGAAAATAGGTATAAATTAAAAAAAAATTGGGAAGGACTTGAATGATTTGATAGATTGTAAGTGATGGTCTGATAGTAAGGTATATGTTTGGTGTATACTGATATATGTGATTATATGTGTATAGTTTGTGGTTGAGGGTTAAGGGTTGATCAAATAAATTATATCAGTGACAAATCCTAACGTTATGTTAAAAACTTTGACGTTCAGTTAGCAAACCCTAACGATTGATAAGAAACACTATCGAATGGTCCAAAAACCCTAATTTCAATTCCAAGAATTAGAAACACTAATCGAGAATAGTAAAACCCTAATTTAGGAGCTCAAAAGGCTAAGTATAAAGGCTTAAGAGTTATTAATTATAAACCTAATTAGGGAAACCCTAACGATTAGTTAGAAAAACCTAATTGCTAAGTTGGAAACCCTAATGTTCAATTAGGGAAAACAGAATAATTAATTTAGATGTTTTAATGTTAATTACCAAACTTTAATCCTAATTAGCAAGCCCTAAAGTAATTAGGAAACCCTAATTTCTAAATTAAAAAGATTTATTTTCTATTTAAAACCATAATTAAAAAATCCTAGAAATTAATTAGCAAAGCCTAAGGGTTGGATTAAATGACAAGAATGCCATTAAAATTGCAAGCTACATGACCAAATTGTCCTTTTTGAATTATTTTATTAGAAAGACAGAGAATCTTGCCAAAATAATGGTTGCTCACCCAACCCTAGATATTCACATGTGCTCTATATCTCACAAACCTTAGCCAATTTGTGCCACCTTGCCACTTATAGATCCAATGCATCAAAAATAAAAGATTAAAGAGAGATAAAGTCTAAAGAAAAGCATCATTTGTATCCTTGCACTCAACTAAGCCTCTCTATCAAAACCTACAAAATTCCTTAGTGATTCAATTCCTATCTAAGTCTCTAGCACCCCAAGATCAAATCATGATGATCAAATTCAAGGATTTAAGCATAAAAGGTATAAACCCTAGCTTTATAAAAATCCTAGTGATTTCATGTTAATGTTGTGATTTGTTGTTTAAAGTTGTGTTTAAGGGTGTTATTTAGTGATCTATGATGTTACATCAAGGATCCATAAAATCTAGATGCACGAAATTTAAGATTTTAAAAATCTGACAAAACATGAAAATGTTGTCTAACAGTCGAAAGTCAGGCCTCATAGATCGGTGCTTGCTAATTGTTTTAGTGTTTTAAAGGTTTGTAGTTGTAGTTTTTAATGTTGTTAGTATTCTAAAAGTGGAATCGTGATCATAGCATGTGTATATCGAAAGTTATTCACGGTCAAAGTGCGTTGACCGAACACGAAATAAGTTTTTTGGGTAACCCAAAAAATTGAAGAACGTGTTCTGGCAGTGACTTTGACCGGCTTTGATCTCGTTACCGTCAGGCTGTTAGGATGTATATTTGTATCTAGATTATAGTATGACATGAGGACTAAAAGTCTAGAGCACTCTCGAATCTTAGAAAGCAATGGATCAGATGTAGTAATCGGTCAAAAAACGTTTACCATTTGGTTTCGTTTTCTGGGTAACCCAGAAATTTGTGACAACGGTCTGACAAGTTCTTTAGGGGCTTAGATCTTACAGCTTAATGATTTCTAGACATTTTAAGTGCTCGAACCATGTACCCTAGCTGTTAGTTGCTCTACAAGGCCCGACATTTAAACAACCTATAACATGAACAGATTGAATGATATATGGCCACCAAAAGCGTTGACCGACCATGACAGCCAGTTTGATGGCTTATAACTTCTATTTGTGATGTTTTTTAGCAATGAAACTTGTTTTAGGTTGTAGTATTACATCAATACTATAAAACTAACACTTTAGCAAGCCCAGAAACTTAAAGATCAAGGATTTGTGACTGGTCAAACTAGGCAACCTGATTATGGACATTGAATGTTCTTGAATGCCCAAGAACACCTATAACGAGAATTTTGTCACTTTAGACACCTTTAGCGACAGTTTAATTATAAAATAAATTATTTTATTAAATAATTATGAAAATACATAATTAATTTCTAAAAATTATTTTAAAGCCTAAAATGGATTTTTAATAATTTGGGATATAATTCATTAATATTTTAATTTATTTAAATATTAATGATATTTGATTTATTTAATATTTATATTAAATAAATTATTTAAAAATGATTTTAATATTTGAAAATCATTTAAAAATATATTAAAGTGTTAGAAAATATTTTAAGTTATTTTGTATGACTTTTATTATTTTGGGATGAATTTCATTAATAATTTAATATTAATGATAATTAATTAATTTAATAAATGTATTAAATAAATTATGGAAAAATAATTTTAATATTTTAAAATCATATAAAAACTATTTAAAGGTTTTAAAAATGTTTTAAGTTATACAACATAACTTTTAATATTTTGTCCTAAAATACTTAAATATTTAATATTAATGGAAATTATTGAATAATGGTTTTAAATGTTTTAAAATCAGTTAAGTGTGATATTAAGGTATTAAAATACTTTGAGATATTATAAATAACTTATAATATTATAACATGAATATTTTATTAATATTTGATATTAAATAAATATTAATGATAAAGGAATGTTGTGGTATTTAAATCATATAAATAAGATATTAATTATTGAAAAATTATTTTAAATGATAATAATTACTTGAAAATTATTATGAGCTTCTGAAAAATATTTTGACTGATTAATAAATTATCTAAGTTAATATTAAAGCGTTTAGGCAGAGTCTTGTTGCTAATAGGCTCGATAATTATCCGATTAGCCAGTCGGGATGTCGAATTAGTACCGAACTCAACTTAGACTTTAATAGTTTAACTAAGATGATATTATTCTAATTTGGAGATCAATTTTATTAATATTATGTCTTCAGATGAAGCTAAATAGACTGCGTAACATTAGTCGACTGAACATGCAAGTTCTTTATGTAAGACCCCAACTTTTTAATGAATAAAATCAAATTTCCTCTATTTATTATTGTGAATAATAAGGTGTTAATTTAATATAATGCTTTGGTTATGGGTGAAATGTGCAAAATTTTCAAAATAAGTAAGTGGTTATAAAATATTCATTGTTGTCGGGGAATATTCGTTTGGTCGTGGAATATTCTTTCTATCGGGGAATATTCATACGACGGCGCAGCCATTTGTGGGCCCATAACAGAATAATTATCGGATGAAGAAAATGATAAATTTGAATTTTTATAAATGACACAGAATCGTTACAATTAACATCGTTGGAATACCTTTGGGTAAAGTAAAGTGTCACGCGTTATCGCACAAAGAAGATTACCAGATCAAGATACAAGATTTTGAATTATTGATTCTTATGTAAGAAGACACTACTCAATAATTGTTACTGTAATTACTGTTCAATATTTTATTGATTCAATAATTGTTGCGTTGATATATTTTATTATTGTTGTTTCAATAATTTTCATTTCACAGTATCTCCATTATCAGATCAATAATTCATATTATTTGAATAATATTATTAGATAGCATTATTGGCAATGTCTAGAAAGTTTTGTCAAGGAGAGGTTTGGTCACCTAATTGCGCGCCAGTAAAGAGAAATCCTTATCGAAATGCCCCTCTTTCCTGGGAACTGCCTAGTTGTCATTATTGTGATTATGTAATATTATTTATGAATAATTAATTATTGATTTATATGATAAGGAAATATTTATTTGATGTGGATATAAATGATGGATTTATTTATGTGGTTATAAATGAAGGAAATAATGTTGAGGTGTTTTATCAGTATTTTATCGGATTGGAGGTATTAAAAGATCAAATCGGTATTTTTAAAGCTCTATTGCGTAAGTTATAATTTTAATCCGACTGTTGGATCGTTGTGATTTTTGGATATGTTATACATATAAAAGTTAAGTATATATCCACAAATTTTGAACCGTTAAAAATTAACGCATGATTTGTTATGAATTTTAAAAGGTGTTGAAAATTGTTCGTTTGTAGATTTCGAATATTTTCTCTTTGGATTTTTTAGAAAAACTTAAAGCTACAAAGTTGTAGAGAATTAGATTTCGTGTGGAATGGACATAAAATTCGTATTTTTCTGATAAATGGGCTATTTTATATGAATTATTGAAGTTTCAGAAAATAAAATGATTTTTATTAAAATTGGGTAGGACCCACTTTTGGTTGTTGGGGATGCTGGCTGATTTCTTGTGGGCCCCACTGTGCTGGCTGAAGTTTTTATTCAAATAAGGCATGCGTAGCAGATGAATAAATAGATAATATTATTTTATTATTTTAGTCTCCTTTGGCGTTCTAGCATTTTCCAATAAATAGATGCTTAAGTTAGAATTGAAAATCACACCAGAAACAAGTTTTCTTTCTCTCTATATTGTCGAGTATATTCTAGTGAGTATTTAGATACTTTGAGAGTTGCTATTCAGTGCAAGTTTCCTTCGGCTTTTCATCCGATATTCCAGTTAGAAATACTACACTTTTAAGGTAAGGGATTGTAAGGTTTATTATGTTTTTTAGTTTCGTAATTTTTCTGACTTTCAAAAATTCTGGAAAAATTTGAAATGATAATTTGACGAGTTTTCTAGATTGTGTCCAAAAATGGCGATTTTTGGATGTATAGATTAGAAGTTGTAAATTTTATGAGAAAATACTAGTTTAAAAATAAACCTTTATAACTCCTTGTGGTTAACTTCAAAATTGGTAAAATTTGTATTAGGAGTACATGTATATGATAGAAGTATATTCTGTAAATTTTGGATAAAAGTACAGTTTATGATAAATGTCTAAATATTTGGCAGTTTTGGCCATATGAAAAATAGTAAATGAATTTTAAAAATTCTGAGAAAAATATATGTTCAATATGGAACTATATTCTGCTAAATCCCAGAAAAGTAAATTTGTTTGTACTGATTTGGTATTTTTCATTAAAATGGAATAGTTATGAGTAAATGAATTAAATATGTTATGTGAAGTAAGAAAATTAAAAATAGGATTTTATGACTTGAGAATCCTATATGAGGTATATGCAAATTTTTGATGACGATTTTTGGTTATTGGTGATGAAATCTTATGAGTTTGGCATTTTAGGATGATTAAATGCATTATTTAATAAAGTGTAAACAATTAAAATAAATTGTTTATAAGTTTAAGAAATGTTATTCTTTCAATATCATTATACCGAAATATTGGTATGCATTTTATTGTGGAATTTCTACCTTTTTCATGTCGGGATTACTATTCACGAGTTACTATTCATGAGTTACTATTCACGAGTTACTATTCATGAGTTACTATTCATGAGTTACTATTCACGACAAAATTAGTTTCTTTTTCTGACCAAATTATAGTTGATTTATGAATATTACTCTTGAGATTAAATCTATATGTTGATTATATTGATTTTATTATCATATATAACATTTTTATAACCCTAATGATGACATTTCTCTTTGACTTGAGTGTAAAGATGGGTAGATTTTTGGTATGATCATGACTATGGGTTCCCTTTGGCCAGTAGTGCAAAGTTGAATTGTTGACTAGTATGATCATGACCATTGAATTTATAATTGAATATCTTTAGCTTAAGTGCAAAGGTGAAATGATCAACATGGCTATAATTATTGGTTATATAAATTCTGAAATGATTATATATTTCTTTGAGATATTAATATCTTTGGCCTGTAGTGCAAAGATGAACTGTTGATGAATATCTTTGGCCCGTAGTGTAAAGATGATCTGTTATTGAATATCTTTGGCCTGTAGTTCAAAGATGAACTGTTGTTGAATATCTTTGGCCTGTAGTGCAAAGATGAAATGATAATGAATATCTATGGCTCGTAGTGCAAAGATGAATTTATTAGTATGTTTATAAAAAGGAACTGTGATTTGGTATAACCATGATCTTTGATGTTTCAGGTAAAGACAGGTAATGAAAATTATCTTCGTCCTGAATGCGAAGAGGAATTTAGAATCACAATTATGATTATGAGTTATTCATATGATTGTGGACAAGAACTGTTAATTGATGTTATAGGGATAAAACATTGTTGGTGGATTTTTAACATGGAGAAGATAATAGACTTTATGGTCTATTTGACTCTTGTAATGGATTGCTTGTTCCGCTGTAACTATGGTTGAAAAGTTTTATCATCAACCATATGTTCTAAATCTCTGATTTATTACTGATGAAGGCTATTGATAATTTAATTATCTTTAGTCATGATATTCTTTACAGTGCTAGTTGTGCTCACCCTTCTGTTTCACAATTCCTTTCAGGTAATAAGAGTGTAGCTGGGTCGAGCGGGGGTAACAATGGAATAGAACGGTGGTCATCATTTAGTAGTTATATTTGGTGAATCAAATAGGGTGAGGCGAACCCAACGTTGGAAGGGTGTTTTGCCACTATCATACAAGATGTCTAATGACATACAAACTCGTGTCAACATAAGATAGGGTTGTGCACATCCACTTGCTGAGTATATCTACGAGCACTCCCTATATGATCTTGGAGTTTATTTGAAATAAAATTTTCAACTTAAGACAGTGGAGATAGTTATATGTCAAGAGAAGACTCACCATTGGAAAGAACATGATAATAATCTTCTCATTTTTCTTTGGGGTCTATTGGGTCAACCAAGGATAATTTTGTGGACATATGATATCTATCATAACCTAGACGCGTGGTCTCCCATGTACGAAGGTTTCTTTGAGTATTTCCCAAAGATTTTAATTTCTAAAACAATTTTTCACTGTACCTTTATGTAAGGTGCCATTGTGACGTGCTATCCAAGGTTGGGATGAGAGTCACAGTTGGTATATATTTGTATCAAAACTTACAGCATATGTGTTGTTGTATTTTGCACGACAATTGTTGTAATAAAGTTGTAGTTGTTTTCTGTACCATGTATTTAGCGACTCAGAATAGGTTGGATGGATTGGACCTATTTTGGGGGCGTTATAGTTGGTATCAGAGCTTAGGGATATGGTCTCTGGCAAAGATCGAGGAATAGAACTAGGAGGGGAGAGATGAGTAAATACTTCGCTAGTGTGTCCTACCTAAGCTTATTTGTTGGTCACTCATAAT
The DNA here is from genome assembly GCA_020205615.1 of Panax quinquefolius. Taxonomy (NCBI): domain Eukaryota; kingdom Viridiplantae; phylum Streptophyta; class Magnoliopsida; order Apiales; family Araliaceae; genus Panax; species Panax quinquefolius. The sequence continues at coordinate 47,743,574 of CM035165.1, forward strand.
ATCGGGATATTATGTGATATGTTAATTTGTTTAATTAACCCTAGTTTTATGGAAGTATTTGAGAATGACAGTTGAGAATGTTAATAATGGAGTGAATGAGACATTGGGGATACCTCTAATCACCAACCATGATAATGTGATGTCAGGAGAAGAAGGAATTAGAGATATTCTTGTGGTGAGGGAAAATTAATAGTTGTACCCGACCTAGTCGCAGAGGTAGCAGCTGGGAGTGAGGAAGAAGAGGAACCTGAGGAGAATTTATTAGACGTATTTTATGATCAAAATGTAGAATTGCAAAATTATATTCATGAGTTAGAAGAGCAGGCTGAAGAACGACAGGCGGTCGTGGAGCAAAAGGATGCAACGATTCAAGCTTGTGTTACCTGATATGTGATGCTTGAACAGAAGCATTCTTTGGCAGAGTATAAAATAATAAAGCTGGAATCTGAGCTGAAAGAAGAAACAACTTAACGAATGAGAATGAGAGATGCATGGGTAAAAGCCGCACGACGCGTTGATATTGTGGAAAGAGATGTCCGATCTAAGAAGGCTAAAATAGATGATATGAATTTCTCTTTTTGGACAGCAATTGGGAGAACCCAACATCGAGTTTTGAATTATCCTGTACAGAGCGGTCAACCTCAATTCGATATGGATCGAAGGTTGATGATTCAGATCATGAACCAGGAGTATGACGAAGCAGTTGAGCGTGGATTATGCCCTATAGAAAAGTATATTCCAACGGTAGTGATGACGCCAAATGCTGCCCCAGACAAGTCAAAGTCGAGTAGTTCAAGGGATAGCGGTTGTCATGACTTCCCAACAAGTGAGGAACCCAAATGAAGTTATCACAAGAGATGAGCAATGGAGAAATCATGATGACCGGAGAGATAGAATCTGAAATAAAATTAAGGTATTCTAAACTCTTCGAAATACCAGGTACATAAATTTCGGGGACGAAATTTCATAAGGAGGGGAGGTTGTAAGACCCCAAATTTTTAATGAATAAAATCGAATTTCCTCTAGAAAGTTCATAATTCATATTATTTGAATAATATTATTAGATAACATTATTGGAAATGTCTAGAAAGTTCTGTCAATGAGAGGTTTGGTCACCTAATTGCGCGCCAGTAAGGAGAAATCCTTATCGGAAAGCCCCATCTTTCCTAGGAACTGCCTGGTTGTCATTATTATGATTCTGTAATATTATTTGTGAATAATTAATTATTGATTTATATGATAGGAAAATATTTATTTGATGTGGATATAAATGATGGATTTATTTATGTAGTTATAAATGAAGGAATTAATGTTGAGGTGTTTTATCAGTATTTTGTCGGATTGGAGGTATTAAAAGATCAAATCGGTATTTTTAAAGCTCTATTGCGTGATTTATAATTTTAATCCGACCATTGGATCGTTGTGATTTTTGGATATGTTATACATATAAACGTTGAGTATATATCCACAAATTTTGAACCGTTAAAAATTAACGCATGACTTGTTATGAATTTTAAAAGGTGTTGAAAATCGTCCGTTTGTAGATTTCGGATATTTTCTGTCTAGAATTTGGAAAAACTTAAAGCTACAAAGTTGTAGAGAATTCGATTTCGTGTAAAATGGACATAAAATTCGTATTTTTTTGATAAACAGACTATTTTCTTTGAATTATTGAAGTTTTGAAAAATAAAGTAATTTTTATTAAAATTGGGTGGGACCCACTTTTGGTTGTTGGGGATGGTGGCTGATTTTTGGTGGGCCCCACTGTGGTGGATGAAGTTTTGATTCAAATAAGGCATGCGTAGAAGATGAATAAATAGATAATATTATTTTATTATTTTAGTCTCCTTTGGTGTTCTAGCATTTTCCTATAAATAGACGCTTAAGTTAGAATTGAAAATCACACCAGAAACAAGTTTTCTTTCTCTCTATATTGTCGAGCATATTTTAGTGAGTATTTAGATACTTTGAGAGTTGCTATTCAGTGCAAGTTTCCTTCGGCTTTTCATCCGATATTCCAGTTAAAAATACTGCTCTTTTAAGGTAAGGGATTGTAAGGGTTATTATGTTTTTTAGTTTCGTAATTTTTCTGACTTTCAAAAATTCTGGAAAAATTTGAAATGATAATTTGATGAGTTTTCTAGATTGTGTCCAAAAATGGCGATTTTTGGATGTATTGATTAGGAGTTATGAATTTTATGAGAAATAATTATTTTAAAAGTAAACCCTTATTACTCCTTGTGGTTAACTCCAAAATTGGTAAAATTTTTATTGGGAGTACATGTATATGATAGAAGTATACTCTGTAAATTTCGGAATTTTTGGATAAAAGTACAGTTTATGATAAATGTCTAAATATTCGGCAGTTTTGGCCATATGAAAAATAGTAAATGAATTTTAAAAATTCGAGAAAATATATGTTCAATATGGAACTATATTATGCTAAATTCAGTAAAAAAAAATTTGTTTGTATCGATTTGGTATTTTTAATGAAAATGGAATAGTTATGAGTAAATAAATTAAATATATTATGTGAAGTAAGAAAATTGAAAATAAAATTTTATGACTTGAGAATCCTATATGAGGTATATGCAGATTTTTGATGAGGGTTTTTGGTTATTGGTGATGAAATCTTATGAGTTTGGCATTTTAGAATGATTAAATGCATTATTTGGTAAAGTGTAAACAATTAAAATAAATTATTTATAAGTTTAAGAAATGTTATTCTTTCAATATCATTATACCAAAATATTGGTATGAATTTTATTGTGGAATTTCTACCTTTTTTATGTCGAAGTTACTATTCACGAGTTACTATTCATAAGTTACTATTCACGTGTTACTATTCACGAGTTACTATTCATGAGTTAGTATTCACGAGTTACTATTCACAACAAAATTGGTTTCTTTTTCTGACCAAATTATAGTTGATTTATGAATATTACTCTTGAGATTAAATATATATGCTGATTATATTGATTTTATTATCATATATAACATTTTTATAACCCTAATGATGATATTTCTCTTTGACTTGAGTGTAAAGATGGGTAGATTTTTGGTCTGATCATGACAATGGGTTCCCTTTGGCCAGTAGTGCAAATTTGAATTGTTGACTGGTATGATCATGACCATTGAATTTATAATTGAATATCTTTAGCTCAAGTGCAAAGGTGAAATGATCAACATGGCTATAATTATTGGTTATATAAATTCTGAAATGATTATATATTTCTTTGAGATATTAATATCTTTGGCCTGTAATACAAAGATGAACTGTTGATGAATATCTTTGGCCCGTAGTTCAAAGATGATCTGTTATTGAATATCTTTTACCTGTAGTGCAAAGATGAACTGTTGTTGAATATCTTTGGCCTGTAGTGCAAAGATGAAATGATAATGAATATCTTTGTTCCGTAGTGCAAAGATGAATTTGTTAGTATGATTATAAACAGGAACTGTGATTTGGTATAACCATGATCTTTGATGTTTCAGGTAAAGACAGGTAATGAAAATTATATTCGTCCTGAATGCGAAGAGGAATTTAGAATCACAATTATGATTATGAGTTATTTATATGATTGTGGACCAAAACTGTTGATTGATGTTACAGGGATAAAACATTGTTAGTGGATTTTTAACATTGAGAAGATAATAGACTTTATGATATATTTGACTCTTCTAATGGATTGCTCGTTCCGCTGCAACTATGGTTGAAAAGTTTTATCATCTACCATATGTTCTAAATCTCGAATTTATTACTGATGAAGGCTATTGATAATTTAATTATATTTAGTCATGATATTCTTTACTGGGCTAGTTGTGCTCACCCTTCTATTTCTCAATTCCTTTCAGGTAATAAGAGTGTAGCTGGGTCGAGCAGGGGTAACAGGGGAATAGAACGCTGATCATCATTTAGTAGTTATATTTGGTGAATCAAATAAGGTGAGGTGAACCCAACATTGGAAGGGTGTTTTGCTACTATCATACAAGATGTCTAATAACATACAACCTCGTGTCATCATAAGACATGGTTATGCACATCCACTTGCTGAGTATATCTACGAGCACTACCTATATGATCTTTGAGTTTATTTAAAATATAATTTTCAACTGGAGATAGTGGAGATAGTTATATGTCAAGAGAAGACTCACCATTGGAAAGAACATGATAGTAATCTTCTCATTTTTTTTGGGGTCTATTGGGTCAACCAAGGATAATTCTGTGGACATACGATATCTATCATAACCTAGACGCGTGGTCTCCCATGTACGAAGGTTTCTTTGAGCATTTCCCAAAGGTTTTAATTTCTAAAACAATTTTTAACTATACCTTTATGTAAGGTGCCACTGTGACGTGCTATCGAATGTTGGGATGAGAGTCACAGTTGGTATATATTTGTATCAAAACTCACAGCATATGTGTTGTTGTATTTTGCACGACAATTGTTGTAATAAAGTTGTAGTTGTTTTCTGTACCATGTATTTAGCGACTCAGAATAGGTTGGATGGATTGGACCTATTTTGGGGGCGTTACACTTTAACTCAAACCTGAGTTATGATTCTTCAATTATGTTAGTCGTTAATCCTTGTTGATTACATCACGTCTATGATTTGTTGATTCGCACGTTATGCATGTTGCATATGTTCATCAGGTATGAAAGGCTGATCACTTTCATTACCATTTGGTCTAGTCAATTTATTCGTGTTCATTATTGGCCATTTATTTTTATTGTCTCATTCATTCAGTTATGAAAATTGATTCATTCTATTTCACAATTGTTATATTGTTGAAAGTCAGCCAGCTTATTGTTTATTCTTTTCAATCATGATATATCTTTTATATTAAACTTAAACTTGATGGGCAAACTTGTTGTTAACCCTTGATATATTATGATAAACATTGCAGATTAGGACGAATACTTTGGATATGGTCAAAGTCAAAGATAGTTCCAGCATTGGATTATCATACAGATAAAACTTGTAATAGTATTGTATATTGATGACATTGTATGTCGAATAGGATTTTAAATTCAGGTAATAAGTTAAGGTCATCGACCTTGGGTATTATGTGTATAGTTTAATGTATATACAATTTATGTTTAGATCTTTCGCAATAATTATAGAATTAGTGTACCAGATTCGTGGTGTTTAGTACCCAGATTTGTGGGGCGCTATAGTTGGTATCAAAGTTGTAGGTTATAAACCATAGGTAGGGTTATCTTAGGCTAATAACCGCAGGAATAAGGATAAGGACTAACTCCAAAAGAGTTTGTGCGTCGATAAGATTCAAAGACGAATCTCGATAAGTTATAAAAGATCCAGAGTTACCTAACTCTAATAATACAGACGAACAGTAGTAATGAATAGATAGAGTGTAAAATTAAGACTAAAAGTACGGGGAAAAGAGATCGTAAAACAAAACGGTCATAACATAGAAATGAATCGTAACATAATACGATGAGAGCACCCCGTGATCTGATAAGGTTATAACAAGGAGGAGGACTAGTCTAATGATTCAAAAGTTTATGGCAAAATTGTTGTATGTCAGTTGTACTATGAATTGGTAATGTGCCTATAAGACCCCAACTTTTATGAATAAAGATTAATTTTTCTTGAAATATATTTTTGATTATTATGGTGTAGATTTGATATAATGTTATATTTTTGGGTAATATTTATAAATTTTGCAAAGTAAGCAAGTGGTTATATAATATTAGACTGGTCGGGGAATATTCATTTTAATAGGGAATATTCGTACGACGACACAATCATGGGTGGACCTCACAAAGGAAGTATTGTCGTATTTAGAAAATGACAAAATTATCTTTTTATAAAAATAACAATGAAAGTTTTACCGTTAAACTGTTGAACTACCCGGTGGTAAAAGAACAGTAATATGCGTGGTTGCATAGTAGCACACAGTATTGATTATTGACGCTTACGTGAGAAGTCACTCAGTTATACTCAATTATTGCTACAGTAATTGCTGCATAATATCCCTCATATTGTTGATTCAATTATTGTCACAGTATCATCTGTATAATATTTATTATTATTAAATCAATAATTGAGACGACAAATTTATTCATATTATTATTTGAAATATTGACAATGTCTAGAAAGTTCTGTCAAGGAGAAGTTTGGTCACCTAATTACGTGCCAATAGGGAGAAATCCTTATCGGAAACCCCCTCTTTCCTAGGACTGATCTTGTTGTTAAATATTGTGAGTTATAATATTAACGATGAATAAGTTCGTGTTGATGAAAGATGAAATTGATATTTCCATTGTGTGAGGATTATTAGTGTTAGTGGAAATCGACATCTATTTCGATAATAATTGATGTCTGGATGTTATATTGACCAATCGGGTAATTAATCGGATAAATGAGCTATTAATTCGCATGCTTATAACTATGTGTTCACATGTGTGTACTATTGATTCAAATGCATGTACTATTAGGGGAGGTGGTGCAAGATTGATAATACTTGCATGACTAAAATTAAAATGGAGATATAGATGAAGGTACTATACTGTAATTATTTTTTTCATATGTATAGAACTATTGATTCACATGAATGTACTATTGATTCACATGATGTACGATTTGGGGAGGTGGTGCAAGTTTGATAATACTTGTAGGACTAAATTAAAAATGAAAGAAAAGATTAAGGTATTATACTGTAATATTTCGAGTCCCAAAATGTGTAATTATCGAAACTATGTTTTTCTATAAATAGAAACTCATTCTTCTTTCATTCTCACCAATTCACTAAGACTCACAAGAGAAATTATAGAGAGAGAAGCTATAGAGAGAAAGAAGAAGAGAAGTCTGCTACTTAACTATTCCAGTATCCAGTCTTCTTATGAGGTAAGAGATATTATTTTATTTAGTATTCATAGGAATAATATTTTCTTCTATACTCTGTAGTATGTGAGTAAAATTATTTCGTCTCGTATTCCTGATTATACCCTCATTTTGTTAAAGTATTGCTTCTATACTCCATGAAATTAGTAGAATATCCTTGAAATTTGTGCTTCATCTAGTATTGTTTCACAATGATATTTTTTGCACATTCTTATTAAATTTTAAGCTTTTCAAGCTGGAGTATTGTCCATGAGTAGTATTCATTTTTATGGTACTATTCACAAAGTACTATTCACGGGGTACTATTCATAAAGTACTATTCATGGTTACTATTCACAAAGTACTATTCACGGGTACTATTCATGAGTACTATTCATAAAGTACTATTCACGGGGTACTATTCACCCGGGGAATTATTCATGAAAAAAATTGATTTCTTTGCTGTCCAAATCATTTTTGATAAAATATTATACTTGAATTTTACTCCACAAAGCAGTATCATGTTGACAATTTGAACATTATTGAATTCTGGATAAATTAAGTTATAAGTCTTTAAAAAAATATCATTTGCTATCTTTTAATTGAATTCTTATATCATTGTCATCATTTTCACGTTTATATTGTGATAAAAGTCATATTTGGCTTACGTGCATAGATGTACAATTGATTGGTATGATTATGAACATGGATTATTCGGTATAATCATGAACGTAATGTTACAAATGATGTGGTAAAAGTCTTCATTGGCCCGTAGTGCATTGATGGACAGTTTTTGGTATGATCATGACCATTGATGATTACGTGAATATCCTCGCACGTGAAAGTGTGGATGATTCGATGATGTAGTTTATTTATTGTCGAGTCTCAAAGTGATAAAGTTGATGAAAATCTTTTTAAATCATAGAAGATAGTAGATATCATGCTCTACTTGACTCTTCTAATGGATTGCTTGTTCCGCTACAGTTAAACTTGATGTTTATTGTATTTTATCAGTTTAACACTGTTGAAGGCTAACGATAATTTATTTTGCATTATCTTAGTCATAATATTTCTTATTGGGCTAGTTGAGCTCACTCTTTTGCTTTCATTGTTCTCTTTAGGAAATGAGAACGTAGCTGGGACTAGTCGATGAACAGAGTGACGGTCAGAGATGGTGGCTATAGTAGTCCTCACTATTTTATGAAATAGTGTGAAATGTAATGAGGACTTCATTTGAGTTTGAATATTGTCTATGAGACATTATTTGTTTAAAAACTCTAAGCTACGATGTTGTCGTATTGTATAAAAGAAGTTTGTATTTGATTTGTGTACCATGTATTTGGCGACTCAGAACGGGTGATGTATACCTATTTTGGGGGTGTCACAGTGCCAACTCAGAAAAAAGGGTTGGGGGTGATGCAGTACGGATTGAACAAAATTCTTATGGAGTAAGTATGGGGCTAGGATTAAGTGGGATTTCAATTGAGGACTCATGTCAGCAGCTAAGTTGTATGACTCCTTGTATGGGCAGGAAATTTGTACTTAGTTTTAGAACAACTTAGCTTCTTACTCGATATAGTGGTTAAGTTGAACAATTATTTGTATGGGCAGAGAATTGTCCTTAGTGTAACAACCGCTTAGCTTCATATATTGATTAGTGGCTGAGTTAACTAATTCTTTGTATGGGCATGGGATTGTGTTTGGTTCTACAACCACTTAGTTTTTGGTACTGATAATCATTAAAATGTTTGTGTCACGCTATTTGCTATATATATGTTGAGAAGGTGATTTTTTTCTCATTGGTTTAACAGATAGGTAGAGAATATAAGATTAGGTGAGAGTTCTTAAAACTCATACTTATGGTAAGTTTGTGACTCATAATAGTATGGTATGTTTTTGAACCCCTCAACTAATTGATGCATATGGTCTGACTAGGATAAGTTCTTAAACTCATATTATTGTGGAAAGTTCCTGAACTCATAACGTGTGGTAAGTTTGACAAACTGGGGAATAACTAAGTGTGAATGGAGTATTGAGGATGATAGGGATAGATAGACTGATTAATGGATCATTAGTTGAAGATTAGGTATTCCAAATCTTCTAGCTATGCTAGACTTCGAAAATTTTGACATCAAGCAAAATACGCACTATGTGCCTTTTAAAACAAAGAATTTTTATTCTCAAATCCTGGTGACAATTGTGTATGTGTGGACTTCGGGACACTGACACATCGTTACATGTTGAGATTATAAAACTGGTTTGCAATGATTTTTGAACTGTTTAAAGAATAGTCTATGCTAATTGTTTCGGCTAGACGACAATGATTTAGAATATAAAAATGAATTTTATTTATCATAATGCATCCTGTAAACTGGTGCAGAGATGATAAAAAATGACGGAGTTATAAATATAGGAATACTTAGTGTTGAATTCGATCTAAAAATCGCTATCCCAATATTGTATGATGTGTTATAACAAAGTCACACAATGACAAAATCCTCAAACGGTCTGTTAACATAGTATGGTATCATGACATCATAAAACTATTTTCAATATTTTAAAGTGCCAACAGGGTTTTTGCCATACATAAATGTTTCGATTGAAATTAAATTATTGGTATGAGTCTAAGCTATTTGATTCAGCTAGACCAACTTTTATGAAATGCAAAGTGTTCTTTGAAATTTTCCCGAACCAAATTTTGATGTGTTATAACAAAGTCACACAATGACAAAATCCTCAAATGGTCTGTTAACACAGTACGGTATCATGACGTCATAAAACTATTTTCAAAATTTTAAAGTGCCAACGGGGTTTTGGCCATACATAAATGTTTCGATTGAAATTAAATTATTGGTATGAGTCTAAGCTATTTGATTCAGCTAGACCAACTTTTATGAAATGCAAAGTGTTCTTTGAAATTTTCCCGAACCAAATTGTTTTGGTGCGAAATACGATAAGACTGAGGTAAACATCCTAAATTTGGGAAATTTTTGCGTCTAAGGCGGTTATGATGAATGAAAAAATCGTTCTAACATGCAGTACCTGATCAGTAAAGGGCATAACGGGCTGATCACCCACTGTGTCCGTAAGACATAACGGTTTGCGGATGAATTTCTGTATAACCTTTTCAAAAATGAAAGCTCATGGTCTATATGACACCTCAGCACGATTTGAAAAATTTAACTCTTGTGAGTAATGTTTTAGGTAGCATGTGATGCTGTGAATGAAAGGGGTATGGTGTAGTAGGCTGTAATTTTGGTGGATTTGGTGAATTTCGGGGATGAAATTCTTAGAAAAGGGGGTGAATGTGACAACCCGGGAATTTAGACAAATTATTAAAATTTAATTGATTAAATTAAGGTTCAATAATAAGACCTAGACTAGAAAATAGGTATACATTTAAAAATTTTTTGGAAGGACTTGAATGATTTGATAGACTGTAAGTGATGGTCTGATAATGAGGTATATGTTTGGTGTATACTGATATATGTGATTATATGTGTATAGTTTGTGGTTAAGGGGCAAGGGTTGATCAGATAAATTATATTAGTGACAAACCCTAATGTTATATTAAGAACTTCGACGTTCAATTAGTAAAACCTAATGATTGATAAGAAACCCTATGGAATGGTTCGAAAACCCTAATTTCAGTTCCAAAAATTAGAAACCCTAATCGGGAATAGTAAAACCCTAATTTGGGAGCTCAAAAGGCTAAGTATAAAGGCTTAAATGTTATTAATTATAAACCTAATTAGGGAAACCTTAACGATTAGTTAGAGAATCCTAATTGCTAAGTTGGAAACCCTAATGTTCAATTAGGGAAAACTGAATCGTTAATTTAGAAATTTTAATGTTAATTATGAAATCTTAATCCTAATTAGCAATCCCTAAAGTAATTAGGAAACCCTAATTTCTAAATTAAAATGCTTAATTTTCTATGTAAAACCATAATTAGAAAATCCTAGAAATTAATTAGATAAACCTAAGGGTTAAAACCTAAGGGTTGGATCAAATGACAAGAATGCCATTAAAATTTCAAGCTAAATGACAAAATTATCCTTTTTATATTCTTTTATTAGAAAGAGTGAGAATCTTGCAAAAATAATGGTTGTTCACCAACCCTAGATATTCACATGTGTTCCATATCTCATAAACCTTAGCCAATTTGTGCCAACATGCCACTTATAGATCCAATGCAGCAAAAATAAAAGATTAAAGAGAGAGAAAGTCTAAAGAAAAGCTTCATTTGTATCCTTACACTCAACAAAGCTCTCTCTCTCTCTCTACACCTACGAAATTCCTTAGTGATTCAGTTCCTATCTAAGTCTCTAGCACCCCAAGATTAGATCATGATGATCATATTCAAGGATTTAAGCATAAAAGGTATAAACCCTAGCTTTAAAAAATCCTATTGATTTCATGTTAATGTTGTGATTTGTTGTTTAGAGTTGTGTTTAAGGGTGTTATTTAGTGATCTATGATGTTACATCAAGGATCCATAACATCTAGATGCACGAAAGTGAAGATTTTAAAAATATGACAAAACTTGAAAATGTTGTCTGACAGTCGAAAGTTAGTGTTTTAACATCAAGGATCCATAACATCTAGATCGGTGCATGTTAATTGTTTTAGTGTTTTAAAGGTTTGAAGTTGTAGTTTGTAATGTTGTTAGTATTCTGAAAGTGGAATCATGATCATAACATGTTTATATCAAAAGTTATTCACGGTCAAAGTGCGTTGACCGAACACGAAATAAGTTTTCTAGGTAACCCATAAAATTGAAGAAAGTGTTCTGGCAGTGACTTTGACCGGCTTTGATTTTGTTACCGTTAGGCTGTTAGGATGTATATTTGTATCTAGATTATAGTATGACATGAGGACTACAATTCCAGAGCACTCTCGAACCTTAGAAAGCAACGGATCAGATGTAGTAATCGGTCAAAAGTCGTTGACCATTAAGTTTCGTTTTCTGGATAACCCAGAAATTTGTGACAGCGGTCTGACAAGTTCTTTAGGGGCTTAGATCTTACAACTTGATGATTTCTAGACATTCTAAGTGCTCGAATCATGTACCCTGTTAATTTCTCTACAAGGCCCGACGTTTAAACCACCTATAACATGAACAGATTAAATGATATAAGGCCACCAAAAACGTTGACCGACCATGACTTTGTTACTGGGCAGCCCAGAAATGAAGAACAACATCTGACAACCACTTTGATGGATTATAACTTCTAGTTGTGATGTTTTTTAGCAATGACACTTGTTTTAGGTTGTAGTATTACATCAATACTATAATACTAACACTTTAGCAAGCCTAGAAACTTAAAGATCAAGGATTTGTGACTGGTCAAACTAGGCAACCTGATTATGGACTTTGAATGTTCTTGAATGCCCAAGAACACCAATAACGACAGTTTTGTCGCTATAGACACCATTAGCGACAATTTAATTATAAAATGAATTATTTTATTAAATAATTAGAATAAATCGATTATTAATTATGAAAAATTCATAATTAATTTCTAAAAATTATTTTAAAGCCTAAAAATTAATTTTTAATAATTTGGGATATATTTGATTTGTATTTTAATTTATTTAAATATTAATGATATTTAGTTTATTTTATATTTATATTAAATGAATTAATTAAAATGATGTTAATATTTGACAAATCATTTAAAAATATATTAAAGTTTTAGAAAATATTTTGAAGTTATTTTGTATGACTTTTAATATTTTGGGATGAATTTCATTAATAGTTTAATATTAATTATAATTAATTTATTTAATAAATGTATTAAGTAAATTATGGAAAAATAGTTTTAATATTTTAAAAATCATATAAAAAGGTTTTAAATGTTTTAAGTTATAAAACATAACTTTTAATATTTTGTCATGAAATACATTAATATTTAATATTAATGGCGGTTATATAACAATGGTTTTAAATGTTTTAAAATCGTTAAGTGTGATATTAAGGTCTTAAAATACTTTGAAATATTATAAATAACTTATAATATTATGACATGAATTTCATTAATATTTGATATTAAATAAATATTAATGATAAAGGAATATAATGGTATTTAAATCATATAAATATGATATTAATTATTGAAAAATTATTTTAAATGATAATAATTACTTCAAAATTATTATGAGCTTGTGAAAAATATTTTGACTGATTAATAAATTATCTCAATTAATATTAAAGCGTTTAGGCAGAGTCTTGTTGATAATAGGCTCGATAATTATCCGATTAGGCAGTTAGGATGTCGAATTAGTACCGACCTCAACTCAAACTGTAATAGTTTGACTTGATATTAGGTCTTATACATTTTATTGACTGATAGGATTATGTGATAATGTGTTTAGGTTATTTTATAATTATATTTAATAGTATTAACTGTGATGATATTATTCTAATTTGGGGATCAATATTATTAATATTAGGTCTTTAGATAAGGCTAAATAGATTGCGTAGTATTAGTCGATTGTATAGGAAAGTTCTTTAACTCAAACCTGAGTTATGATTCTTCAATTATGCTAGTGGTTAATCCTTATTGATTACATCACGTCTATGATTTGTTGATTCGCACGTTGTGCATGTTGCACAAGTTCATCAGGTATGAAAGGTTGATCACCTTCATTAGCATTTGGTCCAGTCGATTTATTCGTGTTCATTATTGGCCATTCATTTTTATTATCTCGGACATGCAGTTATGAAAATTGATTCATGCTATTTCACAATTGTTATATTATTGAAAGTCAACTATCTTATTGTTTATTCTTTCCAATCATGATATATCTTTTATATTGAACTTAAACTTGCTGGGCAAACTTGTTGCTCACCCTTGCTATATTATGATAAACCTTAAAGATTAGGACGAATATTTTGGATACGGTCAAAGTCAAAGACAGTTCCAACATTAGATTATCATACAAATAAAACTTGTAATAGTATTGTATGTTAATGACATTGTATGTCGGATAGGATATTAAATTCAGGTTATAAGTTAAGGTTATCAACATTGGGGATTATGTGTAAAGTTTAATGTATAAATAATTTATATTTATATCTTCCACAATAGTTATAGAATTAGTGTACCAGATTCGTGGTGATTAGTACCCGAATTTGGAGGGCGCTACACCGATAAAGTACTTTAAGATGTTTTTCAGTGTCTTATAGTGATCTTCTACATAATATGACTTATCAACATCAGGTCTTGTACATTTCATTGCATACTTGATAGTTACTCATACGATCTCTATTTTAGGAGTGTATGGGGACTATTAAGAGAGATACACTCTAGGGCTCATCAAGATGAGACATTTCTAGGAGTTTGCTATACTAAATAACTTTTGCATCAAATGAATATACGTTCCTTAGGTTAAGTCGAGCATCCTTTTAAATCTATCTATATAGATTCGTATCCCCAATTTAGACACTCTTCCCAAATCATTCATAGAGGAATGTTTAGACAACTTAATATTTACTAATTATAGCATTGGTATGTCATTCCTTATCCGTAGTATATCAACATATACTACTAGGAATGTCACGACGCTACCAATTGACCCTTTTGTACAGACTAGGTTCATTCTTGTTTTTGAAAAAATCAAACTCTTTTGATTATTTCGTCAAAATGAATGTTCCATATTTGAGAAGCTTGTTTTAATCCATTTCTCTGAGTGTCTACAGCTCTTACCTCATCGTATGTAACTGGATCATCAAATTCTATGATGTGTACCTCATCATCATCATCTATGATGAATCCATACCTCCTAGGTATCTTCCGTACTATTCCAGATTTACAATTCGTTTGTTGTACAATAGGTATATCTACATGTTCCTCTTATTTGACTTATAGTGTTTTGTGGTTCTTGAACTCTTCAAGATCTATTATCCTCCCACTAGCCCCTTCAATGATAAACACATTTATCTTAGAAGGAAACGTGTTTAGCAATAAACACCTTTTGGTAAGTAGGATTATAGAACATATACCCTAACCTTACTTTAGGATGTCCCACAAATATGTACTTGTCAAATTTTGTAATAAGCTTATCTTTTGAAACATTTTCACATAAGCTAGGCAACCCCTTTTCTTAACATACTTAAGATTATGAATCCTCCCTGTCCATAACTTTTATGGAGTCTTGGGGCCAAATTTTGAGGTAATCTTTTTCGTAGATATGCAACTATTTCTAGGGCATAACCCCAAAAGGATACTGGAATATTGGTAAAATAATTATAGACTTCATCATGCCCAATAAGGTATGATTTTTCATTTTAAATACACCAATCAATTATTGTGTATCAAGAGGCGTCCATTATGAAAAACCCATTTAAGATGATCTAGAAACTCACTACACAAGTATTCCTTCCTCGACCTACTCAAAAAATCTTAATAATTTACCAATTTTTTTCACTTCTGAATTCTTTGAACCTTTCAAATAATTTACCAATTCTTTGAATGATCATCTCCTTTTCATATACTAGTTTATGCAATTTGAAAAATAATTTTCATTTAAGTCAAGTACACAAAATCTGTAATGCCCCGAGAAAATTGGATTTTTGAGAATTAAATTTTTATTTTTATTAAATGAATTTAATTGATTATTTATGGAGCAAGCTAATCGAAGGTCGTTCTATGACCTAGAAATGTCAGAACGTTGTAGTATTTTGGCTACGTGGTAGAATTAAAGTGTTTGAATTTCCAAGACGAAAATAAAAGCTTTCCGAGAAAGTTTCTGAAAAATACTATTCATGCATTTCTACTCGGGAATTGTTTTTGAACTTCCGAGAAATACGTAACGATAGAATATCGATGTGGGATGGAATATCCAATAATATTTCAGTTATGAAAAACGTAATATTTCGCCTGTGGACTTAAAACCTAACGTTTAGGGAAAATGATTTACGATAAGGAAATATAATACGATTGATAAAGTAAAGCGGTGATCGTATTATACGTATGTATTGTATGAGATAATGAATACGAATACTACATGAGGTAGTATACGAGAATGTATGAATGATGGTATATCGTTTACGAGTAATAAGTATACGAGTTAGAATACGAGAATTATACGTGGAGTATATGTTGTAAGGCTTTAAGCCAATTGTAATGAATTAGTAGGATTGTGTAGGAAATGGTTAAGTCCAATAGAATTAATGTGCAAGCCTAAGTGCTTGTAATGTGAAGCCCAATGTAAATTAATGTGAAGCCCAAAATAAGTTAAGGATCAAAGCCCAAGTGTTTGATAATGCAAGCCCAAATGAGTTAAGTAAGTTAATTAATCTAAGGCCCAACGTAAATATCCAATGGGTTGAGAGTTGGTTTAAACCTATGAGGCAAACCATTGATGATCCAAATTAGGGAGCAAGTAAACTTAGAGGCTAAGTAAGTGTGGTGAGCACACAAAGTGATAAATGTGATTAACAAAGAAACTTAAGGGCTAAGTGTAGTAATGATCAAGTATACTTAATAATTAAGTAAGTATGATGACCAAGTGTGGTGGTGAGCAAGTAAGGTGACTTAATGGCTAAGAGGAGTGGTGAGCAAGAGTTGTGATGGCCAAGCAAAATGTGTGGAGGCCAAGTAACTTAATGAGCAAGTAGTGAATAGTAAGGAGGTGATTAAGGAGGTGGAGTGGCCTTATGACCCTTTTACCCTCACTTTGGAATGCCTATAAATAGAGAGCTTCAATTCATTTTGTTGGTTGTTCATTTCCTCTCAAGCTAAACAACTTATTTGGTTGAGAGAATAAGCACATATAAGTTAGACTTTCCTTGTTAGATTTTCCACCAACCACTTATACGTTGAGAGCTTAGTGGCTTGAGGGAAAAAGCTAGAAAGCTAGAGTTCTTATTTCAAGAGGCAAGAAGAATATTAAGGATTAGTCAAGTGATCATCAAAGGGGAAGAACTTAAACCATGATTTCTTTCTCTTCCTTTTGTAGAGAAGGGGGTATTGGTAGAATAGCATGCTAAGAAGAAGTTGGAATGATAAACCAAAGGACTTAAGTCTTAATAAGCCGGATAAGTCATGAATAAGTAATTCATTCATAAATAAGTTATGAACTTATAATGGAAGTGTAAGAACTTGTTAGAACTTGTAACATGTTTACACTAATAAAGTTATCATGATTAATAAGATGTAAGAATAAGTATTTAAGGACTTAACTCATTAATAAGTCATATGAAAAGAAGACATAAGTTAAATGGAAATATAAGTAGTTTATATTTTCATAAGTTACAAATTCACAATGAACTAGTAATAACTTATCATGGTTATAAGTTAACAAAGCATGTATGTCAAGATGTTGGTATAATGAATTGAATCCAAGTGAAATGGTCTAAAAATCTCAAGTAACGAGGTTTTGCCGGAATTAGCACGATTAGACGACGATCGTCGAATTCGTGAAATTCTCGGAATGGAAGTCTAATTTTGATATTGAGCTTGGAAACATTGGTTTTCAATGGAGACAAGTCGTAATTGTCATTATAGAGTTGCGGACTCAAAAATGGTTGGATTCCGACTTAGAACAAAGAAACGAACTTTGAACGTTCACGAACGTTTATCATTTTCGTTAAAATTGGACTAATAGGTGAAATTTTAGCAAACAAAGTTGAATAGATAAAATTCTTACATGAGCACGTAGAATACGTAATTTGTGAACCGCAGGCTCTTGAACGAGCCAATTCGGACTTATAACGAAGATGTTACGAGTTTGGGAATCTTGCAAAGTTGAAAATCTGTCAAAACTATATGTGGCTCAGAGTCCGCGCCGCGGTGCGACTCGAAGCTTAAATGACTAGCGCCGCAGCGCCAAAGTAACCTCCAGACACTGCAAACTCGCACCGCAGCGCGATAGTTAACAAAGGGACTCAAGGCCGCATGCCGAAGTCCGGCCTTCAAGCCCTATCGGGCGACGCCATAGCGCAAGCATAACAAAGCGATCATCGGCGCCATGAGCCGCCTTAAAACTTAGACAATGAAGAATGGTTACAAGTGGAACATAAAGGGAAATTGTTTAGTAACGAACAAAGGGACTTAATAAAATATTATTAAGTCATAATTGAACCCCAAGTATGATCACTTGGGGTTAAAAGAAAGTCAATTGAAGATGAACGTGAACGATATGCAATAAGTATACTTAACCAATGACGATCGAGTTTTGGATGATAACGTAAGGACGTTAGTAGGCCGTGAGGAAGGATAATTAACTTGAACCGAGTTGTACTAATGAAATAACTTCACTTAAGTTATGGAAGAGACAAAAGTCAGTAAGAATGATGTAAAGAATAACAGAAAGCTGGAACCAATAATAACAAATCTAATACGGGATTAGATTGAGAAGTAGGGTAAGATTCTTTAGGAACTAAGTATGTTCATTCATGATCTAATATGGTATGTTATGTGCTTATGTGTTGTAGAAACTGTAAAGGCTCAAAGGAAACGTAATTGTACTGTAGCAGACGCTGAAGGCAAGTTTTTTCCTAACCCTTGTCTAACCTTCTTGTTAGTCAGGTTTACAAATGATTCAAGTTATGAGATGCATGTATGGTTTTGAAGAAAGGATCGATGCCAGTTTTGACTCGGCTAGACTAATATTGATAGAGTCATTAATTTATTTACAAGTCTTTCAATATAGAATTGTTAACGCTATCATATGCCAACTCTTTGGTACAGATTCAAGGTAAGCCTGAATATGTATAAACAAATGTATTTTCATCGAGTATTCAATAGGCACGTGAGGTTGCCACAAATTAAACGTACACACGTTTAATGGATGTAGTGTTGATCAACATAGGGTACTATAGGCTGATCACCTAGATGTACTCGTAAGCTAAGCCGGACTTACGGACTTCGTGTCGGGTTGTCCTTTTCAAAGAAACTATAAGGCGTTCACGTCTTGAACCAGAATTGATGAATTGATGAATATTGTTGTTGTAAAATGTTTTGAAGGAAAAAGGAAAGCTATTTTGAATTATTGATAGTACTTCGTAACTATCATCCAGTTATTGAAGATATACGATTCCTACGTTTCAAGCATGCTTTTAAAATGAAATTGTTGTACTTGCTGAGCTTGTTATGCTCACTCTTGCTTGAACCATATGAATGCAGCTTAGACCGAATGGACCGAAGGATTCTACAAGGATAAAGAGAAGGCTAAAGTGAACGTGTAGATTGCCTATGTAATAGTATAGGTTGGTAATGATAATATTTGATATTATGACAAGAACAAATGTAACGGTTATAAAGAACCTGGGGAATGGTAGTATTGTTTTGGAATATATATATATATAAGACATATTCGTTCTTTTGAGGCATTTCAATTGAATGTTTGTGTGAACTGTAGCACTGTGGTGCACCATATGTCAGGTTGAAAAAGACCCGGATTTGGGGGCGTCACAGGTTGGTATCAAAGCATTAGGTTATAAAACTTAAGGGGGGAAGAACCTTAGGCTCATAACCTCGTTAAGGAAGAAAAGTTCAAAGGAAGAAAAAACTCGAGCTTTACTTAAGTTGAATGAGTCAATAAGGTATTGAGGAAACTCAGTACCAAAAGATTTAAAAGATGGAAAGTAACCCTAAATAAATTAAATGTGATTTGTGCTTATACGATTCTGTGTTATGTACTAATCAACATATGTGTTATTGTAGGATGTCGATCGATAGCTTGATGTATAGAGATATACACGCGGTGAGTGAAGAGCTTGTGAACCGAGTAGAGCCTGTACCTATGCCGGTGGCGGAGGTACCAACAATGATTCTAGAGGAGTTAGAGGCAGAGGAGTACTTTTCTGAGGAAGACTACTCTGAGGGAGAGATGGATATATCATCATACCTTAGTATGATGAACGATGTGGAAGAAGAAAGAGAGGTAACATCGGTTACTACGGTGGTACCTACATTGGAGTCATCACCTCAAGATGCAATGGAAGCATCAGATCGGCAAATATTGACAGAATGTGCAACTCGGGTACAGCCAGTGTAATCGAGTGAAGAGATTAGTTATCTGCATGAAGCTAAGATGTCTGTAGAAGCAGATTTTGAGTTAGAGCACGATAAGCAGGTGCTTATGGCAGAGTAGGCTAGGAATTATAAGGCAGAGGTCGATAAGCTTCGTAGAGAACTGGGGGAGAAGGACCGGAAGATATCACGGATGTCTTACATCCATGAGAGTGCACATAAGGATTTTAAGCTGAAGGTTGCTTGTTATTCCATTGAAGTCAGACAAACCCGCTATATGATTAGTGGGATATCGTAGCAATGATTGCGAATGAGAAACACGAGGATGTTGTTATGCATTATTAGAAATCTAAAGTTATAAATATGTGTGTAATGACGTAAACCCTCTTTTAAAGGGTAGTCTTTTGTAAATCCCAACTTTTGTGAAATTCAATTGCGGGATAGAAAATGTAATAGCTTTTGGCTATGAACGTAAATTGTAAATAGTTTCAAACTATAAAGAAGCATATGTATATAATGAAGTTTTCATGGAAATGATTTTTTATGATGCGATTTGGTATGTGGCGATTAATAACGAAGTAAGTAAATAGATAATAATTAAATTTTATTTATTTAATCAGGAAATGCCGCTAAGGAAAAGATAACGTAATTAGGAAGCAGAATCACATAATGATAATTAATGGGGTCAACACAACCCTATGCAAGAGTTCATTAATTTATTAACGGCTGCATTAACTGAACCGGGGGGTAGAATACCTACGGAACCTAGGGTAGCTAGAACGATTACCTATAAATAGTTTAAAAGCGTAGGTCCGTCGGAGTTCAAAGGAATGACGAACCTAATAGAGTCCCAGACATGGGTAAAAGTAATAGAGAAGGCGTTTTGTTATTACAAACGTAGGTGAGCCGTAGAAGTTTTCTTTTGTGACTTACCTAAGGAAGAGTAAAGCCAACTTTTGGTGGGAGGCTCACCAGGGTGGGGCTAAAACAGAGGTAGTAACGTGGGAACAATTCAAGAAGGTTTTCTTCGAGAATTATTTTCCCTATAAGATATGTGAGGGAGGATAGAGATTGAATTCTTAGAACTTAGGCAAGGGGATATGATATTTCCCCAGTACGCGACCAAATTCAAATGAATTGGGCAAGGTTTGTTTCACATCAAGTGGACACGGAGGAGGTGAAGGCTCGTAGGTTGGAGCAGGGCCTGAGACCCTAGCTCTATAGTGAGATTTTGGTGATCTAGAGTGTTTCCTATGGGATCATTCTGGAGAAGGTGATTATAGCATAAGGTGATAGTGAGTTGTAGACTCAATACCACAAAGAGGGAAAAGATGAGAGCAAGAGAGAGGGAGGAACCATGGTAGAGAATGGTAGTAGTGGCGATGCCAAAGAGACATAAATTTTAACTCCGAGAATTCAGAAGTGGGACAAGGGACCCTAAGCGTAAGATCGAAGAGTGTAAGACAGGTGGAAAGACTCATCTAGGAGTCTGTCTGGAAGGGATTATAAATACCATTAAAACATTAAGGTAGAGAAGGAGGAAATAACTTTCATTAAATTATATTCGTGAATATTATTTCATGGATAATAGACGTAAGTAGGTATCAGTAGATAAATACTGTTCATGTTGAGAGAATTTGAGGAAATTCTCGGTATGAATGAGTTGATTAACCATAAAGCTATAACAAATAGTTAAAAGTAAAGTGTGAACCTTTAGTTTTCTCAGAAAATATAAGGTAGTAATTTACGGTAATAAAATACCGCGACATTATTATTGTCGAACCATGACTCAAGTTAGGTTGGTGTTAAGGAAGAGGATGAGTTGTTACGGTTGCATATCGACTATCGTAATAGGAGTAAGATAGCGGTTAAGGATAAATATCCATGGCCCAGGATCGATGATCTATTTGGTCAGTTGAGAGGGGCAAAGAATTTTTATAAAGATAAATGAATGTATGGGGTATAGTCGGTTGGAAGTAAGGAAGAAGGAGGAGGTACCTAAGATGACGTTCAGAATTCGTTATAGTTATGACAAGTTTCTAGTTATGTCATTTAGGTTGACTAATGTGCGGGAGTAGGTTTTTCCGTAAGGGGCGCCAATCAAGTCGGTGGCCAATTTGATAGTTACCCTTGTGGGATGCTATGGTTGAAGGTATCATTAGCGTCACAGGATTTAAAAGAAAGGTTGATTAAGGCACCTGTATTATCTTTATCAGATGATACGAGGAAGTTTTGTAGTGTATCTCGATGTTTGCATAGATGTTATGATTGCGTGCTCTTATAGTATGGCAATGTCATTGTGTATGCATCACACTAGTTGAAGGGTTATGAGGAGGTCTATCCTACTTATTATCTATAATTGGCAGCAGTAGTTTTTGATTTAAAAATCTAAAGATAGTATTTATACGGGGAGAAGTGTGAGATATACAAGGACTCTAAGAGTCTGAAATATATCTCCACACAGAAGAGTTGAATAAGAGAGAGGACTGTGATATCTTATATCATTCAGGGAAGGTAAACGTTGTAGCCGACGCGTTAAGTATGAGGAGTAGGGAAAGCTGTCGATGCTAACGACTCAGAATGAGTTAATAACGTAGATGATGGTGAGAGTGGAGTTAGAATTTAAATTACGGAATGAAAGGGTAGAAATGTTATTCACGAGGTAGACTCAATCCAAGATAATGAAACGAGTTACATAAGTACGATTAAGTACCGAGTAGTACAAGAAAATGAAGAAGATGACGCAGGATAAGTAGAAAACTAAGTATAGTCTTGCTTTGAGGGAGGAATTTGAGTTCCATATAAATATAAGTTAAAAGAATAAACTAAGATGATATAGAGATCGCGTAATGTGTTAATAAGTGTTTAACTTCCAACTCAGATTATTGATAAGAAGTGATAAGTCATGTGAATTAAGATAATACCTTCGATGAAGGTGAAATAAAAGAACCCCAATGTCATAAAAGCATTGTGGGAACTCGAGATTAAAATAAAGGAAAAATTATCCTCTGTGGTGTAGGTATTATTAGCGAGATTCTGGGGATAGAATCCTTATAAGGAGGGAAGAGTGTAACGCACCGAGAAAATTGGATTTTTGAGAATTAAATTTTTATTTTTATTAAATGAATTTAATTGATTATTTATGGAGCAAGCTAATCGAAGGTCGTTCTATGACCTATAAATGTCAGAATGTTGTAGTATTTTGGCTACGTGGTAGAATTAAAGTGTTTGAATTTCCAAGACGAAATAAAAGCTTTCCGAGAAATTTTCCGAAAAACACTATTCAAGCATTTCTGCTCGGGAATTATTTTTGAACTTCCGAGAAATACGTAAAGATAGAATATCGATGTGAGATGGAATATCCAATAATATTTCAGTTATGGAAAACGTAATATTTCGCCTGTGGACTTAAAACCTAACGTTTAGGGAAAATGATTTACGATAAGGAAATATAATACGATTGATAAAGTAAAGCGATGATCGAATTATACGTATGTATTGTACGAGGAAATGAATACGAATACTACCTGAGGTAGTATACGAGAATGTATGAATGATGGTATATCGTATATGAGTAATAAGTATACGAGTTAGAATACGAGAATTATACGTGGAGTATATGTTGTAAGGCTTTAAGCCAATTGTAATGAATTAGTAGGATTGTGTAGGAAATGGTTAAGTCCAATAGAATTAATGTGCAAGCCTAAGTGCTTGTAATGTGAAGCCCAATGTAAATTAATGTGAAGCCCAAAATAAGTTACGGATCAAAGCCCAAGTGTTTGATAATGCAAGCCCAAGTGAGTTAACTAAGTTAATTAATCTAAGGCCCAAAGTAAATATCCAATGGGTTAAGAGTTGGTTTAAACCTATGAGGCAAACCATTGATGATCCAAATTAGGGAGCAAGTAAACTTAGAGGCTAAGTAAGTGTGGTGAGCACACAAAGTGATTAATGTGATTAACAAAGAAACTTAAGGGCTAAGTGTAGTAATGATCAAGTATACTTAATAATTAAGTAAGTGTGATGGCCAAGTGTGGTGGTGAGCAAGTAAGGTGACTTAATGGCTAAGACGAGTGGTGAGCAAGAGTTGTGATGGCCAAGCAAAATGTGTGGAGGCCAAGTAACTTAATGAGCAAGTAGTGAATAGTAAGGAGGTGATTAAGGAGGTGGAGTGGCCTTATGACCCTTTTACCCTCACTTTGGAATGCCTGTAAATAGAGAGCTTCAATTAATTTTGTTGGTTGTTCATTTCCTCTCAAGCTAAGCAACTTATTTGGTTGAGAGAATAAGCACATATAAGTTAGACTTTCCTTGTTAGATTTTCCACCAACCACTTATAAGTTGAGAGCTTAGTGACTTGAGGGAAAAAGCTAGAAAGCTAGAGTTCTTATTTCAAGAGGCAAGAAGAATATTAAGGATTAGTCAAGTGATCATCAAAGGGTAAGAACTTAAACCATGATTTCTTTCTCTTCCTTTTGTAGAGACGGAGGTATTGGTAGAATAGCATGCTAAGAAGAAGTTGAATTGATAAACCAAATGACTTAAATCTTAATAAGCCGGATAAGTCATGAATAAGTAATTCATTCATAAATAAGTTATGAACTTATAATGGAAGTATAAGAATTTGTTAGAACTTGTAACATGTTTACACTAATAAAGTTAGCATGATTAATAAGATGTAAGAATAAGTATTTAAGGATTTAACTCATTAATAAGTCATATGAAAAGAAGACATAAGTTAAATGGAAATATAAGTAGTTTATATTTTCATAAGTTACAAATTCACAATGAACTAGTAATAACTTATCATGGTTATAAGTTAACAAAGCATGTATGTCAAGATGTTGGTATAATGGATTGAATCCAAGTGAAATGGTCTAAAAATCTCAAGTAACGAGGTTTCACCGGAATTCACACGATTAAACGACGATCGTCGAATTCGTGAAATTCTCGAAATGGAAGTCGAATTTTGATATTGAGCTTGGAAACATTGGCTTTCAATGGAGACAAGTCGTAATTGTCATTATAGAGTTGCGGACTCAAAAATGGTCGGATTCTGACTTAGAACGAAGAAACGAGCGTTGAACGTTCACGAATGTTTATTGTTTTCGTTAAAAATGGACTAATAGGTGAAATTTTTGCAAACGAAGTCGAATAGATTAAATTCTTGCATGAACACGTTCAATACGTAATTTGTGAACCGTAGGCTCTTGAACGAGCCAATTCAGACTTATAACGAAGAAGTTACGAGTCCGGGAATCTCGCAAAGTTAAAAATCTGTCAAAACTATCTGTGGCTCAGAGTCCACGCCGCGGTGCGACTCCAAGCTTAAATGACTGGCACCGCAGCACCAAAGTAAGCTCCAGACACTGCAAACTCGCGCCGCAACGCGATAGTTAACAAAGGGACTCGCGTCGCAGCGCCGAGTCCGGTCTTCAAGCCCTAATGGGCGTCGCTGCAGAGCGACATAACAAAGCGACACTGGCGCCACGGCGCCAGCCTTAAAACTTAGACAATGAAGAATGGTTACAAGTGGAACATGAAGGGAAATTGTTTAGTAACGAACAAAGGGACTTAATAAAATATTATTAAGTCATAATTGAACCCCAAGTATGATCACTTAGGGTTAAAAGAAAGTCAATTGAAGATGAACATGAATGATATGCAATAAGTATACTTAACCAATGACGATCGAGTTTCGGATGATAACGTAAGGACGTTAGTAGGCCGTGAAGAAGGATAATTAACTTGAACCGAGTTGTACTAATGAAATAACTTCACTTAAGTTATGGAAGAGACAGAAGTCGGTAAGAATGATGTAAAGAATAACGGAAATCCGGAACCAATAATAACAAAACTAATACGGGATTAGATTGAGAAGTAGGGTAAGATTCTTTAGGAACTAAGTATGTTCATTCATGATCTAATGTGGTATGTTATATGCTTATGTGTTGTAGAAACTGTAAAGGCTCAAAGGAAACGTAATTATACTGTAGCAGACGTTGAAGGCAAGTTTTTTCCTAGACCCTTATCTAACCTTCTTGTTAGTCAGGTTTTCAAATGATTCAAGTTATGAGATGCATGTATGGTTTTGAAGAAAGGGTCGATGCCAGTTTTGACTCGGCTAGACTAATCTTGGTAGAGTGATTAATTTATTTATAAGTCTTTCAATATAGAATTGCTAACGCTATCCTATGCCAACTCTTGGTACGGATTCAAGGTAAGCCTGAATATTTATAAACAAATGTATTTTCATCGAGTATTCGATGGGCACGTGAGGTTGCCACAAATTAAACGTACACACGTTTAATGGATGTAGTGTTGATCAACATAGGGTACTATAGGCTGATCACCTATATGTACTCGTAAGCTATGCCGGACTTACGGACTTCGTGTCGGGTTGTCCTTTTCAAAGAAACTATAAGACGTTCACGTCTTGAACCAGAATTGATGAATTGATGAATATTGTTGTTGTAAAATATTTTGAAGGAAAAAGGAAAGCTATTTTGAATTATTGATAGTACTTCGTAACTATCATCCAGTTATTGAAGATATACGATTCCTACGTTTCAAGCATGCTTTTAAAATTAAATTTTTGTACTTGCTGAACTTGTTATGCTCACTCTTGCTTGAACCATATAAATGCAGCTTAGACCGAATGGACCGAAGGATTCTATAAGGATAAAGAGAAGGCTAAAGTGAACGTGTAGATTGCCTATGTAATAGTATAGGTTGGTAATGATAATATTTGATATTATGACAAGAACAAATGTAACGATTATAAAGAACACGGGGAATGGTAGTATTGTTTTGGAATATATATAAGACATATTCGTTCTTTTGAGGCATTTCAATTAAATGTTAGTGTGAACTGTAGCACCGTGGAGCACTATATGTCGGGTTGAAAGAGACCCGAATTTGGGGGCGTCATCCATTAAGTAATATTCTATTTCTAAACAAAACATTATTATTATAAATAGAACAACAATTGCTCTTAAATATAATACCAAAATTTTGTTATCCAAAAAAAAGTGGAAATAATGTTTATAACAAGAACTCAAATATAATAACAACTTATTAACTTAATAGACTTTCTCATAGGCAATAAGTTCATATGTCTAATGCAGTAACATTTGCTTCACTTGCCACACATACGATTACTTATCCATTATTTGGCTTTCTACTTCTGCTTGGTCCCTTCATAAATATATATTTATGATAACGAAAACATGTATCCAATACCCAAGTAGAAAGTTTACTAACCGAAAGATTTCAATTATGAACAAAACTTTATTTGTAACTGAAGCTTCACTAAGCTTCTTCTAGTTAGCCTCTACAAGATGCTTCTCGCAATTTCTATTCCAGTGTCTAGGTTTATATCTATGGAAGTAAACTCCTTTCCTATCCGTATCAGTTTTGTTTTTATTATCCTTTGTATTTGCCTTTTCTATTTGCCTTCTTAGAATCGTTCTTCTTTTCAAAAGATCTTTTGGCCCTTTACAAGTAAGACTTGGTCTTTTTTGGTTGGAAAGTTACTCTCTGCATTTTCAACATGTTAAGCAAATCAGCGAAGCTGATATCTACCTTGTTCATATAAAAAATCGAAAACAATTGCGAGAACGAGTTAGGAGTGACTGAAAGATCAAATCTTGGCTCAACTCTCCATCCATGATAAAATATGTTGTCATAATTGTTCAATCAAATTGATCATGTTAAGAAGTTTTGTCTGTACTATAGTGTCATCGGCCATTCTAGATCGGAAGAGCTAGTTAGATATCTGATATCTATCAATCCTACTTTCCTCACCATCAACTTCTTGATGTGCATGAGTTTAGTAGGAGCATCCATAGTTTCATTCTGATGTTAAAGCTTGTTAATCATCAATGCGAGCATGATGCATTGAGCTAACTATGTATCATCTTGTCACGTTCTAAAAGTAGCAATCTCTTCCTCAGAGGCATTGTCTTCAACCATTGCAGGGATCAAATTAAACGGATTGTTAACAAATTCCTTAACCAATCCGTTTAATTTGATCTGATTAATTTAACATCTAATATTCTTCCAAGTAATATTAATTTGGACATTATAAAATTCTGTAAATGAATTTTTAATTAACAACATTTTAACATACATTTTTTTTATGGGAAAAAGCACATTAACCCCATTGTGGTTGTCGTGTTTTAAGCAATTAGCCATTGAGCTTTAAAAATATTCAATTGACCCACTGTGGTTTTTAAAAATGTGCAATCAAGTCATTTAGTCCAATTTGACTAACAGACGTTAAAAAATTGGACTAATTTTTCTACGTAGCTTTTGAAAAAAAACAAGTTATTTCCTATGTGACAAGCCAATCAGCCAAATTCGTAATACAATTGAGCCACTTCACTTTAAAAAAAATGCAATTGGCCCACTGTGGTTTTAAAAATATTTTTATGTATTATTTTCTTTCTTTTTCTTTACCTAAATATTTATAATATGTATAATATTAATAAAACATAATATTATACTATTCATAATATGTATGTTTTATTTTGAAAATGAAAATAAAAATACTTTTGTGTTTTAAAATACTTATAAATTTTTAAAAATAAAAATATTTTTATGTTTTATTTTCTTTCTTTTTCTTTACCTAAATATTTATAATATGTATAATATTAATAAAAATTAATATTATAATATTCATAATATGTATGTTTTATTTTTAAAAATAAAATAAAAATACTTTTGTGTTTTAAAATACTTATAAATTTTAAAATAAAAATATTTTTCTGTTTTATTTTCTTTCTTTTCTTTACCTAAATATTTATAATATGTATAATATTAATAAAATTAATATTATAATATTCATAATATGTATGTTTTATTTTAAAATTATACACTAGTGACTTGAACACTCGCCATTAATGCTTTTTTATTTTTAATTTTGTAGAAATTAATATAATTTTGTAATAGATCTCATTGATACAAAATTTTTATATATTATTTGTATTATTTAGAAAAGAGATAAAGTGAAAAGAAAAAAGTTACATAATCAATGATTTTATTTTATTATTATTTTTGTGTTGCCACATCGAGAAAATAATAATTTTTTGAAATTGTTTGTCAATGCCACGTGTGTAATTATTTGACGTCTCATTCAAGAATTTAGGCGGAATGGCCTAAATTTCAATTTTAAAAAGTACAGAGGCTAATTGATTATTTTAAAAGTACAAGTGGCTAATTGCTTAAAATACTACAACCACAATGAGGTAAACGTGCTTTTTTCCATAAATAAATAAGTAGACAAACTCTTTTAATTACATCAACTATGCAACTCCTTGTATTTTACCTCTTAGATCATAATGGTCAAGTGTGTGCCAATCCAGAACTAAAATGATCTAAGTTAAGTCATACCTAAGCACTCCATATATTCAAAAGAAAATATCGTCCTTGTGTGTACACAACAAAATAGCATCATTCGGTTTATTTATAAGCATTAAATGTGATAAAAAAAATCTTAAATATTTAATACTTGCTTTTGTGTACACAACAAAATCGATTAAATATTTAATGCTCTATTGTTTTACCATGCTAGAAGGCAACGTTCGATATTCCAAATATTTTTGAACATTACAATTTAATATAATTTGTTTGAGGGGTTTGTTATTATTTTATCTCATCTTGTTTAGCGTGCATGCACACACACACACACACACATATATATATATATATATATATATATATATATATATATATATATAGTATAAGCATGCACATATAAAATACAATATTCTACCCGAATTGATAATAGACTTTATGTAAGACCCCAACTTTTATGAATAAAGACTAATTTTCTCTAAATATTATTTTGAATAATAAGGTGTGGACTTGATATAATATTATAGTTATGGATAATATTTACAAATTTTACAAAGTAAGCAAGTTGTTATAAAATATTTATTTGGTAATCATCAATGCGAGCATGATGCATTGAGCTAACTATGTATCATCTTGTCACGTTCTAAAAGTAGCAATCTCTTCCTCAGAGGCATTGTCTTCAACTATCACGTAGGATCAAATTAAACGGATTGTTAACAAATTCCTTAACCAATCCGTTTAATTTGATCTGATTAATTTAACATCTAATATTCTTCCAAGTAATATTAATTTGGACATTATAAAATTCTGTAAATGAATTTTTAATTAACAACATTTTAACATACATTTTTTTATGGGAAAAAGCACATTAACCCCATTGTGGTTGTCGTGTTTTAAGCAATTAGCCATTGAGCTTTAAAAATATTCAATTGATCCAATCGTGGTTTTTAAAATGTGCAATCAAGTCATTTAGTCCAATTTGACTAACAGACGTTAAAAATTGGACTAATTTTCTCACGTAGCTTTTGAAAAAAAACAAGTTATTTCCTATGTGACAAGCCAATCACCAAATTAAATTGAATAATCTGATTGAGCCACTTCACTTTAAAAAAATGCAATTCGCCAATTGTGGTTTTAAAAATATTTTTATGTATTATTTTCTTTCTTTTTCTTTACCTAAATATTTATAATATGTATAATATTAATAAAACATAATATTATACTATTCATAATATGTATGTTTTATTTTGAAAATGAAAATAAAAATACTTTTGTGTTTTAAAATACTTATAAATTTTAAAAATAAAAATATTTTTATGTTTTATTTTCTTTCTTTTCTTTACCTAAATATTTATAATATGTATAATATTAATAAAATTAATATTATAATATTCATAATATGTATGTTTTATTTTAAAATAAAATAAAAATACTTTTGTGTTTTAAAATACTTATAAATTTTTAAAATAAAAATATTTTCTGCTTTTATTTTCTTTCTTTTCTTTACCTAAATATTTATAATATGTATAATATTAATAAAAATTAATATTATAATATTCATAATGTATGTTTTATTTTAAAATTATACACTAGTGACTTGAACACTCGCCATTAATGCTTTTTATTTTTTAATTTTGTAGAAATTAATATAATTTTGTAATAGATCTCATTGATACAAAATTTTTATATATTATTTGTATTATTTAGAAAAGAGATAAAGTGAAAAGAAAAAAGTTACATAATCAATGATTTTATTTTATTATTATTTTTGTGTTGCCACATCGTAAAATAATAATTTTTGAAATTGTTTGTCAATGCCACGTGTGTAATTATTTGACGTCATCCAAGAATTTAGGCGGAATGGCCTAAATTTCAATTTTAAAAAGTACTAGTAGGCTAATTGATTATTTTAAAAGTACGGTGGCTAATTGCTTAAAATACTACAACAACCACAATGAGGTAAACGTGTTTTTTCCATAAATAAATAAGTAGACAACTCTTTTAATTACATCAACTATGCAAACTCCTTGTATTTTACCTCTTAGATCATAATGGTCAAGTGTGTGCCAATCCAGAACTAAAATGATCTAAGTTAAGTCATACCTAAGCACTCCATATATTCAAAAGAAAATATCATCCTTGTGTGTACACAACAAAATAGCATCATTCAGGTTTATTTATAAGCATTAAATGTGATAAAAAAAATCTTAAATATTTAATACTTGCCTTGTGTGTGCACAACAAAATCAGATTAAATATTTAATGCTCTATTGTTTTACCATGCTAGAAGGCAACGTTCGATATTCCAAATATCTTTGAACATTACAATTTAATATAATTTGTTTGAGGGGTTTGTTATTATTTTATCTCATCTTGTTTAGCGTGCATGCACACACACACACACACACACACACACATATATATATATATATATATAATGCATTATATTAATTAACATGTGAAGCGTGTTTGCATAATATATATATATATATATATATATATATATAAATATAAGCATGCACATATAAAATATAATATTCTACCCGAATTGATAATAGACTTTATGTAAGACCCCAACTTTTTATGAATAAAGACTAATTTTCTCTAAATATTATTTTGAATAATAAGGTGTGGACTTGATATAATATTATAGTTGTGGATAATATTTACAAATTTTACAAAGTAAGCAAGTTGTTATAAAATATTTATTTGGTAATCATCAATGCGAGCATGATGCATTGAGCTAACTATGTATCATCTTGTCACGTTCTAAAAGTAGCAATCTCTTCCTCAGAGGCATTGTCTTCAACTATTGTAGGATCAAATTAAACGGATTGTTAACAAATTCCTTAACCAATCCGTTTAATTTGATCTCGATTAATTTAACATCTAATATTCTTCCAAGTAATATTAATTTGGACATTATAAAAATTCGTAAATGAATTTTTAATTAACAACATTTTAACATACATTTTTTTATGGGAAAAAGCACATTAACCCCATTGTGGTTGTCGTGTTTTAAGCAATTAGCCACTGAGCTTTAAAAATATTCAATTGACCCACTGTGATTTTTAAAAATGTGCAATCAAGTCATTTAGTCCAATTTGACTAACAGACGTTAAAAAATTGGACTAATTTTTCTACGTAGCTTTTGAAAAAAAACAAGTTATTTCCTATGTGACAAGCCAATTAGCCAAATTCGTAATACAATTGAGCCACTTCACTTTAAAAAAAATGCAATTGGCCCACTCTGTGGTTTTAAAAATATTTTTATGTATTATTTTCTTTCTTTTTCTTTACCTAAATATTTATAATATGTATAATATTAATAAAACATAATATTATAATATTCATAATATGTATGTTTTATTTTGAAAATGAAAATAAAAATACTTTTGTGTTTTAAAATACTTATAAATTTTTAAAAATAAAAATATTTTTATGTTTTATTTTCTTTCTTTTTCTTTACCTAAATATTTATAATATGTATAATATTAATAAAATTAATATTATAATATTCATAATATGTATATGTTTTATTTTAAAATAAAAATAAAAATACTTTTGTGTTTTAAAATACTTATAAATTTTTAAAAATAAAAATATTTTTTGCTTTTATTTTCTTTCTTTTCTTTACCTAAATATTTATAATATGTATAATATTAATAAAATTAATATTATAATATTCATAATGTGTATGTTTTATTTTAAAATTATACACTAGTGACTTGAACACTCGCCATTAATGCTTTTTTTATTTTTAATTTTGTAGAAATTAATATAATTTTGTAATAGATCTCATTGATACAAAAATTTTTATATATTATTTGTATTATTTAGAAAAGAGATAAAGTGAAAAGAAAAAAAGTTACATAATCAATGATTTTATTTTATTATTATTTTTGTGTTGCCACATCAGAAAATAATAATTTTTTGAAATTGTTTGTCAATGCCACGTGTGTAATTATTTGACGTCTGTCCAAGAATTTAGACGGAATGGCCTAAATTTCAATTTTTAAAAAGTACGGTAGGCTAATTGATTATTTTAAAAGTACAGTGGCTAATTGCTTAAAATACTACAACCACAATGAGGTAAACGTGCTTTTTTCCATAAATAAATAAGTAGACAACTCTTTTTAATTACATCAACTATGCAACTCCTTGTATTTTACCTCTTAGATCATAATGGTCAAGTGTGTGCCAATCCGAACTAAAATGATCTAAGTTAAGTCATACCTAGCACTCCATATATTCAAAAGAAAAATACTGTCCTTGTGTGTACACAACAAAATAGCATCATTCAGTTTATTTATAAGCATTAAATGTGATAAAAAAAAAATCTTAAATATTTAATACTTGCCTTGTGTGTGCACAACAAAATCAGATTAAATATTTAATGCTCTATTGTTTTACCATGCTAGAAGGCAACGTTCGATATTCCAAATATTTTTGAACATTACAATTTAATATAATTTGTTTGAGGGGTTTGTTATTATTTTATCTCATCTTGTTTAGCGTGCATGCACACACACACACACACACACACACACATATATATATATATATATATATATATATATATATATATAGTATAAGCATGCACATATAAAATACAATATTCTACCCGAATTGATAATAGACTTTATGTAAGACCCCAACTTTTATGAATAAAGACTAATTTTCTCTAAATATTATTTTGAATAATAAGGTGTGGACTTGATATAATATTATACTTATGGATAATATTTACAAATTTTACAAAGTAAGCAAGTTGTTATAAAATATTTATTTGGTAATCATCAATGCGAGCATGATGCATTGAGCTAACTATGTATCATCTTGTCACGTTCTAAAAGTAGCAATCTCTTCCTCAGAGGCATTGTCTTCAACCATTGCAGGGATCAAATTAAACGGATTGTTAACAAATTCCTTAACCAATCCGTTTAATTTGATCTGATTAATTTAACATCTAATATTCTTCCAAGTAATATTAATTTGGACATTATAAAATTCTGTAAATGAATTTTTAATTAACAACATTTTAACATACATTTTTTTTATGGGAAAAAGCACATTAACCCCATTGTGGTTGTCGTGTTTTAAGCAATTAGCCACTGAGCTTTAAAAATATTCAATTGACCCACTGTGATTTTTAAAAATGTGCAATCAAGTCATTTAGTCCAATTTGACTAACAGACGTTAAAAAATTGGACTAATTTTTCTACGTAGCTTTTGAAAAAAAACAAGTTATTTCCTATGTGACAAGCCAATTAGCCAAATTCGTAATACAATTGAGCCACTTCACTTTAAAAAAAATGCAATTGGCCCACTGTGGTTTTAAAAATATTTTTATGTATTATTTTCTTTCTTTTTCTTTACCTAAATATTTATAATATGTATAATATTAATAAAACATAATATTATAATATTCATAATATGTATGTTTTATTTTGAAAATGAAAATAAAAATACTTTTGTGTTTTAAAATACTTATAAATTTTTAAAAATAAAAATATTTTTATGTTTTATTTTCTTTCTTTTCTTTACCTAAATATTTATAATATGTATAATATTAATAAAAATTACTATTATAATATTCATAATATGTATGTTTTATTTTTAAAATAAAATAAAAATACTTTTGTGTTTTAAAATACTTATAAATTTTTAAAATAAAAATATTTTTCTGTTTTATTTTCTTTCTTTTTCTTTACCTAAATATTTATAATATGTATAATATTAATAAAATTAATATTATAATATTCATAATAATGTATGTTTTATTTTAAAAATTATACACTAGTGACTTGAACACTTCGCCATTAATGCTTTTTTATTTTTAATTTTGTAGAAATTAATATAATTTTGTAATAGATCTCATTGATACAAAATTTTTTATATATTATTTGTATTATTTGGAAAAGAGATAAAGTGAAAAGAAAAAAAGTTACATAATCAATGATTTTATTTTATTATTATTTTTGTGTTGCCACATCAGAAAATAATAATTTTTTGAAATTGTTTGTCAATGCCACGTGTGTAATTATTTGACGTCTATCCAAGAATTTAGACGGAATGGCCTAAATTTCAATTTTTAAAAAGTACGGTAGGCTAATTGATTATTTTAAAAGTACAGTGGCTAATTGCTTAAAATACTACAACCACAATGAGGTAAACGTGCTTTTTTCCATAAATAAATAAGTAGACAACTCTTTTTAATTACATCAACTATGCAACTCCTTGTATTTTACCTCTTAGATCATAATGGTCAAGTGTGTGCCAATCCGAACTAAAATGATCTAAGTTAAAGTCATACCTAGCACTCCATATATTCAAAAGAAAAATACTGTCCTTGTGTGTACACAACAAAATAGCATCATTCAGTTTATTTATAAGCATTAAATGTGATAAAAAAAAATCTTAAATATTTAATACTTGCCTTGTGTGTGCACAACAAAATCAGATTAAATATTTAATGCTCTATTGTTTTACCATGCTAGAAGGCAACGTTCGATATTCCAAATATCTTTGAACATTACAATTTAATATAATTTGTTTGAGGGGTTTGTTATTATTTTATCTCATCTTGTTTAGCGTGCATGCACACACACACACACACACATATATATATATATATATATATATATATAATGCATTATATTAATTAACATGTGAAGCGTGTTTGCATAATATATATATATATATATATATATATATATATATATATATATATAGTATAAGCATGCACATATAAAATACAATATTCTACCCGAATTGATAATAGACTTTATGTAAGACCCCAACTTTTATGAATAAAGACTAATTTTCTCTAAATATTATTTTGAATAATAAGGTGTGGACTTGATATAATATTATAGTTATGGATAATATTTACAAATTTTACAAAGTAAGCAAGTTGTTATAAAATATTTATTTGGTAATCATCAATGCGAGCATGATGCATTGAGCTAACTATGTATCATCTTGTCACGTTCTAAAAGTAGCAATCTCTTCCTCAGAGGCATTGTCTTCAACCATTGCAGGGATCAAATTAAACGGATTGTTAACAAATTCCTTAACCAATCCGTTTAATTTGATCTGATTAATTAACATCTAATATTCTTCCAAGTAATATTAATTTGGACATTATAAAATTACGTAAATGAATTTTAATTAACAACATTTTAACATACATTTTTTTATGGGAAAAAGCACATTAACCCCATTGTGGTTGTCGTGTTTTAAGCAATTAATTATTTGAGCTTTAAAAATATTCAATTGACCCTAATTGTGGTTTTTAAAATGTGCAATCAAGTCATTTAGTCCAATTTGACTATGAGACGTTAAAAAATTGGACTAATTTTTCTCGTAGCTTTTGAAAAAAACAAGTTATTTCTATGTGACATGCCAATCACCAAATTGTGAATACAATTGAGCCACTTCACTTTAAAAAAAAATGCAATTGGCCCACTGTGGTTTTAAAAATATTTTTATGTATTATTTTCTTTCTTTTCTTTACCTAAATATTTATAATATGTATAATATTAATAAAACATAATATTATAATATTCATAATATGTATGTTTTATTTTGAAAATGAAAATAAAAATACTTTTGTGTTTTAAAATACTTATAAATTTTAAAAATAAAAATATTTTTATGTTTTATTTTCTTTCTTTTCTTTATCTAAATATTTATAATATGTATAATATTAATAAAAATTAATATTATAATATTCATAATATGTATGTTTTATTTTAAAATAAAAATAAAAATACTTTTGTGTTTTAAAATACTTATAAATTTTAAAAATAAAAATATTTTCTGCATTTTATTTTCTTTCTTTTTTCTTTACCTAAATATTTATAATATGTATAATATTAATAAAAATTAATATTATAATATTCATAATGTGTATGTTTTATTTTAAAAATTATACACTAGTGACTTGAACACTCGCCATTAATGCTTTTTTATTTTTAATTTTTGTAGAAATTAATATAATTTTGTAATAGATCTCATTGATACAAAATTTTTTATATATTATTTGTATTATTTGGAAAAGAGATAAAGTGAAAAGAAAAAAAGTTACATAATCAATGATTTTATTTTATTATTATTTTTGTGTTGCCACATCAGAAAATAATAATTTTTTGAAATTGTTTGTCAATGCCACGTGTGTAATTATTTGACGTCTGTCCAAGAATTTAGACGGAATGGCCTAAATTTCAATTTTTAAAAAGTACGGTAGGCTAATTGATTATTTTAAAAGTACAGTGGCTAATTGCTTAAAATACTACAACCACAATGAGGTAAACGTGCTTTTTTCCATAAAGAAATAAGTAGAATACTCTTTTTAATTACATCAACTATGCAACTCCTTGTATTTTACCTCTTAGATCATAATGGTCAAGTGTGTGCCAATCCGAACTAAAATGATCTAAGTTAAGTCATACCTAGCACTCCATATATCAAAAAGAAAAAATCATCCTTGTGTGTACACAACAAAATAGCATCATTAGGTTTATTTATAAGCATTAAATGTGATAAAAAAAATCTTAAATATTTAATACTTGACTTGTGTGTACAACAACAAAATCGATTAAATATTTAATGCTCTATTGTTTTACCATGCTAGAAGGCAACGTTCGATATTCCAAATATCTTTGAACATTACAATTTAATATAATTTGTTTGAGGGGTTTGTTATTATTTTATCTCATCTTGTTTAGCGTGCATGCACACACACACACACACACACATATATATATATATAATGCATTATATTAATTAACATGTGAAGCGTGTTTCATAATATATATATATATATATATATATATATATATATATATATATATATAAGCATGCACATATAAAATACTATATTCTACCCGAATTGATAATAGACTTTTATGTAAGACCCCAACTTTTATGAATAAAGACTAATTTTCTCTAAATATTATTTTGAATAATAAGGTGTGGACTTGATATAATATTATAGTTGTGGATAATATTTACAAATTTTACAAAGTAAGCAAGTTGTTATAAAATATTTATTTGGTAGGGGAATATTCGTTTTATAAGGGAATATTCGTACGACGACACAATCATTTGTGGACCCCACAACGGAATTACCTTTTTATAAAAATAACGTCAAAAGTTTTATCGTTAACTGTTGAAATACCCGGTGATAAAAGAATAATAATACACATGGTTGCATAGTAGCACACAGTATTGTACAATATCTTTAATTATTGATGCTTACGTAAGAAGTCACTCAGTTTTATTCAATTATTGCCACAATAATTACTACATAGTATCTGGCGTTATTGATTCAATTATTGTCACAATATTTTATATTATTAAATCAATAATTGAGACGATAAAGTTATTCATATTATTATTTGTATTATTGATGATGTATAGAAAGTTTTGTCACAGAAAGTGGTTTGGTCACCTAATTTCGCTTCAATAAAGAGAAGTCCTTATCGGAAAGCCCCCCTATTTCCTGTGAATGATCTAGTTGTTAATATTACGAGTTATAATATTAATGATGAAAAACAATGTTATTACAAATGTGTTTTGTGAAGCCAAGTGAATTGACATAAATATAGGGGATTTTTATGAAGCATTTATTGTAAATTTAGCTTATTATATAGACCCGCACTTACCCATTTTTCAAAATCGTCGGTAGAATGTTATCTCAATTTTGTTTTATATATAAGTATTATATATGTGAGACCCCAGATTTTATCAATAAAGATTTAAATTTAGTCGAAATAATTTTTAATATTATAGTGTGAATTTGAGATAATATTATAGTTGTGGGTAGTATTTATAAATTTTGCAAAGTATGCAAGTGGTTATATTATATTCGATTGGTGGGGAATATTCGGTTTAGCGGGGAATATTCGTACAACTACTCAATCATTGGTGGACCCCATAACGTAAATTATTATCGGATTGAGAAAAGCGACAAAAATATTTTATTGAAATAACGGCGGAAGTTTTCTAGTAGTTCTTGTTGAACTACTTCAGTAGTAAAAAGTACGAATACGTGTGGTTGCATAGTAGCATTACGGTATTGATTATTGATGCTTATGTGAGAAGTCACTCGGTTTGATTCCATTATTGCCGATTAATAATATGAATTATTATAGCGATAATGACGCTTTTGTTTTATTCAGTATTATTAACGTAATAAAAGCGAAACATCTTTTATATAAAATAGAATACTTTAT
This sequence comes from Panax quinquefolius, assembly GCA_020205615.1. NCBI lineage: Eukaryota > Viridiplantae > Streptophyta > Magnoliopsida > Apiales > Araliaceae > Panax > Panax quinquefolius. Next base: position 47,783,004 of record CM035165.1, read on the forward strand.
TAAAGTTATTCTATAAATAGAATATATTATATTTTATTATGCATAGTGTTGCATAGTGTTTTTATATAGTGTTTTGCATAGTATTGTATAGTGTTTGCATAGTAAAATATTTTTATATAAATAGAATATATTATAATTTATTTAAAAGATTTTTCTTTAAATATGGACCGTCGATTAAAGTAAATCAACTGGACCGTTCATGGATTAGTTACTATGCATTCCATTTTCCTATAAATAGAAGCTCATTCCTTCATTATTTTCTTACTTAATTCATTGAAACTAGAGAGAAATTATAGAGAGAAGCTATAGAGAAAGTTATAGAAAGAAGAAGAGTATTCTCGCTACTTCACTACTTCTATATTCAGGTTCTTTTACGGTAAGGGGTGTTATTCTTTCTTCTTGAAGAGAACTTACATTATTCCATTCATTATTATTACATTGGAATAACTCCGTAAAAGCGGCATACCCTATACATAACTTGTATCTGCTGCATACCCTATACTTGGTGAAATCCTTATGTTATTCCATTGCTTATTATTCATTGGAATAATAACTCGTATATCTGTGATTTACCCTATACTTGGTGACATTCTTCTATTATTCATTGGAACATCCTATTCATGTGTTTTTACAGGACTGGGTTCGATTTTTATTATTCTGTTGGAACATCCTGCATGTGTTTTACAGGACTGGTTAAAATCTTTATCATTACATTGGAATATCCTATCGTGTGTTTTACCGGATCTGGTTTCATCTTTATTATTCATTTGGAACATCCCGCTTGTGTGAATTTCACGACTTTGGTTCCGTTATTATTATTCTGTTGGAATAACTTTGTCTACATCAAATACCGCATGCATGGTGATTTCTTTTGTTATTCCATTCTTTATTATACCCGGTTGGTTAAAACTTTGACTTCTATACTCCATGAAATTAGTAGAATATCCTTGATATTTGCGTTTCATCCAAAGATCCTTTCATGGAAATATTCTTACGATCATTCTTGAATTTTACTCTATTTAAAAAAGATATCATGTTGACAATTTGGACGTTAATAATTCATGGATTAAATAATTCTTGAACTTGTTTTATTGAATTATTATGTCATTGTCATCATCCTCATGTTATATTATGTTATCTTTGGCTTACGTGCATAGATGAACTTAGTATGATTATGACCGAGGATCATTCGGTATAATCACGACTTGATATAAATGATGTGACAAAAGTCCTCGGTGGCTGTAATGCGTTGATGGATAGTTTTTGGTATGATTATGACCGAGGGTGATTCGGTATAGTCATGACCATTGATAACTTGATAAAAATCCTTGGCCAAGTGGTACGGGGATGATTAGATGTGGTGGTTTATTTATTAAGTTTGAGTCTCAAATGATAAAATTGATGAAAACCTTTTAAAACCTAAAAGATAGTAGACTTTATTCTCTACTTGACTCTTTTAATGGGTTGCTTATTCCATTGCAGATTAAACTGGTTGTCTATTGTATTTTATCGGTTTAACCTTTGTTGAAGGCTAATGATAATTTATTACGCATTATCTTAGTCATAATATTTCTTCTTGGGCTAGTTGAGCTCACCCTTTCTTTCTTTCACCGTTCTCTTCGTGAAATGAGAACATATTTGGGACGAGTCGGGAACGAAGTAATGGTCCGAGAGGATAGCATTAGTAGTCCTCACTATTCTATGAAATAGTGTGATAATAGTTGTAATGAGGACTCCTTTTGAGTTTGTATAATATCTAGTAGACAAAATTTGTATTCAAACTCACGGTTTATGTCGTATTATACTGCATGCAGTTATATTAGTAAGTCAGTATTTAAATTTATGTACCATGTAAGTGGCGACCCAAGATGGGTGACGTATACCTAATTTTTGGGGGCGCCACGGTTGGTATCGAGCTTAGGATATGATGATCCTGGCTAAGGCGATGAGTCTAGAACTAGGAGGGAGAGATAGGGAATTCCTTCGCTAGTATGACCTACCTAAGTTTATTTGGTATTTAATTGGTCGGTCACGAGTATAGGGATAATATGTGATATGTTAATTAACCCTTGTTTTGTGACGGTGTTTGAGAATGACATCCGAAAATCTTTGAGATAAGCAATGAAGCACATGAGAGTGTTGATTCATTTCAAACAAAAGGTAACGACCAACAACACGATAATAATCATATGGTGGTGGCTGGCTATCGTAACAATGATAACCATCGTGGGGAAATTATCATGCTAAGAATGGTAACCACTTTGGTGGTAATCATGGCAAAGATAATAGAAGTGGAAATTTAAGAAGAGAAGGTCATTTAGCTCAATTTTGTTGTGCACCAAAGTCAAGTCTAGTCTGGGGACGGTGGCACCAAAGGTGGATATGGACAAAACAAAGTCGTTGGTTTTAGGAAGTGCATTTTCATGACTTCTCAAAAGCGAGTAAACCGAACGAAGTTAGCACGGGTTAGTTAATTATAAATTCTTGCGAAGTCTATACCGTGTTAGATATCAGTTCTACCCACTCTTTTATTTCACCTAGTTGTGTTCAACGTTTAAATTTGATTCCGAAGAAGTTAGACTTTGACTTATTAGTTGAAACTTCGTTAGTAGGAGCCTTCGTTACCTCTACTATTTTTAAATCTTGTTTGGTTCAAATAAACATTTTCACGGTACCTGTCGATCTTATCTTTTTAAAAATATTTGCCTTTGATGGGATTTTAGGAATCAATTGGTTAACTACTCATCATGCTTTTTCTAAGGTTGTTAGCTTTCATATTCCTAACCAACCTGTTATACGAATTCAAAGTAACCAAACCCTAAAGTTAATCACTGTTATATCAAGCCCTAAGTAAAGAGCCCGAACCTTTCGTTGTTGACTTCCTTGTGTGGAATGCAATTGGCCGGACTTTTCCGTAGGCGACATCGTGAATGAAGATGGCAACTTTATAGGTATCATTGTGAGGTGTTATCTAGGTTAAGGGATAGAAGTCACAGTTGGTATCAATGTGACGTACTATCCAAGTCTTGGATAAAGTATGATTTTGAATGATATTTCTATCATTAATAAATTTCTTGACGTATTCTTGAAGATTTCCTAGCCTACCCTAGAGCATGAAATCGAATTTTGTATTGACCCAAAGATAAAAACCCATTTCTTAAACCCTCAAATATTTCTTCAACTAAATAAAGCAGATTTACGTGGTTTATGATGAAAGTCATAATAAAAGCATTGGAATAATGAAAATCATGGGTATTCGTGGTATTAGTAAGTTTTATGATGAGTTATGTTGGTTAGTATGTAAAAACATGAAAGTTTCTTAGAAATCACAAAGAGTTGAAAATCGATTTTGGTGTGAAAAAGCGTAACATGAAATTCAATTGACCATATCTCTTATTATATTTTGAATTTTTGAATGTGGTCAAGTCCTAGAGTTAGATCTATGAGTTACCTAACTAATCCAAGTGGAATTACTGGAAAAGGTGTTGTAGATTTTTGTGTGGACTGATTTTAGCAAAGGAGGCCAAAGCTGTAAATTTCAAAATGCTACGCCTAGAAACTTTAAGGGCTGTTTCGGCCACTTAAATTATGAGAAAAATTCTGGCCTTTAGGGACATGAAGGTATATGGTATAAAGTATCTCCTGTCAAAAATGAGCTCATTCGACTTAAAATGAGCAAGTTATGACTCTTTCAATATTTAGGTTTTTTCGATGAAAAACGCTATAACCTAGGAGTTCTATAACTCCAGATGACCATGAAATTTAAACTAGAAGCTCACGTTAACATGTGTAAGGTCCTGCCAAGATTTGGGAATTTTTGGAGTTAAACTTGAGGTAGCTAATTTCTTAAGGAATTAATTAGAAATTGATTTTTGAAAAATAGTAAATAAATTTTAAAAATTCCGAGAAAAATATATTTTCATTATGGGACTATATTATGCTAAATCCCAGAAAAGAAATATTTTTGGGACTGATTTGGTATTTTTCATGAAAATAGTTTAATTCTGAACATATGAGTTAAATATGTTATGTAAAGTAACAAAGTTGAAAATAGGATATTATGGCTAGAGAATCCTATATAGAGTATATGCATATTTTTTGAGAGATTTGATAATTGGTGATGATATCTTATGAGTATGGCATTTTGAATGATTAAATGCATTATATGGTAAAAGCGTAAACAATTAAGAAAAATTGTTTATAAATTTAAGAAATGATTAAAATATTGTTATAATATTAATGATATTAGATTATGAGATTATTAAGTGATTGATAACATGGGGATATTCTTGAATCCTAGATAAATTATATTATAAATGTTTAATATTTATCCTTTATCTCATTTGATTGATTCTTTATATCATTATCCTCATTGCTTATATTATGTTTGAAAGTCATCTCGTGGCTGTAGTGCATAGATGGACTTGGTATGATTATGACTGAGGATTGTTGGTATAATCATAACCTTAATTGAAAACACAATTATCTTTGGCCAGTAGTGCATGGATAATTTGTGGTCGTGATACTAATGAATACACAATTATCTTTGGTAGTAGTGCATGGATAATTTGTGGTCGTGATCTTAATGAATACACAATTATCTTTGGTAGTAGTGCAAGGATAATTTGTGGTCGTGATCTTAATGAATACACAATTATCTTTGGCCGTAGTGCATGGATAATTTGTGGTCGTGATACTAATGAATACACGATTGTCTTTGGTAGTAGTGCATGGATAATTTGTGGTCGTGATATTAATGAATACACAATTATCTTTGGTAGTAGTGCATGGATAATTTGTGGTCGTGATACTAATGAATACACAATTATCTTTCGTAGTAGTGCATGGATAATTTGTGGTCGTGATACTAATGAATACACAATTATCTTTGGTAGTAGTGCATGGATAATTTGTGGTCGTGATACTAATGAATACACGATTATCTTTGGTCGTAGTGCATGGATAATTTGTGGTCGTGATACTAATGAATACACGATTATCTTTGGTAGTAGTGCATGGATAATTTGTGGTCGTGATACTAATGAATACACAATTATCTTTGGTAGTAGTGCTTGGATAATTTGTGGTCGTGATCTTAATGAATACACAATTATCTTTGGTAGTAGTGCATGGATAATTTGTGATCGTGATACTAATGAATATCCTTGGCACAGAAAGTGCGGGGATGATTCGATGATATGAATTAATTATTGAGTGAGTCTCGTGAATGAAATATTAATTCATGGATGTGGTAAAAGTCATCTTTGGTCAGTAGTGCATTGATAGACTTGGTATGATTATGACCAAGGATTATTCGGTATAATCGATAGTAATTGAAAACACGAATATCCTTGGCGATTGGTGCATGGATAATTCATGGTCGTGATACTATTAAAATTGCATCTCAAAGCATTATTGGTTTTCTGATTGTATATCTTTAGCTTTTGTAGTGCAAAGATGAATTGTTAATGAATAGCTTTGGCGATTTCAAAGATGAATTTAATATTTTTAAGCGATAAAGGTATTCAATGTATCCTCATCTCTTTATCATACCGTGTCGTACCCTAATTTCGAGGGCGAAATTCCATAAGGAGGAGATTGTGAGACCCAGATTTTATCAATAAAGATTTAAATTTAGTGAAATAATTTTAATATTATAGTGTGAATTTGAGATAATATTATAGTTGTGGGTAGTATTTATAAATTTTACAAAGTATGCAAGTGGTTATATTATATTCGATTGGTTGGGGAATATTCGGTTTAGCGGGGAATATTCGTCAGACAACTACTCAATCATTAGTGGACCCTGGCGTAAATTATTGTCGGATTGAGAAAAGCGACAAAAAATATTTTATTGAAATAACGGCGGAAGTTTTACAAGTGGTTATTGTTGAACTACTTCAGTAGTAAAAGTACAAAGAATATGTTATGTGGTTGCATAGTAGATACGCAGTATTGATTATTGATGCTTATGTGAGAAGTCACTCGGTTTGATTCCATTATTGTCGATTAATAATATGAATTATTATAGCGATAATGACATTTTGTTTTATTCAGTATTATTAACGTAATAAAAGCGAAACATCTTTTATATAAAATAGAATACTTTATTAAAGTTATTCTATAAATAGAATATATTATATTTTATTATGCATAGTGTTTCATAGTGTTTTGCATAGTATTGTATAGTGTTTGCATAGTAAAATGTTTTTATATAAATAGAATATATTATATTTTATTTAAAAGATTTTTCTTTAAATATGGACCGTCAGATTAAAGTAAATCAATCTGGACCGTTCATGGATTAGTTACTATGCATTCCATTTTCCTATAAATAGAAGCTCATTCCTTCATTATTTTCTTACGAATTCATTGAAACTCTAGAGAGAGAAATTATAGAGAGAAGCTATAGAGAGAAAGTTATAGAAAGAAGAAGAGTATTACGCTACTTCACTACTTCTATATTAGGTTCTTTTTTACGGTAAGGGTGTTATTCTTTCTTCTTGAAGAGAACTTCATTATTCCATTCATTATTATTACATTGAATAACTTGTAAAAGTGGCATACCCTATACATAACTTGTATCGCTGCATACCCTATACTTGGTGAAATCCTTATGTTATTCCATTGCTTATTATTACATTGGAATAACTCAGTATACATGATTTTACCCTATACTTGGTGACATTCTTCTATTATTCTATTGGAACATCCACATGCATGTGTTTTACAGGACCGGTTCGCTTTTTATTATTACATTGGAACATCCATGCATGTGTTTTACACCGGACTGGTTAAAATCTTTATCATTCTGTTGGAATATCTATCTCGTGTGTTTTACACGGATTTGGTTCCATCTTTATTATTACATTGGAACATCTGTCGATTGTGAATTTCACGACACGGTTCCGTTATTATTATTCATTGGAATAACCTCGTCTATCAAGTACCGCATGCATGGTGATTTCTTTTGTTATTCCATTCTTTATTATACCCAGTTGGTTAAAACTTTGACTTCTATACTCCATGAAATTAGTAGAATATCCTTGATATTTGCGTTTCATCCAGTATCTTTTCATTGAAATATTCTTCTGATCATTCTTGAATTTTACTCTACGAAACAGTATCATGTTGACAATTTGGACGTTAATAATTCATGGATTAAATAATTCTTGAACTTGTTTTATTGAATTATTATATCATTGTCATCATCCTCATGTTATATTATGTTATCTTTGGCTTACGTGCATAGATGAACTTAGTATGATTATGACCAAGGATCATTCGGTATAATCATGACTTGATATAAATGATGTGACAAAAGTCCTCGGTGGCTGTGTAATGCGTTGATGGATAGTTTTTGGTATGATTATGACCAGGGGTGATTCGGTATAGTCATGACCATTGATAACTTGATGAAAATCCTTGACCGTGGTACAGGGATGATTAGATGTGGTGGTTTATTTATTAAGCGTAGTCTCAGCGATAAAAATTAATGAAAACCTTTTAAAACCTAAAAGATAGTAGACTTTATTCTCTACTTGACTCTTTTAATGGGTTGCTTATTCCGCTGCAGTTAAACTGGTTGTCTATTGTATTTTATCAGTTTAACACTGTTGAAGGCTAATGATAATTTATTCTGCATTATCTTAGTCATAATATTTCTTACTGGGCTAGTTGAGCTCACCCTTTCTTTTCTTTGTTCTCTTCAGAAATGAGAATATAAATTGGGACGTAGTCGGGGAACGTAAGTAATGGTCGAGAGGATAGCATTAGTAGTCCTCACTATTCTATGAAATAGTGTGATAATAGCTGTAATGAGGACTCCTTTTGAGTTTGTATAATATCTAGTAGACAAAATTTGTATTCAAACTCACAGTTTATGTCGTATTGTACACGATAGTTATATTAGTAAGTTGTATTTGAATTTATGTACCATGTAAGTGGCGACCCAAGATGGGTGACGTATACCTAATTTTGGGTGCGTCACAATATATATATATATATATATATATATATATAATTAGTCACGGGAGGAGTTAGTGTATATATATATATATATATATATATATATATATATTCTAAGTTTTGTTTTTTTATGTAAAATAGAATATATTATATTTTATTATGCATAGTGTGTGCATAGTGCTGAATAATGCAACATAGTAGAATAAAAAAAATTCATACGAATTCATCATCTGTGCCCATGAATCCTTTTCATGTGCAGTCCGTGATTTTCTAATTCAAAAAGTACCCTGCCATTCTGCTATAAATAGGATGCTTAGTTTAGAATTGAAAATCATTCCAGAATTAGAGAATTCTTCTTCTATAATATTGAGCGTATTTCTTTAAAGTTTAAGGAAGCTTTGAGTGTAGAAAATAGTGCATGTTTTCTTCAAGAATATCCCCGCCCTACCAGTCAGAAATACTCTATTTTTAAGGTAAGGGGTATTATTTATTTCATATTCGCTTATGATATTATTTTTCGTATTCGTAAGGAATTTTATTTTCGTTCAATATTCGTAAGAAATATTATTTTCGTTCAACATTCGTAAGGACTATTATCTTCGTTCAATATTCGTAAGGAATATTATTTTCGTTCAACAGTTGTAAGGGATATTATTTTTGTTCAATATTCGTAAGAAATAATATATTTCGTTTCAGATTCTGAATTTTACACTCATTTTGTTAAGTATTGCTTTTATACTCCTATAAATTAGTAGAATATCCTTGAAATTTGTTCTTCATCTAATATCGTTTCACAATGATATTTTTCTGAACATTCTTGTTAAATTTTATGTTTTTCATGTCGGAGTACTATTCATACATATGTCACTATTCATATATACAATACTATTCATATAATACTATAAATGAAGTACTATTCATAGGGTACTATCACCCGAGGTACTATTCATGACAAAAATTAATTTTTTTTCTGTCCAAATTATTTTGATACATGAATATGATTCTTGAATATTTACTCCACAAAGAAGTTATCATGTTGGTAATTTAGAGATTCTTGAACTATGGATAAATTGATTTATAAATCTTTAAAATTTATCTGTGCTCTTACTTATATGAATTTTTATATCATTGTCATCATCCTCATGCTTATATTGTGGTGAATGTCATCTTTGGCCTGTAGTGTATAGATGGACTGTTGATTGATATGATTATGACTATGTATCAGTATAATCATGACCTTTAATGTTACAAATAATATGGTAAAAATCCTCATTGACCCATAGTACATTGAATGACAATTGTTGGCGTGATCATGAACACTGGTGATACTAACGAATATTCTTGGCCTATAATGCATGGATAATTCGTGGATGTGATAATAATGAATATCCTTGGCCCGTAGTGCATGAATAATTTATGGATGTGATACTAACGAATATCCTTGGCCCGTAGTGCATGAATAATTCGATGATGTGGATTAGTTATTGAGCTATATTAAAGTGATAAAATATTTATGATGAACTTTTAAATCATAGAAGATAGTAGATATTATGCTCTACGTGACTCTTCTAATGAATTGTTTGTTTCACTGTAGTTAGACTTGTTGTCTATTGTATTCTATCAGGTTAACACTATTGAAGGCTAACGATAAATTATTCTACATTATCTAGTCATAATATTCTTTACTAGGCTAGTTGAGATAACCCTTTGCTTTCATTGTTCTCTTCAAAAAAATGAGAATATAGATGGGACTAGTCGGGAAACGGAGTGATGTTCCGAGATGGTGGCTATAGTTGTCCTCACTATTTTATAAAATAGTGTGATAATAAATGTAATGAAGACTACATTTGAGTTTAGATATTGTCTACGAGACAATATCTGTATTACAACTCCCAGCTATGTTTTGTCGTATTGTATAAATGAAGTTTGTATTTAAGTTCTGTACCATGTATTTGGCGACTCAGAATGGGTGATGTATACCTATTTTGGGGGCATCACAATTGGTAGTAAAGCCATAAGTAAAGAGCCCCAAGCCTTTATCTGGTGACTTCCAAGTCTTGGGATGCACCGAAGCAAGACTTTCCATAGAGAACGCCGTGAATAATGGTGGCAAGTTGATAGGTATCATTGTGAGGTGCTATCCAAGTCTTGGATGCGAGGCAAAGTTGGTATCAAAGCTTAGGGAAGATCCCTGGCTGAGATTTGAGACTAGAACTAGGAGGGGAGAGACGGGAAATTCCTTCGCTAGTATGACCTACCTAAGTTTATTTGTTATTTAATTGGTCAGTCAGAATATAGGGATAATATGTGGCATGTCAATTAACCCTTATTTTGTGGCAGTGTTTAAAAATGACATCCGAAAATATTGAGATAAACAATGGAGCATATGAGATCGTTGAGTCACTAACGATCAATTGTAAGAACCAAGAATTTCATGAATAAATAAATTTCTTAATATAATAAGAAAATTAATATTTTTTGGAATATAAATATCGATGTGTTGTGAGATAAGTAATTCAATTAATATGAATTGAATTCATATGAGAATGGAGAATTTTGAAATGCCTTGTGTGGCATGAGAATGAAAATTTGAATGATTTAATAAATTTAAGAAATAGATCATTAATTAATATTAATTAATTGATATTGTGAATAATAGAATACTAATAAGTAAAGTAAATTACATAATTATATTTTGGTATATAGTATGGCAAGATAATAAATTAGGGTACTATCTATTAAGTGAAGAGAAAAATTAAATTAGAATATGAATTTATTGTAACAGTGACTAAGTCTGAGGAATTTCCAGAGTGGCACGATTACGCCTCTCAGATCAGAAACTTAAACAGTAGCAATTGGCCAAAGATGTAAGACTTGGAAAATAAATTCCATGTGTGCATGAGTTATAAAGATGATTTGTTAGCATTAATAAAGAATGAGAAAGATAATGGATGGACTACTATTATTATTAATGTGAACATTATTATTAAATATTATTTCATGCCACTATGTGTAATATGGAAAATATGGATAATAGTATTATATAAATATCTACTGCTTAAGATTAAATGGGGTGTGACATTTAATTGTGGATGACACTATACGTAGACTACATAGTAAAAGTAATTAAATTATAGAGGTTATTTGAATGAGTTTTGTTACCTCATCATGAGGGATGAGACAATTAATTGTGTATTCTAAAATATGGGAGTAAATAAATATGTACTATTAAAATATTTATTTCAATACTGAGGTGTAAGTAAATAATAAAAGGAGATATTAAATTGTTAGTGACCAATTAAATGGAGTCCATACATATTATAAATATTAATTATGTGAACCCAATGTACATGGATTATATGATATGGGTATATATTAATTCCCTAATTTTCCACATTATAGTAACAATTGTACATTAAAATTACATTTTTGGGAATTAAAGAAACCAAACTAAGCTTTATGAAATATAGTTGCTGGGATTAAACCATGCCCCAAAATCAGTGGCTAAACAGAACCTATAACTACATTGCGTAACTTCCAAGCTGTGAACAGTAACCACAAAATAGGTGATCATTGCTATGCCAGTGGATGATGGTGGGTGGTTGAGCAACCCTTTGTTAACCATTGTTTCTATCTTATACGCCATGGATTACAACCTCAGTATAAACCCAATGTCTAGTCCATTATTTCTCTATATAAGGACATCTTCATTCTCATTTCCCGTTACTGCAAAAATTGTATGTCAAATACTGAGTTTGAGAGTTTGAGTTGTTGGTGTTGAGGAGGAGTCTAGATAGTGCAAAGAGAAGGAATAAAGCATATTAAGCTTCCTAAAAGGTAAAAATCTGATTTGGTGTTCTTAATTTCAAAATGTGTAAATTCTACTATATTCCTTTGAATTGGATTTGGAAAGCATGATATCAAGTATTTATGAAGTGTTTATAAAGTTTGTATACATGTATAGAATCTCTAAGGATGAGTTTTAGTATGCTGAATCGAAAGAAATTGAAGATTGGTTGTTACTCTGCAAACCAGAGTACCTTTCTGGGTCTAGTCCAGGAAGGGCAATCTAAGCCTTGATTTATACTAGTAGCTGGTAGCATTTGCTGCTTAGGATCCTATAACCAAAATCGGTTTCATTGAATTTGTGTTGTTTCTAACTTGACATTAACACCTAAACATGCATAAAACGAAGTATAACATGTTGTTTAAAGCTTCATTAGGAGATACAAAATGTTCAACATGATTTAGTAAGAGATTTATAACAAAAAATTAAAGTTTTGAAAACGAATTTTGATGGAACTCATGTTCTATAGATTCTGAGTTTGATAGTATATACACATGACCAATTTTTGAACATAAATAAGTATGAGTTGTGGTTTATGGTTCCGTTATTCATGACCATGTTGTTAGACTTTGTACTAGCAAACCTTTTTCAAAGGAAAACTTGGCATATTAAAGCTAATGGAAGTAATGGAAGTAATGGAATATTCTTATATGATAAACATAATGCAAGTAAACCAAGCATGAGTTTAAATATGTGTTAAAGCGAGAAACAATGCTAGTTATGAATAACTGATGAGAACACATATGAGCATGCGTAATACAAGTTATGTGATCTCTTTATGTGGATATATGGCTAATTAGTACGCATGGCGATTACATGACCCTATTTGATCTTAATTCCGTGGAAATCCTAAACTAAAGTCCCTAACATATAAAGTTGATATTGAAGCGGTCATACAAGTAGGTAAAGACCTCTAGCATGTATGTATGTTGAGTGTAAATGTCTAGGTATGTTAAAGATTTGACTGAAACCAGGAGGGTAGAAGTTCAACTTTGGTCAGGCTAGAGGACAGCGCAGCTGCGCCATCCCTTACCCTAACCAGGGCACAGCTGCGCCACTCTGCAGTGAGTTCTGCATTTTATTTGTAATCTGAGGTTCAAGGCATGCTTAAAGTGTTACTTTAACATGTATTCTATGACCAGTACACAATCCAATGTGTTAAAAAGCATGTTAGATAATAGATTCAAATGTTTAATAAGTGATTATAACTTTCAAATATTAAGACCAAAAGATGTTTGCGAACTATAAAGCAATGATTAGAAGCGATGCTATTTGACTTCATGGTGACTTATAAACTGATTGTGTGCTATGAATATTTAAGATATGTGATGTAATATGTATAGATTATAAAACAAAGTTAGACGTTTATGTATGCGTTTAAACTTGCATATTATGTATGAGTATATGTAACTAATGACTATCCTATACGCATAACTATATTATGTTAGGATTTGAAAAGTGTTGATAAGCTATACTTTGGTAAACTACGTTTGAGGCAACCCAAAATAGGTATACATCACCTATTCTCGAGTCGCCAAATACATGGTACAAAAAATACAAATACAACCTTAAATATATACAATATGAAATGTGAGTTTTAATACAAATATTGTCTTCTAGAGACAAGATTCAAACTCAAAATAAGTCCTCAATACATTTATTATCACACTATTTTAATAGAATAGTGAGGACTACTAATGCTATCATCCGGACCGTCACCCGCTCCCCGACTAGTCCTCGCTACGCTCTCATTTCTCAAGAGAACAATGAAAGCAAAAAGGGTGAGCTCAACTAGCCAAAGAAGAAATATTATGACTAAGATAATGCGTAATAAATTATCATTAGTCTTCAACAAATGTTAAACCGATAAAATATAACAAACATCAAGTTTAACTCAATGAACAAGAAATCCATTGAAGAGTCAAGTAGAGAATAAAATCTACTATCTTCTATGATTTAAAAGGTTTTTCATTACTTTTATCGCCGAGACTCAGCTTAATAAATAATCCACATCATCCCTGCACTACGGCCAAGGATATTCATTAGTATCACGACCACAAATTATCAATGCACTACGGGCCAAGGATATTCGTGTATTCATCAATGGTCATGATCATGATCATGCCAACAACTGTCCATCAATGCACTACGACCAATGGGGATTTTTACCACATCATTTATAACATTACGGTCATGATTATACCAAAAAATCCCTGGTCATAATCATACCAATTCCATCTATGCAATACATGCCACGGATGACTTTCAACATATTATAAACATGAGGATGATGACAATTCAATAAAAGAAGTTCAAGAATACATTTTAAAGATTTATAAGTTAATTTATCCTAAACTCAATAATGTCTAAATTGTCAACATGATACTGCTTTGTGGAGTAAAATTCAAAAATGCTCAGAAGAATATTTCCATAAAAAGATACTGGATGAAGCGCAAATATCAAGGATATTCCACTAATTTCATGGAGTATAGAAGCCAAAACTTTAACCAACCGAGTATAATAGAATATATGAAACCGCAAAAATGATTTTTTGCCGCCATGCAGTAATCCACACGTATATGATTATTCCAAATGTAATAATAAAGAATGGAATAATGTAAGTCACCAGCGCATGAATCCGCATGCATGTGATATTCCAAATGTAATAATAAAGAATGGAACAAAGTCATGCATAATCCGCATGACATGATGATTTCCAATGTAATAATAAAGAATGGAACGTGTCGCGCATAATCCGCATGCATGTGATGTTCCAATGTAATAATAATAAAGAATAGAATAACATGTGAGTTCCAATTCACATGAATGCATGCGATGAGAAACATGAGATAGGTTATTCCAATGTAATAATAAAGAATGGAATAATGTAAGAATTTCACCATGTATGCGGTATCAGATAGTACAAAGTTATTCCAACATAATAATAATGAATGGAATAACAACCCTTTCAAGTATTGAAAGAAAATAACTCTCTTCATGACCACGAAAAAATTAATACCCCTTACCTTAAAAAGAAGAGTATTCCGACTAGTAGGGTGATGATATTCTTGAAGAAAACTTATACTGTTTTCTATGCTCAAAGCTTCTTAAAACTCTAAAGAAATACGTTCAAGATTATAGAAGAAGAATTCTTTAAATTTCTGGTGTGATTTTCAATTCCAACTAAGCATCATATTTATAGAAGAATAGAAAGGATACTATGCTGCACTATGCAATAAAATATAATATATTCTATTTATAATCAAATAAAACAAAACTTTATAAAAGTATTCTGTTTTATATAAAAAGTGTTTACTATATAAAAACACTATGCATCACTAATATGCACTATGCAAATACTACGCATAATAAAATATAATATATTCTATTTAAAATCTAATAAAACAAATAACTTTATAAAAGTAATCATTTTATATAAAAGATTTTACTATGCAAAAACACTACGCAGCACTATGCAAACACTATGCATAATAAAATATAATATATTCTATTTAAAATCTAATAAAACAATTAACTTTATAAAAGTATTCTGTTTTATATAAAAAGTTTTTTGTTTTATTACATTTATAATAATAATAAAACAAACTCTATCATCATTATTATAATTCACAATATTAATCGACCAGGTCGTTCCCAAGAAAGAGGCGGCTTTCCAATAAGGATTTCTCCCTATGGAGCGCAATTAGGTGACCAAACCTCTCCTCGATGTAACTTCTAGACATCGTTAATATTGCAAATAATAATATTAATAACTTTGTCATCTCAATTATTGATTTAATAATATAAAAATATCGACAATAATTGAATCAAATAAACGAGATACTATGCAGCAATTATCGTAGCAATAATTGAACAAAACCGAGTGACTTCTCACGTAAGCATCAATAATCAATACCGTGTGCTACTATGCAACCACGCCAGACATCGTATTTTTTTAACACCGTGTGTTTTCAACAGCTAAACAGAAAACTTCCGCCGTTATTTTCATAAAGTATTTTTTCGTTTTTTTCAATCCAACAATAATTCCATTGTGGGGTCCACCAATGATTGTGTCGTTGTATTTAATATTTCCTCGTTAAAACGAATATTCCCCACCAATCTAATATTATATAACAACTCATGATTTTGCAAAATTTATAAATATTACCCACAACTATAACATTATATCAAATTCATTCCATAATATTCAAAATGATATTTATAGAAAATTCATCTTTATTCATAAAAGTTGGGGTCTTACAACCTCCCCTTCTTATGAAATTTTCCCTCAAAATTAGGGTACATACTCTGGTATGTCAAGAGGTAAGGATACCTTGATTTCATTTAAGATTCTAACTCCCGTGTCATTTCTCAACATCGTGGTTCCTCCACAAAACTTTGACTTGAGGTATAACCTCGAGCGTAGAATATGTTCCTTCTTATCCAAGATTTTAACAGAACCTCTTCATACGTTAAATCTTCCGCTATTTCGGTCCGGTTCTAACTCAATAATGTGGTGCGGGTCTTTCACATATTTACGTAACATAGATATGTGAAAAACGTTATGAACACACGAGACATACTTGGCGCAGAAAGCGAGTCTATAGCCACATTCCTACTCGATCGAGGATTAAAATGGGCCAATGAATCGAGGATCGAGCTTTTCTCTTTCCAAATCTCGTAACTCCTTTCCATGGAGCAACACGTAACAACACATGATCTCCAATATCGAATTTCCACGCCCTTTCGATGAAGATCAAGATAACTCTTTTGTCGATCTTGTGAGGTTTTTATATCGTTGTCGGATCGTTTGAATCTTTTCCGTAGTCATACGTATCAACTCTCGGTCCCAACAACGTTGCTTCACCCACCTCATCCCAAAGATACCGAGAGAACGACACTTTCTTCCATACAACGCCTCAAATGGAGCCATGCCAATACTTGCTTGATAACTTTTGTTGTAGAAAACTCCACCAATGGTAAGAACTTATCCCAACTTCCCTTGAAGTCAAGGACACAGTAGTCTTAATAAATCTTCAAGAGTTTGAATAGTCCTCTCCGACCGCCTCGTCCGTTCGAGGATGATATGCCGAACTAAATCATAAATCTGCGCTCATAGCTTTTCGCAAACTAAACCCAAAATCGTGAAGTGAATCTTGGGTCTCGATCGTAAACTATGGATACCGCATATACCATGTAGTCTTACAATCTCGTTTATGTACATACGAGCAAGACGTTCAAGTGTATAAGTTTCTCAGATTCAGAAGAAATGAGCAGACTTGGTCAATCTATCAACAATGACCCAAATCGCATCTACGCCTTGAGAAACCTTAGGAAGACCGTAGAACTAAATCCATGGTAATGTGCTCCCACTTCCATTCTTGAATTTCAAGTGGTTGCAATGGACCTTTTGGTACTTGATTCTCGCCTTAACTCGTTGACAAGTTAGACACCTTGAGATAAACAAACGCTATCTCTCTCTTCATATTGCTTCCACCAAAATGTATGATTTAAGATCACGATACATTTTGGTACTCCCAAGATGGATTGCAAACGGTGTGTTGTGCGCCTCCATCATGATTTTATACTTTAAATCAAGGTCGTTAGGAACACAAAGTCTGGAGTTGACTCGAAGTATTCCTTCTTCATCGATTTTTGCTTCTAACATAGTACCTTCTTGCACTTTCTTCCTCATACGATCGGCCTGTGTCCGTAGCTTGAGCAAATTTTAACTTTATCGATTAAAGTCTGCTTCTACTCAGATATTCGCCATCATCACATGGGTCCCCGAGTCTTTAACTCTATCTCCATCCTTTGCAAGTCACACAAAATGGGCCTTTCACGTTGACAATATCGCACTCTGCATTCAAGATATGATCTTCTACTCAATGCGCTACTACCACGCTCGCTTTTCCAGATGGTATCGATGGTATGATCATAATCTTTCAACAATTCAAGCCAACGTCGTTGTCGCATGTTGAGTTCCTTTTGGTGAAGAAATATTTGAGGCTTTTATGATCCGTAAAGATCTCCACTTTCTCCCCATACAAGTAATGCCTCCAAATTTTAAGTGCGAAGACGACAATACCGCTAACTCTAGATCATGAGTAGGATAATTCCTCTCATATTCTTTGAGTTGTTGCGAGAGGCATAGGCTATGACTTTCCCATGTTGCATGAGAACACATCCTAACCCTTGCTGCCCGAAGCATCATATAGATGACAAATCCTCCGAGCCGATGGTATGGTCGTAAAAAAAAATAAATGAGTCTCTCTCGAGTTCTTGAAAACTCTTCTCACATTCCTCGCTCCAACCAAATTTTATATCTTTTCGAGTCACCGAAGTTAATGGAGTAGCGATTCGAGAAAATCCTTCCACGAATCTCCGATAATAACCAAACTAATCCGAGAAAGCTACGATTTCGGCCATCGATTTAGGTTGCTCCCAACTTTGAATAGCTTCAATCTTTGTCCGGTCAACAGATATTCCATGACTTGATACTACGCGTGCCCAAGGAATGCTACTCCTCAAGCCGTAACTCACATTTCTTCAACTTGGCATAAAGCTTGTTTTCACGAAGCTTTTGGAGTATCAAACCTCAAGTGTTGCTTTCATGATCTTCACGACTTTTGGAATATATGAGGATGTCATCAATAAAGACGACCACAAAGTGATCCAAATATTCCTTGAATACTCTGGTTCATCATATCCATGAAGGCAAAGCAGGAGCATTAGTCAATCCAAAAGACATGACTAAGAATTCATAATGCCCGCATCGAAGTTTCAAGGCGCCTTTTGAATATCCTTCGTTTTAACCTTCACCGATGATATCCTAACGAAGATCGATCTTTTGAAAAGAATTGTGCTCCTTGCAACCGGGTCAAACAGTCATCAATGCGAGGTAACGGGTACCTATTTTTGATGGTGACATGATTCAACTCCCCGATAATCAATACAAAGTCGATACTCCCATCTTTCTTCTTCTTCATTAATAGAACAGAGCACCCAAGGAGACGTATTAGGTCGAATGAAACCAATGTCTAACAATTCCTGCAATAATTGGGTCTTTAACTCAAGTTCAATAGAGCCATTCGATATGGGGCTTTGGAAATGGGTTTTGTATCGGGTTCAAGGTCGATACAAAATTCAATTTCACGCCCTGGGGTAGGCCTAGAAGTTCTTCGTGGAATACGCGCCAGAAATTTATTAACAATAGAAATATCATTCAAATCGATTTATTTTTGTTTAAATCGTGATATGAGCTAAGAAAGTTTGACATCCATTTTTCAATAAACAAATAGCTTTATGGCTTGAGATGACAAGTGATTGATTTTAATGGTTTGGTCGCTTGAATTCGGATAATAGGTTGATTAGAATATGAAAGCTAACAACCTTACTTAAAATAATCAATTTTAGCATGCTGGGTAGTTCACCAATCAATCCATATAATCACATCAAATGCAAGTATTTTCAATGAAATAAGATCGAAAGGTAATGTGAGGGTACCGATTTGAACCAAACAAGACTTATAAACAGTGGATGTAATGAAGGTTTCTCCCAATGGAGTTTCCATAGATAAGTCAAAGTCTAATTTCTTCTGAGTCAAATTTAATCGTTGTGCGCAAGTAGGAGAAATAAAAGAATGGGTAGAACCGGTATCAAATAAGGTATAGACTTCCCTAGAGTTTATGATAAGCTTACCCGTGATGACCTCATTCGAGTTCCTTGCTTTCTGGGAGGTCACAACAAACGCTCTCCCTTGAACTACTGGTTTTGACTTGTCTAGGACGGTATTTTGTGTCACCGTTCCAACCGGACTTGTCTTTCGTGCATGACAAAATTGGGCTAGGTGACCTTTCTTCCATAATTATAACACGCTTTGATGGCATCGCTGCAGCTTTGACCGATATGTCCCTCCCTCCGCATTTGAAGCATACGATAGGTGGTCGCTCTCCTTCCTTAACAACGGTGTGATGCCGACGCCTTTCCATCATTGTTGAATCTCCTCTTCTTGAAATGTCCATTCTTATTGTCTTCGCCATGATTACCACCAAAGTGGTTACCATTTCGCATGTTGATTCCTCCACGCTTGTTGTCACCGCTCGATGATCGCTACCACCGGTATTATCATTTCATTTCGCCGCCGCTTTCTTCAAGTTGAGTTGACTCATTATCGCTCCAATAATCGAGCCCTATTTACAACATCCGAATACAAACACGCTTTATGAGAAATTAGATATCGACGTATCTCGTGTTTCAAACCTCTTAGAAACATCCGCGCCATTCTTTCCTCATTATCAACCAAGTGAGACGCAAACCGGACAACTCGGCAAACTTAGCTTCAGCATCGCGACACGCATCATATTGTTCTCGCTTCCAACTTGATGAACTCTACCTCTTTCATGTGATGAATACTTTTGGGAAAGTACTTGTCGTTGAATAGTTCTGGAACTTCTCCCAAGACATCTTCAAGGCGGCAGCAGTTGAGTACGCTTTTACCGATTCCCACCAAGAATCCGCTCTCCTCGCAACATAAAGGTGGCAAAGGAACTTTTGCTCCTGAGCATCCCAAGACATCAAATATCTTGGTGATCTCGCTTTATATCCACGTCTCCGCTTTAAGTGGTTTTGGCTCTCCAATAAACTCCGGTGGTCCCAGCTCCTTGAACTGCTTCGCGGTGACCGTCCGAGAGTTTCCAGTGTTTCCACCTACATTTTGGACAGAGCCGCCTCACCGATGTTGCATGAATTGTATAAAGCCTCCAACATTCCATCATTCATCATTTGGTCGTTGTTGTTGTTTGTATGAGGATTGTCGCCTTCCCGATGCACATTATCCTCGATTATTGATATGTGGAGACTCAACGGTCTCCTGTGCTCCATTGCTATTCTCAACATTCTCGGATGTCATTTTCAGATACTGCCACAAAACAAAGGTTAATTGACATATAACATATTATCCCTATACTCCGACCGACCAATTAAATACCAAATAAACTTAGGTAGGTCATACTAGCTAAGGAATTCCCCATCTCTCCCTCCTAGTTCTAGTCTCACATCTTACCTGTGGATCATATCCCTAAGCTTTGATATTAACCGTGACGCCCCCAAAATAGGTATACATCACCTATTCGAAGTCGCCAAATACATGGTACAAAAATACAAATACAACCTTAAATATACAACATGAAGTCGTGAGTTTTAATACAAATATTGTCTTCTAGACAATATTCAAACTCAAAATAAGTCCTCAATACATTTATTATCACACTATTTCATAGAATAGTGAGGACTACTAATGCTATCATCGGACCGCCACTCCGCTTCCCCGACTAGTCCCGCGCTACGTTCTCATTTCTCAAGAGAACAATGAAAGCAAAAGGGTGAGCTCAACTAGCCCAAGAAGAAATATTATGACTAAGAAGATAATGCGTAATAAATTATCATTAGCCTTCAACAAGTGTTAAACCGATAAAATATAACAAACATCAAGTTTAACTGCAATGAACAAGCAATCCATTGTAAGAGTCAAGTAGAGAATAAAATCTACTATCTTCTATGATTTAAAAGGTTTTTCATTACTTTTATCACGAGACTCAACTTAATAAATAATCCACATCATCTCGCACTACTACGACCAAGGATATTCATTAGTATCACCACCACAAATTATCCATGCACTACAATGCCAAGGATATTGTATTCATCAATGGTCATGATCATGCCAACAATCGCCCATCAATGCACTACTACCAATGAGGATTTTTACCACATCATTTGTAACATTACTGGCCATGATTATACCGAATAATCCTCGGTCATAATCATACCAAGTCCATCTATGCACTACATGCCATGTATGACTTTCAACATATATAAAACATGAGGATGATGACAATTCAATAAAACAAGTTCAAGAATAAATTTTAAAGATTTATAAGTTAATTTATCCCGAACTCAATAACGCCCAAATTGTCAACACGACATCGCTTCATGGAGTAAAATTCAAGAATGCTCGTAAGAATATTTCCATGAAAAGATATCGGATGAAGCGCAAATATCAAGGATATTCCACTAATTTCATGGAGTATAGAAGCCAAAACTTTAACCAACCAAGAGTATAATAGAATATATGAAACCGCAAATGGATTTTTTGCCGCCATGTGGTAATCCACGAGATGATTATTCCAATGTAATAATAAAGAATGGAATAATGTAAGAATTCACCAGTGCATGCATAATCCGCATGCATGTGATATTCCAATGTAATAATAAAGAATGGAACCAAAGTCACGCGCGTAATCCGCATGCATGTGATATTCCAATGTAATAATAAAGAATGGAACCAGTCATATGTAATCCGCATGCATGTGATGTTCCAATAGAATAATAAAGAATGGAATAACAGAAATGCATGTGATGTTCCCAATGTAATAATAAAGAAATGAATAACAAAGTAATTCATCGCATACGCGATAATCGCATGATAAAAGTTATTCCAATGTAATAATAAAGAATGGAATAATGTAATAATTTCACCATGTATGCAGATTAGATGAGACAAAGTTATTCCAACATAATAATAAAGAATGGAATAACAACCCTTACGAGTATTGAAAGAAAATAACTCTCTTCATGAATACGAAAGAAATAATACCCTTTACCTTAAAAAAGAAGAGTATTCGACCGGTAGGTATGAGGATATTCTTCAAGAAAACTTAAACTATTTTCTACGCTCAAAGCTTCTTAAAACTCTAAAGAAATACGCTCAAGATTATAGAAGAAGAATTCTTTCAATTTTTCGTGTGATTTTTAATTCTAACTAAGCATCCTATTTATAGAAGAATGGAAAGGATACTATGTCAAGACTATGCAATAAAATATAATATATTCTATTTATAATCAAATAAAACAAAACTTTATAAAAGTATTCTGTTTTTATATAAAAGTTTTTACTATGCAAACATTATGCATAGCACTATGCAAACACTATGTATAATAAAATATAATATATTCTATTTAAAATCTAATAAAACAAATAACTTTATAAAAGTATTATGTTTTTATAAAAAAGATTTTACTATACAAATACTACGCAGCACTATGCAAATACTATGCATAATAAAATATAATATATTCTATTTAAAATCTAATAAAACAAATAACTTTATAAAAGTATTCTGCTTTTATATAAAAAGTTTTCGTTTTATTACATTTATAATAATAATAAAACAAATTTTATCATCATTATTATAATTCACAATATTAATCGACTCAAAGTCGCTCCTGTGAAAAGAGGGGCTTTCCAATAAGGATTTCTCCTATCATGCGTAATTAGGTGACCAAACCTCTCCTCGATGTAACTTCTAGACATCGTTAATATTGCAAATAATAATATTAATAACTTTGTCATCTCAATTATTGATTTAATAATATATAAAATATCGACAATAATTGAATCAAATAACGTGAGATACTATGCAGCAATTACTCTAGCAATAATTGAACAAAACTAAGTGACTTCTCACGTAAGCATCAATAATCAATATAGTGTGCTACTATGCAACCACGCCAGACATCATTACTTTTAACAACCGGTGTTTCAACACATTATTCGATGCTAAACATTATAAAATATGGAATAATTTAAACTTTTATGTCTTCTTACTTTAATTCCCTGAATCAAAACCTTTATCATTTACATGTCTTTGAATCATATATAATCCATGATTCACTTTATCAAAGTTAATATATATATATATACGTATATATCAAATCGATATCTTTTATACATCAGACAACTCAAACTTTAACTTTACAACTTAACATAAAATATATATCATAAAACATTGAGTACATCTTATGAACCCTAATCATGGTTTAAAGGAATAAAAACTTTAGCTAAAATAATAATCTTTGTGTATTACATCTGATTCATGTCTTTCAAGTACCACATAATGTTACATTAAATCATTTACCTGCAAAAATGGTTATTTGCAAGGTTGAGCTCGACAGCCCAACAAATCTAACAGTTTTCATGCATCACGTATCACATAATAACATGCTTATCATACATCTCATAAACATTGGACTAACATACCATAAATGCTTTAGTTCATATAACAAGTAAAGAGATTGAGTTCCTTACTCAATCATCATTCAATACTCAATCAACGTAGTCATAAATTGACTTTAACGTTTCATACTTTCAATATATATACAACACATCATGCTCTTTGCAATAAAGATTTAAAACAGTTAATCATCAAGTTTACATAGAAAATAGGAACTGAAAGACTTGCCTTTACCGGCATTTTACCAATACGCTAATACTTCGCGTCCTTGCACAACCTACACTATATGTGAGATTGATAATAAATAAAATCAATACTCAATCTCATGGTCAAATTTATTCTAAGACCTTACTTTATCTTATTATCCTTTATAATATCTTTATAGACATCTAACTATTTTATATGCAACTTGGTTTTATTTTCATTTTCATCACCACACATGCTAGACTATCGCACTTGTAGTTTAATGTGCGTATATCACACCATTTTATTATACCACTTTGGTTTCAAAAATGCATATTCAACACATTGTTTACATGTTTAATTTTCCTTCAAAAATCAAAAATTGCCCTTTTCGATCTCTTTCCTTTATTATTCTTGTATTATCATCTTTTCATAATCAGATATCCAATATTAGCCATTAGGTAGACACTTTGTATACCAAAGTTTAGAAACATTATTACTCTTAGGCATTTTATCGAGCACGTTATGTGCACGCATTAACTTATCTCAACTCTTGATCTTAAATGGTTAATTATGCAAAGAATATGATAACACATATCTATACTCATTACATATGTCAAAATATATTTTTAATCATCAAAATATACCATCACCCAAAATCTTAATTCAAACAGAATTATAAAACTCATCTTCACAATTTCTTTAACAAAACGTTGTTTTCGTTTTTAACGTAACTCCTTCGTTACATGCCCGTTTTTGTTCCTTCTTATATAGAATTAACCCTTACTCAGTGTACTACAACCTCATCTAGGCCTTAAAGTCATACCCTTATCCATCTAAACCAGATTATGCAATTCATCAACTAGTCTAGAAAATTTCATTTTCTGGACATCCTTACTAAACAATTTATTTCGGACATGATCCGGTCTATAAAATGGCTCAATCTCGCAATTTTGAATAGTAAGCTTCCATATCTATAACTTTTCAGTTAAAAGTTTCTTTAAATTCAAAACACACGAATTTATATGAATTGTTCAAAGTTAGAAACTGTAACAGTTTTGATTTTCTGGGCAAATTATTTTCCCTTCGGACCAGCCTTACTAAAACAGACATTACAAGAAATCTACAAAGCGTTTTCATGTGATTCCACTTTCACAATATAGCTTACTTCCATATCTTTGATTTGATATAAGGCTCACTTTCTAACTCATTATACCCAAAGAGGTATGAATTTCACAAGATCTGTCCACAATTACTCAAAACCTACGAATTTTGTTCTTCAAATTTTCTTTCCATTTCATTTTCTTTCTTGAATCCTCTTGTTTGATTCTTGATAATCCAAGATTAAACCAATAAAAATAAGATTAAGCATGATCTACTACCCTAGAACATAAATCTACCCAAAAAAAATCAAAGATTAAATAAAAGTTTAGAAGTTACCTTCTTCTAGCTCATCTCAATTCCTCTATTTCTCTCTATCTCTCTCAATTTCTCTATTTCTCTCTTCCACCAAGACTTTTGCTATAAAAAAACTCTAGGATTTCTTCTTGTGTAACTCCTCATTTAGGTAATAGTTATGTAAATAATTAATATAATAGTAACCCTCACTAATAACATAAGGCTTATGTTACAAAACTCTTACATGCATGACCAATATCACATTAAGCCATCTTAATAGCATAACCTCACTTTTCCATCATTAGTTAAGTAATCCAATGGTTAGGCTATTCATTATATACTATTATTACTTTACTATGACATATAACATATTTCTAAAGTCACACTTAAATAATTTAAAATTATTTTATTAGTACAATCAATTAAACTTTAATAATAAAATGCAC
Organism: Panax quinquefolius; assembly: GCA_020205615.1. Classification (NCBI taxonomy): domain Eukaryota; kingdom Viridiplantae; phylum Streptophyta; class Magnoliopsida; order Apiales; family Araliaceae; genus Panax; species Panax quinquefolius. Next base: position 47,808,920 of record CM035165.1, read on the forward strand.
ATCAATTATAAAATTATCTATCAAATTATAACGCAAAATTAAATTAAGCCATAACAACCAACATCAAATATTTATTATTCAATAAATAAATCAACTAAAATATTTATCTAACTCAAATAAATATTTTAATTAATTATAAAAATCGCATTCGTTACATTTTTCCCCCTTATTAGGATTCCGTCCTCGGAATCACCGAAATCTCCCTTACCTAGTTTTCATCTCGTCTCTTTTAGAAGTCTATTGTAGAAAAACTTCAACGCATTACCTTAACATAGGTTCTATATTTTCTGTTCCTCTCAACAATTCTTGAATTTTTTTTTCATAACATTCACTTGAACTCAATTATATTTTGAGTATTATATATTCTTTAACCCATTCATTTCCTTGTCTAAGGATCGTTATCATAAAAACTCAGGATATTACATTCACCCATTCTTCTAAGAATTTCGTCCTCAAAATTTTTATTTATTAATCTTCATTCAGTCAATATATCTAAATAGATTTTATGTTAATACTTTATTCATTCATTAGTTTCTATAACCAAATTCTTTCTCTAAGGATCTTTCTAAGATCATCATATTCCTCACCTCTTCATCTTCTAAGAGTTTCACATTTCTCTTCTTTTCTGGAATTTCATTTCTTTCTTGAAATTATTAAGTTTTTCTTAATTTTCTCATCCTTTCCACTTTCACCTTTCAGGATAATAAGAATCTTCCATAATTGCTCAATAATTAGAAAGCGATATGAATAACAAGAATTTAAAAGATTCCAAATCATGCTGAGGGGTCACAAGACCATGAACTCTATTCTTGGTTTACTAGTGCTTCAACTCAATCCTTCACACTGCAAACCAGAGTGTTTATCAATCACAAAGACTGAAAACACCCTCCTCACGTACACTAGGTGGCAATTTTATTGTACCACCACGTTGGGTTTTAACGTAGTGTTTTATAACGACTATATATGCGTTACTCTCGGAACCATTGTCCCTGAAAACATGTCCCCTTATAGGGTTGTTCACCTCAGCTTTTCAACATTTGAATTTGCACCAAAACATTTTGGTTTGGCATAGTTTGACAAAAAAAATGCTCGAATTCCATATACATCTTTCAATATTTGTCTAGCTGAATCAAGTAGCATAGACTTCTAGCACAAATTCGGACATCAATTGAAATATTTGTATCCAATTAATATGGCATGTCTTTCTTAGTTTAAAGAAAACCAAAAATCCTTTTATGATGACATGATACCATACTATCTCGATAGTACATTGAGGATTAAGTCATTATATGACTTTGTCATGCTACATTATACCATAGTGGGTTGATGATCTTATGATCACATCCAACACCAGGTTTAATTGCATTAATGACTTCCTCGTTTGTCAAATCAACATCATATTTAGTGATGCCCTAATGACTACGGAAAAAAACAAAATACATTTTAATATGTTTAAATCATTTTTGTCTAGCCGAAAGAATTAGCATAGACATATGAATAACGATATTGTTTTTAAAACTCATTGGTTCCATCATTTGATCCAATGTTTTTCAAGAAAAATAGAAGTGCAAACATCAGCACGAATTCAATAAATTTCGAAAATCTAGCAAAGCTATAAGATTTTGAATACCTAATTTTCTCCATCAATTTCAATTTTTACTTTATTACCTCATTACTGACTACTTCTTTTATTTCTAGCACCACCAATGCTCTTATACTAAGTATTCTTGTATTTCAATGTACAATCTTCCTATACCCCCAGTACAGTTCATCAAACTTACTACACATTGGAAGTTTAGGACTTGCCATAATAATATGAGATTAAGAACATATCCTAGTCAGACCATAGGCGTCCATTCGCTGAGGGGTTCAAAACATACCATATTATTTTGAGTCACGAACTTACCATATGCATTAGTTTTAAGAACCGTACCTAATCTTAATAATATCTGACTAATCTTAATAGTTTCTAACTATCAAATATACACATGAGAAAAGAATCACCTTTTCGCCACATATACATTGATAGCGCGACACCAACATTTCAATGATTATCAATGTGATAAACTGAGTGCAAGCACAAAACCCTCGCCCATACAAAGGTTTGTACAACTCAGCCATCACATGAGTCCTCAATTGAAATCCCACCTAACTCTATCTTACTTATAACTTCTCTCTCTATACTCGATACATACTTTTGTATCTCATCATTTATAAATCCTTGTGAGTTAGTCTCGTACTATATCATAGTACATTCTCATTATAGTTCCAAACTATAACCATAACCATTCAATCATTACAGACCATCTGTCATTTACAACTTTAAAAGAATTCACGCTGTGATCCTATTCTATAATCATCTCCCTTATGATTCTTTTCTTATCTCATTATCATTTTTTTAAAAAAACTTCTAATCTTAACTTTCATCATATCATACTATGATTTCATTCATGCATTTAATCTTATAGACCTTGTCTATTCATCATTATTCGTCATCTTGATTATTGGAGTAGGCAACTCTTGATTCTTATCTACATATCTCTTCAAGATTCTTCTTTGAATCTTCTTGTTTATTTATTAACTCTTCCTTTAAGAATTTAATATAATTCACGTTACTCAATATTTTATTCGAGTTTTATCCCTCGCCATTCTAATATTCTTCTTATAATATTTATAGGACTAAACTTATCCTATACATCTACGTATGTGAAAAGAATCACCTTTTCATTATATGTACCTTAAAGTTTACTTCTTATTATTTTAACCTAAGGTCATAGCCTAAGGTACTCTTACCTAAGGTGTATAACCTATGAGCTTTGATACCAACTGTAACGACCCCAAAATTCATACAAATTAATTCTCAACTTTGGTCGTTAATAACATAGCTACCTTCTGATTTTAGATCATTATTCGATGCTAAACATTATAAAATATGGAATAATTTAAACTTTTATGTCTTCTTACTTTAATTCCCTGAATCAAAACCTTTATCATCTACATGTCTTTGAATCATATATAATCCATGAATCACTTTATCAGAGTTAATATATATATTCTTACATATCAAATCGATATCTTTTATACATCAGACAACTCAAACTTTAACTTTACAACTCAACATAAAATATATATCATAAAACATTGAGTACATCTCATGAACCCTAATCATGGTTTAAAGGAATAAAACCTTTAGCTAAAATAATAATCTTTGTGTATTACATCTGATGCATGTCTTTCAAGTACCATATAGTGTTACCTTCAATCATTTACCTGCAAATATGGTTATTTGCAAGGTGGAGCTCGACAGCCCAACAAATCTAACAGTTTTCATGCATCACGTATCACATAATAACATGCTTATCATACATCTCATAAACATTGGACTAACATAACATACATGCTTTAGTTCATATAACAAGTAAAGAGATTGAGTTCCTTACTCAATCATCATTCAATACTCAATCAACGTAGTCATAAATTCACGCGGGTACTATTCACCCGGGGAATTATTCATGACAAAAATTGATTTCTTTGTTGTCTAAACCATTGTTGATACAATATTATTCTTGAATTTTACTCCACAAAGCAGTATCATGTTGACAATTTGGACATTATTGAATTATGTATAAATTAAATTAAAAGTTTTTAAAAATTTATCCTTTATTTTCTTTTAATTGAATTCTTATATCATTGTCATCATATTTATGCTTATATTATGATAAAAGTCATCTGTGGCTTATGTCTATAGATGTATTATTGATTGGTATGATTATGACAAGGAATTATTCGGTATAATCATGACCGTAATATTACAAATGATGTGGTAAAAGTCCGTATTGGCCCGTAGTGCATTGATGGACAGTTGTTGGTATGATCATAACCATTGATGATTACATAAATATACTTGGCCCGCAGTGCAGGGATGATTCGATGATGTGGTTTATTTATTAAGCTGAGTCTCAGCGATAAATTTGATGAAAAACTTTTTAAATCATAGAAGATAGTAGATATCATGCTCTACTTGACTATTCTAATGGATTGCTTGTTCTCCTGCAGTTAAACTTGGTGTTTATTGTATTTTTATAAGTTTAAATTTGTTAAAGGCTAGCAATAATTTATTCTACATTATCTTAGTCATAATATTTCTTACTGGGATAGTTGAGCTCACCCTTTTGCTTTCATTGTTCTCTTCAGGAAATGAGAACGTAGTCGGGACTAGTCGGGGAACAGAGTGACGGTCCGAGATGGTGGCTATCGTAGTCCTCATTATTTTATGAAATAGTGTGATAATAAATATAATGAGGACTTCATTTGAGTTTGAATACTGTATGTGGGACAATATTCGTGTAAAAACTCTAAGCTACACGGTTGTCGTATTGTATAAAAGAAGTTTGTTTTTGATTTATGTACCATATATTTGGTGACTCAGAATGGATGATGTATACCTATTTTGGGGGCGTCACAGTTGGTATCAAAGCTTTGGGATATGATCCCTGGCTGAGATGTGAGACTAGAACTAGGAGGGGATAGGCGGGAAATTCCTTCACTATTATGACCTACCTAAGTTTATTTGGTATTTATTTGGTCGGTCAGAGTATAGGGATAATATGTGACATGTCAATTAACCCTTGTTTTGTGGAAGTATTTTATAATGGCATCCGAAAATGTTGAGATAAACAATGAAGCACATGAGACCGTTGAGTCACCAATGATCAATACCCAGGATAATGTGCATCAGGCTGGCAATTGTCCTCAGGAAAACAACAATGCTGACCAAATGATGAACGATGGGATGTTCAGAGGCTTTATGCAATTCATGCAACATCAGGCGAGTATGACTCATGTTCAAAATGCAGGTGGAAACACTGGCAACTGTCGGACGGTCACCGCTAAGAATCTGGGACAACCGGAGTTTTTGGGAGTGCCAAAACTACTTAAGGCAGAGATGTGGATAAAGCAGATCACCAATATATTTGATGTCTTGGGATGTTCCGAGGAGCAGAAGGTTCCCTTTGCCACCTTCATGTTGTGAGAATGGGCATATTACTGGTGGGAATCTGTAAAGCATACTCAACCTGCCACACTGAAGATGTCTTGGGAAAAATTCCAAGAACTGTTTAACGACAAGTACTTTCTGAAAGTATTCGCCACATGAAGGAGGTAGTGTTTATCAAGCTAGAACAAAATAATATGACCGTGTCACAGTACGAAGCTAAGTTTGCCGAGATGTCCCGGTTTGCGTCCCACTAAGTTGATAACGAGTAGAGAATGACGCGGATGTTTCTAAGAGGTTTGAAACCTGAGACACGTCAATACCTAATTTCTCACAAACTGTGTTTGTATTCAGATGTTGTAAATATGGCTCAGTTATTGAAGCGTGATAATAAGTCAACCCAACAAAGAGAGAGCAACCGAAAAATCGATAATACCAGTGGTAGTAGTCATTGAAGCGGTGACAACAAACGTGGAGGTAATCAAATGCCAAAAATAGTAACCACTTCGGTGGTAATGATGGCCAAGATAATAGAAGTTGAAATTTCAAGAAGAGGAAATTCAATAGTGATGAAAAGACGTCAACACCAGCCCATGTTGTTAAGGAAGGAGAATGACTGCCGGTCGTATGTTATAAATTCGGAGGAGAGGGACACATCACTCCAAACTGTATGCAGCAGTTTAAAGCATTTACAATTGTGGAAGAGAAGGTCACCTAGCCCAATTTTGTCGTGCACCAAAGTCAAGTCTAGCTGAGATGGAGGCATCAAAGGCCGTCCCAGAAAAGACAAAACCGGTAGTTCAAGGGAGAGCGTTTGTCATAACCTCCCAAAAAACGAGGAATCCAAATGAGCTGATCACGAAGTCTATACCTTATTTGATATCGATTGTGACACCCCCAAAATAGGTATACATCACCCATCTTGAGTCGCCAAATAAATGGTACAAAATTCAAATACAACTTAATAAAATAACTGTCGTGTAGAATACGACAAGACATAACTGAGAGTTTTAATATGAATATTTTCTTCTAGACAGTATTTACCTCAAATGGAGTCTGTAACGCCCGAGAATTTTGAATTTTGAATGAATTAAATTTTTATTTGATTATGTGAATTAAATGAATTTAATTGATGTATTATGTGAGTACGATGTTCGAAGGTCGTTCTATGACCTAGAATATACGAATGTGGTTAGTATTCTGGCCTTGTGCTAGTATTAATGGTTGTGAATTATCAAGATGAAAATGAAGGTTTTCCGAGATTGTTTACGTTAAAACACTATTCATTCGATTTCTTTCGGAGCTAGGGTTTGAAATTTCAAGAAACGCGTAATGATAGAATACGAAGATAGTATGGAATATCAAATAATAATTCTGTTGTGGCAAACGAAGTTTTCGCTTGCGAACGTAAAACCTAAGTGTTTGTGAAAGAGGTTTCTGAAAGGGAAATGCTATGCGTATAGTCGTTTCGAATATTATACGTATGAAATACGAGTATAGTATGAAGCATAGTATGACGTATAATTCGATTATTATTTGAGTATTAAACAAAGAGAATCCGTGAGTTATACGCGTAGAATACGACACGTGTTAATGGAGTATAAGTTAAGGATTTGGTATAATCTAATTGGACTTAAACCAATAGCAAACCCAATGAATTAAGTGTTCAAGCCCAAGTTAAGGCCCAATGTTAATTTTTGTCAAGCTCAATCTGAAAAGTAAACCGCGGGTCGAACCGGTGGGTTATGGGATGGGTAAAACCCATGGGGCAACCCATGGGATGAACCACAAGAGAGTGGGCTGGCCATTTGGTGGTCAAGCCAAGTAATAAACTTACTCACCAAGTACTTTACTTGGTGACAAAGTTGCAAAGGAGGTGCCATATGGACCATATTACCCCTTAGTTGGTTGCCTATAAATATAAGGCTTGTGTTGGTCATTTGGTGTTTTTACAAAGATTGACCAATATATATTGAGAGAGAGAAAAGCTAGAAACACTTAATCCTTCTACTTCCAAGCTAACCAATAGGTGTTTATCAAGAACGTTAATTGCTTCAAAGGTAAATTCTCATAAACCGCAATCTTCATCTTTTTCGATTTCTTTCTCATAGAAGAATCATGGATTAGTGGAGCATGTTTATTGAGGAGATATAAGGATGCCTATTAATGACTAAATCATTGATAGATCATGACCAAATAGAAATCGTAAGTGTTGACGTAAGTTAAAAACCATAGAAAGTCTTGAACGTGAATTTAGTTTTGGATGAACGTTTTGAAAACCATTATAGCTAAGGAATGTGCCTATTGTTTGGTTAGGATGACTATGATGAATCAACGGAGTTTTCCATTTGATTTGGCTTATAGAACACGAGTAACAAAGTTATGGCGAATTTTGAGAAAATAGACGTTATGAAAGTAGTATGCACACAAGCCAATCATGTTTGATGATAAAGCATATACTTTGTAACAATCTTATTCATTTATTAATAAAAAGTATTTATTTATTAAAGGCTTTTAATTATCTACATGATGTTGTTTTATAATATGTGATAAACCCATAGTTTTAAGCAATGCTTTTAGAATAATGATGATGATCATTCTAATGAGATCTAAATTCTTAGAAAGCTTAAAACTAAAATAGTTCCCAATCATTGGATTACTAAATTGGGGATTAGTGAATCCGGAGAGATTGGTACATACGTTGCTTGCTCATTGGATGAGGATGATTGATCTCATGATCATTTGTGTGGAGACACTAAAGCAAGTATGTAGGTGCTTATTAGAGAATAAGTTCACTGAACGTGGCTCGCTAAGGAATACCTAATGGAGTTTTACTTGCCTGTCAATAGGAATTCCTGTAGTGATAGTAGTACAAGTGATCCTTGGACTTGAGATCATCATAGTATCTTGTGTATGATGAGTTATACTTTGACTTATTCCTTAAGACCCTTAGGGTATATCAAAGGTATGCTTGGGTATAATAAGTTATACATGGAGATAATGTATGATCAATAAAGAATCTACCACTTCTATTAAAAGAAGAGAAATGTCCTATGTGATTCGATAAATGACAACCCAAAGAGTCCTTGGTTAATGAGAATGAAATTAGAAAGGAGTTTCTAATTTGCATTATTTGGAGTTGTGCATTTAAGAGTCGAAATACATATAATTAAATAAAATAAGACTTGACAGTAATTCCATGTCTTATATTTAATTGGGACATTGTATGGTGGAAGGATTGAATTGTACGGTAACTATTTACTCAAGGGTTCTTTTATGATTAATGTTGAAATCTATATTATCTGGAAAGTCGTTGATCGCTAGGGAGTCTTATCCCTATTGTAGAATAAATATTATTTATTTAAATAAATTAATTGTTTAATTTATTTATTTAAATAAGATTAGAATTGTTCTAATTGATTTATTCACAACCGGTTTAATATGGAGAACCTAAAGGGTCACACCATAAAAGGAAGAATAATTATTTAAGAAGTTAATGGCATAATCGTAATAATATGTTATATATATTTAATTTAATCTATGATGATAGAATAAATTAAATAGCTTAATATTTATTATTTAATATTTTAGAAATATTAAATATAAATTAATAAAAGGAGTCTTATTAATATTATTACAATTATTATTATTATTTTAATTTCTAAAAGAGTTTAGGAATTAATTAAATATAAGTACTCTCATTTATTCCTAATTGGATTAGGAAGAAAAATTAGTTAAAGGAGTTTAATTAATTATCCCTAATAAGATTAGGGAGCCCCTTTAATTAAATGGGTTTAATTAAATAATACCTTATTTTAATAGGGTTACTTGATATCTTTATAAGAGGAGTCTTATATCAGATATCAAGACTACTACGATATAATTCCAATGGTTGGAGAGTGCGCTCCTTTTCTATAGAGATAGAAAAACTAGGGTTTAGCCAACCACCCATCTTCTTGAATTCTTCTTCTTCCTTGGTGGATCACCCTTAGAGGCCAAACACTTGGGTGGCTAACGTTGATCAAAGGAAGGAACCAAACCCGGTGGATTAAAGTTGAACGCGAAAAGGATTGGAGGTGAACTTGTACCTGAGGAAGCTCGGATCTTCAAGGGTATGTTTCTTATTCATCTTTTTCGTTTAATTAATAATTATGCATAAAGGGTGATCCGGGTATATGGTTTGTAAAATTTTAAAACTCTGATTTTTACACGTTTCCGCTTATTTTTGCAATTTGATTGCGTTCATGAATATTACAAACCTAACAGTGGCATCAGAGCCAAACTTTTATGCAAATTATTAATTATTTTAATTTGATATGTATATTGATATATGTTTAGAACAATTTAATTGGGCATAATTTTGTTATATAAAATTTATTTACAAAAACAAAAAAAAAAAAAAAACCACGAAATCAGTTGCCGTTTTTTTTTTATAATTCAAGGGGATTCGCGAATCACGGTTTTCAAAAACCGTTAGACATGTACCTGCAGCTGCTTAGTTATATTATATATGATATAATATATATTTATATTACCAGCAGCAGTATGAATCACGTGATACCTTAATGTAATAATGGATTCTCGGTTTGCCTATGATTACATATATATTATTATGGTTGCTCCTGAAGACACATGAATCTAGAGGATTCAAATTTCAAGTAGCTTAAAATTTTTAAGAGTATAATAGTTATATATATAACGGTTTTATTATATATATATATAATAACGGTTTTGTTTTATTATTATATATATATATAATATTCTTAATAATTTTATTATTAAAATAAAAATTTTATTTTAATATTAAAATAAAAAGTTTATTTTTATATTAAAATATAAAGTTTATTTTAATTTTAAAATTAAATTTCATGCTAACTAATTAGAGTTGGAATTGGATTCCATGATAACTAATTGGAGTTGAAATTGGATTCAATATTTTCTTAAATAAAGGAGTTTATTTAGATATGAAATAAAATTTCATATTATTCAAAATAAAAGAGTTTATTTGTGAATAGGAACGAGAATCTGTATTTCTTTAAATAAAGGAGTTTATTTAGATATGAAATAAGATTTCATATTATTCAAAATAAAGGAGTTTATTTGTGAATAGGAAAGAGAATCCTAATTTCCTTAAATAAAGGAGTTTATTTAGATATGAAATAAGATTTCATATTATTCAAAATAAAGGAGTTTATTTGTGAATAGGAAAGAAAATCCGTGTTTCTTTTTAATAAAAGTTTTTTTTACATGGAATTGGATTCCATAATTAATTAAAATAAAGGAGTTTATTTTGATTAAAGATTTTGATTAAAATAAAATAGTTTATTTTATTCAAAATTGGATAAATTAAAATAAAATAGTTTTATTTTGATTTAAATTTGGATTAAAATAAAGGAGTTTATTTTGCTTCAAAATTAGATTTTATACTAACTAAATTTGCCCATTAAATGATATCAATATATATATTAAATATTTATTATTCATGAGATGAATGTTATTTATTGATGCATATGATGATGTGTATGATAATAAATGGGATTTATTATGGACTATTGACCAATGTGATTGGATATTATTTTTGTTGGATGCATGAATGTATGGGTTTTATTAAATGGGGTCTGCGTACCTCGTCTTCTCTAATTTTTCTTAATGTAAATTCTATCTCTCTCCTATGTACTTCCCCTTGACTGCTGATCAAGGTTTCTATTTATTTTAAATAGTTTTGTAATAGGAATAGTTAGAATTATTTTGAAGAATTGGAGATCAAGGGACAAGAAGCGCATGAAGATCCGTTTGTAATGGAGCCCGGGTTTAAATGTAATAGTTATATTTAAATATTAATTCTTGCACCCCTAGGGTTTGACCTTTTTGGTTCACTTGGTGGCTCTAGTGAACCAAACTAGAATAAAAGTCCATAATCAATCCGGGTAGAATATAGTATTCTATATGTGCATGCTTATACTATATATATTATATATTATGCAAACATGCTTCGCATGTTCATTAATATGACGCGTATTTTATATATATATATGCATGCGCGCTAAACAAGATGAGATAAATTAATAACAAACCCCTCAAAAAAAATTTATATTAAGTCCTAAGCGTTCAAAGATATTTGGAATATCGAACGTAGCCTTCTAGCATGATAAAATTAATAGAGTATTAAATATTTAATATGAGTTTGTTGTGTCACCACAAGGCAAGTATTAAGTATTTAAGATGTTAATTTATCACATTTGATGCTTATAAAGAAAATTGAACAATATTATTTTGTTGTGTCACCACAAGGATGATATTTTTCTTTTTTGAATATATGGAGTGCTAGGTCGGACTTAACTTGGATAATTTTGATTCGGATGTGCCACCACTTGATCAAAATAATCTAAGAGGCAAAAGAAAAGGAGTTGCATAGTTGATGTAATTGACAAAAAGTTGTCTACCTATTTATTTATATATAGTTTGTTGTGTCACCACAAGGCTATATACATTTGAAATGGGATCCTTATTCTCACTAGCAAATCATTAATTAGATTTTTTAGAACTATATAAGTGAGGGTAATATAGTTTGAAGAAAATAGTGGGAGATACCAATTTAAAACAAGACCTAAATTATTTTGGTAATTAATAAAAGAATGTATGTTAAAAATGTTGTTAATTACAAATTCATTTACAGAATTTTACAATGTCTAAATTACTATCACTGCGAAACATATTAGATGTTATTTAACCAAACCGTATTAAACGGATTGGTTAAGGAATTTGAGAATAGTTCTCACATTTGAAAAGTTATCTTATGTCCTTAATACGTCTATCCCTGCAATGGTTGCAGACAATGCCTCTGAGGAAGAGATTGCCACTTTCAGAAAGTGGCAAGATGATGCATAGTTAGCTCAATGCATCATGCTGCATCCATGAAAGTAACGAGCTTGATGTCGACTTGAAACTATGGATGCTTTTACTATACTCCTGCACATCAAGTAGTTGATGGTGAGGAAAGTAGGACTGAAAGATATCAGATATCTAAGGAGCTCTTCTGATCTAGAATAACCGATGACACTACAGTATAGACAAAAGTTCTTAACACAATCAATTTGATTGATCAATTAGACAACTGGGTTTTGTCATGGATGGAGAGTTGAGCCAAGATTTGATCTTGCACTCACTCCGGACTCCTTTCACAATTGTTGTGAATTTTTCATATGAACAAGCTAGATATCGACTTCACATTTGATTTGCTTAACATGTTGAAAAATGTTGAGAGTCACTTTCCAACCAAGAAAGACCATGTCTTACTGGTAGGGGCCAAAGGATCTTCTAAAAAAGAAGAACGATTCTAAGAAGGTAAATAGAAAGGCAAAAACAAAGGATAATAAGAACAAAACTGATATGAATAGCAAAGGAGTTTGCTTCCACTGCAATAAGCTTTGGACCTTTGGAAAGAAAGCGCAAGAAGCATCTTGCTGAGGCTAACCAAAAGAAGCTTAGTGAAGTTTCGGTTATAAATACAAATTTGTTCATGATTTAAAATAAAATTTTCTTTAAGTCAAGGTTCTACTTGGGTATTGGATACCGACTTTGGTTATCATAAATATAGATTTATGAAGGGACCAAGCAGAAGTAGAAAGCTAAACAAATATAAGTAATCCTATGTGCAAGAAATGTAGCAAAGGTTGCCACATTAGCCATAAAAACTTATAGTTTAGCAATGCCTACGGGAAAATCTATTAAGTCAATAAGTTGTTATTGTATTCTAGTTCTTGTTAGAAATATTATTTCTATTTTATTGTTGGACAACAAAATTTTTGGTATTATAATTAAGAACAATTGTTGTTCTATTTATAATAATAATGTTTTGTATAGAACTGGAATATTACTTAATGGATTTTGTATACTTGACTTACGTGAAAAATATATTTTGCAAATTGAACAAACTAGTATAAAAAAAGGAGATGATCATTCAAAGAGTTGAATGTGTGTATTTGTTGAAATACAAGTGTGAATTATTTGAAAGGTTCAAAGAATTCAAAAGTGAAACAAATTGGCAAAGTATTAGGATTCTTTGATCGGATCAAGGAAGGAATACTTGTGCAATAAGTTTCTAGATCATCTCAAATGGTTTTCTCATAATGGACGCCTCTCGATACATAATAATTGATTGATGTATCTGAAAGGAAAAATCATACCTTGTTGAACATAAATACGGTCCAAAATGATTTTCTGAGCATTCCGGTATCCTTCTAGGATCATGTCCTAGAAATGGTCGCATATCTTTAAAAGGTAACCTCAAAATCCAGCCCTAAGACTCCATAAAAGTTATGGATGTGGAGGATTCCTAATCTTAAGTATATTAAGATAAGGGGTTGTCCAAACTTATGTGAAAAGGTTTGAAGGATAAGCTTGGGACAAGATTTGACATGTCTGATTTGTGGGACATCCAAAAGTAAGTTTAGGGTATATGTTCTATAATTCTACTTAGCAAAAGGTGTTTATTACGAAACACGGCGCCTTCTAAGATAAAGGTGTTTATCATTAAAGGGGCTAGTGGGAGGATAATAGATCTTGAAGAGTTCAAGAACCACAAAATACTATAAGTCAAATAAGAGGTATTGTAGATAGACCTATTATACCACTGTTGAATCGTAAATCGAATAGTACAGAAGATACACGGGAGGTATGGATTCATCATAGATGATGATAATGAGGTACACATCATAGAAGATGATGATCCGATTACATACTGATGAGGTAAGTGTTGTGAACACTCAGAGAAATGGATTGAAGCAAGTTTCTCAAATATGGAACATTCATTTTGATGAAGCAATCAAAAGAGTTTGATTTTATCAAAAATAAGAATGAACCTAGTGTGTACAAAAGGGTCAGTGGGAGCATCGTGACATTCCTAGTACTATATGTTGATATATTACGGATAAGGAATGACATACCAATGCTACAATCAGTAAAGATAAAGTTGTCTAAACATTCCTCCATGAATGATTTGGAAGAGTATCTTAATTGGGGATATAAATCTATATAGATAGATTTAAGAGGATGCTCGACTTAACCCAAGGAACGTATATTCATTTGATGCTAAAGTCGTTTAGCATGGCAAACTCCAAGAGATGTCTCATGTAGATGAGCTATGGAGTGTATCTCTCTTAATAGTCCCCACAGACTCCTGAAAAGAGAGGTCGCATGAGTGACTATCATGTATGCAATGAAATATACGAGACCTGATGTTGATCAGTCATATTCTAGAGAAGTTCACTATGAGTCAGTGAAAAACATCTTAAAGTGCTTAACCGGCACTAAGGATATGATCATATTCATGGTGGGTCTAAATTAAAACTAGAGGGCTTAACAGACTCAAGTTTTTCAGACAGACCAAGATGACAGAAAATCCACTTTAAGGTAAAGCGTTATCTTGAGCAGGTGGTGCGATGAATTGGAAAGGTTCCAAACAATGAAAGAGTTCTTTGGTTTAGTGATAAAGACAAAGTATATAGCTATAAATGAAGTCGCAAGTTGATTGTTTGGATTAAAAGTTCATTCTGTAACTAGGAATAGTTCCTAAGTCTCATCTTGGATCTAAACATGTGTTGTGGCACTTTCATTTGATTATTAGAATCATTGAAAGATGGAAATCACTATACAGATAGTGGACTCTCATGAACAACATTACATATCCATTAACTAAAGCTTATCCAACAGCGGGATAATCGTCACTTAGAGAAGAAGGGTATGAAATACCATGGCGATTGGCTTTAGTGCAAGTGGGAGATTGAAAGTAGTATGCACATAAGCCAATCATGTTTGATGATAAAGCATATACTTTGTAACAATCTTATTCATTTATTAATAAAAAGTATTTATTTATTAAAGGCTTTTAATTATCTACATGATGCTGTTTTATAATATGTGATCAACCCATAGTTTTAAGCAATGCTTTTAGAATAATGACGATGATCATTCTAATGAGATCTAAATTCTTAGAAAGCTTAAAACTAAAATAGTTCCCAATCATTGGATTACTAAATTGGGGATTAGTGAATCCAGGATAGATTGGTACATCGTTGCTTGCTCATTGGATGAGGATGATTGATCTCATGATCATTTGTGTGGAGACACTAAAGCAAGTATGTAGGTGCTTATTAGAGATTAAGTTCATCGAAGCGTGGCTCGCTAAGGAATACCTAATGGAGTTTTACTTGTCTCATCAATAGGAATTCTCAGTGATGATAGTACAAGTGATCCTTGGACTTGAGATCATCATAAGTATCTTGTGTATGATGAGTTATACTTTGACTTGTTCCTTAAGACCCTTAGGGTATATCAAAGGGTATGCTTGGGTATAATAAGTTGTACATGGAGATAATGTATGATCAATAAAGAATCTACCACTTCTATTAAAAGAAGAGAAATGTCTATGTGATTCGATAAATGACAACCCAGTGAGTCCTTGGCTAAGGCGAATAAAATTAGAAAGGAGTTTCTAATTTGCATTATTTGAGTTGTGCATTTAAGAGTCAAAATACATATAATTAAATAAAATAAGACTTGTGATAATTCCATGTCTTATATTTAATTGGGATATTGTATGGTGGAAGGATTGAATTGTAAGGTAACAATTTACTCAAGGGTTCTTTTATGATTAATGTTAAAATCTATATTATCCGGAAAGTCGTTGATCGCCAGGAGGCTTATCCCTATTGTAGAATAAATATTATTTATTTAAATAAATTAATTGTTTAATTTATTTATTTAAATAAGATTAGAATTATTCTAATTGATTTATTCACAATGGGTTTAATATGGAGAACCTAAAGGGTCACACCATAAAAGGAAGAATAATTATTTAAGAAGTTAATGGCATAATCGTAATAATATATGTTATGTATATTTAATTTAATCTATGATGATAGAATAAATTAAATAGCTTAATATTTATTATTTAATATTTTAGAAATATTAAATATAAATTAATAAGAGGAGTCTTATTAATATTATTACAATTATTATTATTATTTTAATTTCTAAAAGAGTTTAGGAATTAATTAAATATAAGTACTCTCATTTATTCCTAATTGGATTAGGAAGGAAATTTAGTTAAAGGAGTTTAATTAATTATCCCTAATAAGATTAGGGAGCCTCTTTAATTAAAAGGGTTTAATTAAATAATACCTTATTTTAATAGGGTTACTTGATATCTTTATAAGAGGAGTCTTATATCAGATATCAAGACTACTACGATATAATTTCAATGGTTGGAGAGTACGCTCCTTTTCTATAGAGATAGAAAAACTAGGGTTTAGCCAACCACCCATCTTCTTGAATTCTTCTTCTTCCTTGGTGGATCACCTCTAGAGGCCAAACACTTGGGTGGCTAGCATTGATTAAAGGAAGGAACCAAACCCGATGGATTCAAGTTGAACGCGAAAAGGATTGGAGGTGAACTTGTACCTGAGGAAACTTGGATCTTCAAGGGTATGTTTCTTATTCATCTTTTTCGTTTAATTAATAATTGTGCATAAAGGGTGATCCGGGTATATGGTTTGTAAAATTTTAAAACTCTAATTTTTACACATTTCCGCTTATTTTTGCAATTTGATTGCGTTCATGAATATTACAAACCTAACACGTTAAACGTCAAAAACGTAAAAAAGCCCGGATTAAAGGTCAAAAGTTGTCGTGTGACTTGAAAACGATGGTTTCCAATGTCAACACGTGAGTTAAGGTAATTAAGAGTCGTTGGAGAAAGAATCGTCGCATTCCGACTTATAACGAAGAAAACGAGTATTGAACGGTCGAAAACGTTAAACGAACGCTTAAAAATGAACTCAACGGTGAATTCTGAGTTAACGGATTCGAAAATGTGAAATTCTTATACGAACACATAAAGGAAGTAATTTGTGAGTTGTAGGCTTTCGAATGGGTCAATTCGGATGTAAAATGAACAAATTAGGAAGCCGGGAGTTTCATAAGAATAACAAAAGCTGCTTTTAGCTAATCGAGCCTGACTACGCATTGCAAATTGTAACGCTTCGAGAAAATCGGATTTTTATGACAATTAAATTTTTATTTGATTATGTGAATTAAATGAATTTAATTGATTTCTTTGTGAATAAGCTATGTGAAGGTCGTTCTATGACCTAGAAAGTGCTAACGTGGTTAGTATTCTAGCTACTTGTTAGAAATAATTGTTTGGAATTTCCAAGACAAAAATAATTGTTTTTTGAGAAATTTCCGTAAAAACACTATTCATCCGTTTCTGTTCGGGGAATTATTTTGAAATTCCGAGAAACGCGTAATGATAGAATATCGTGATAAGATGGAATATCTGATAATATTTCATTTATGACAAACGCAGTTTTCGCCTGCGGACTTAAAACCTAAGGGTTGAGTATATTGATTTCCGAGGAGGAAATGATATGCGTAAAAAGAATGACGTTAGGGTTAATGCGAGTGTTGTACATTTGGTGATACTATTTAGTATCTATGTATAATACGTTGAGTATATACGAAGTACAATATGATTATTGTACGAGTAATATACGGAGTTAATACATGAATGGTACGTATGTGGCACGATTAGTATTATATAATTTAGTTAAGACTTAATGACTAATTCATTTGAGTTGGATTATTAATTAATCCAATCATTTGAATGACCAAGGCCCAATGTTAATTTAGTTAAGCCCAATTCATTAAAACCGAACCGTGGGTCGAACCGGTGGGTCACCGAATGGGTAAAACCCATGGGGAAAACCATGGGATGTCACATAAGGTGGTGGGTCGGCCACCTTGGTGTGGAAGCCAAGCATAAGGCTTGGTCACCAAGTGTTTTACTTGGTGACCACACATGAATAGTAAGGAGGTGATGGTTCTTTGACAATTATGCCCTCCATTCTAGTTTCTATAAATAGAAAGCTAGGTTGATTCATTTGGGAGTTTTTCAACTTGCCAACCTAGATTATTTGGGAGAGAAAGAGAGCTATACTTGCAAGCATACACTTTGGAAGCTTTAACTTTTATTCTTCCAAGAGATTTCTTAAGAGTTCTTCAGGTAATACTTCTTGCTTCTCATCTCCATCTCTTTTAGATTTTCTTTCATTTTAGAGAATCATGAAGGGGTGGTATATGTCATGAGTGAGGATTTAAAGATGACTTACCATAGATTCAATCTCTATAAGTCATGAGATTATAAAAATAATAAGGTTTAATATAGTTTTGAACCATGAAAATATTGATAGTTGAGATCGATTGTTGATAAACAATTGAGCTCCATAAATACGTTAGTATATGCATCTTGTTTGGTTAGGATGTAGATATGAAATCCATGGAGTATTCCATGTGATTTGGCTTAGAGAACCTTAGTAACGAAGTTATGGCGAATTTTACGGAAATAGACGTTAAACGTCGAAAACGTAGAAAATTCCAAATTGGTAGTCGAAAGTTGCCGTGAGACTTGAAAACGTTGGTTTTCAATGTCAACACGTGAGATAGGGTGATCAAGAGTTGTGGGTTCGAGAATCATCGGATTACGACTTAAAATGAAGAAAACGAGCATTGAACGCTCATTAACGTTTACGAACGTATAAAAAATGAACTCAATAGTGAATTATGAGTTAACGGATTCAAAAGTGTTGAATTCTTATATGAACACGTAAAGGATGTAATTCCTGACTTGTAGGAATTCGAATGGGTCAATTCGGATGTAAAACGAACAAATTAGGAAGCCAGGAGTTTCGTTAGAAAACCAAAACAAGTTTGGCCAACTGGTGCACGGACTTCGTGCGCATGCGCCAAAACCGAGACAAAGTGGTGGCGTACATGGCTCGAGACTTCACGAGTACCCTACTAACTCGGGCCAGTATACCACTAAAATACTGAAAGGATGCTTGTGCCGCCGCCTTACCGTGATGAAAAAAAAGTTGACCAAGTTAGGTTTTAAACTTCAGTTGTTTAGAGACCTACCTGAGTTGAGTTTATATACTCAATAAATGTACTAAGACTAATCCTATATTACCTATAATAAGGTATGAGGTATAAAACTTAGGAATGTAATGCATGTTAACAAGATAAGTACAATAAACAAAGTTGGTACCTTATCAACAATGTTTGAGTCCGGTTAATAAACGTTAGTTGAGTGATAAACCGGAATGAAGGGTAATAAGTCATGTTGACTTTAATAAAGATATTAAGTTAACAAAGACATAGAAGAGAAAGAAGCTTCTAGGAACAATGTGAATAGTTGTTTGATAGCTAATTACAGTGTGCTATGTGAATATATCATGTAGATTCTGTAAAGGCTGTGGTCAGTCAAGTAAGTTATTTGACGACGCTGAAAGGAAAGTTTTCTTAACGCTTGTCTAACTTCCATGTTAGCCAAGTTTTATGTGATTCGTTGAACTGAATTGCAAGACTTGTTTTCAAAAAGGGTCGATGCCAGATTTTAACTCGGCTAGACTATTCGTAATATATAGATTTATTATTATTCATATTATTGTATATAGAAATGTTAACGCTATCCTATGCCAAGTAATTGGTACGGACGTGAAGGTAAGGTTTGTCTATGAACAAACAAAAGTATTTTTCATCGATTATTCGATGGGCACGCGAGTTTGCCAAAAATATTAAACGTAAATACGTTTAATGAATGAGTGTTGATCAACATAGTGTACTATAGGCTGATCACCTAGAAGTGCTCGTAAGTTATACGGATGAACGACCTTAGTGCTGTGGACTCCTTTTCAAGTATGAAAACTGAAATTTACTGTTCATGGTCTATCAATTGGTTCAGAATTCCTAATCTATTCTATACTTTGGGAATTGATGTTATGAACTGTTAAAGTATTATTGATTCATAATACTTCATAACTATTGTTCAGTTATGTTGGAATTGTTATATAATTCATTAATGTGGTATTCCTGTTATCCTTGATTAAACTTGCTGAGCTGTCATGCTCACTTCTTGCGTGAATTATATAACTGCAGTTAAAGATGAACGTACTCTGAATGCCAAGAAAGATAAGGGCAAAGCTAAGATGGATGCTTAGGCATTGTGTAATAGTTTAGTAAGTTTGTATGTATTATACATTATGAACAATGAACGATGTAACCGGTTTATGAACCTGGGAAGGTTTATACTTTGATTGTAATAAGAAGATAGTAATTACCTTCATTTTGTTGTATTTCAATGGAATGATTGTATGGATGTTAGTATAGTGGAGCACCATATGTCGGGTTGGAAGATACCCAAATTTGAGGGCGTCACAGGTTGGTATCAAAGCCTTAGGTTATAAAACTTAAGGGGGGGGAAACCTTAGGCTAATAACCTCGTAAGGAAGGTAAAGTCCGAGGAATGAAATTCAAGTCCATTGAATTAAGAAGATATTGAGATAACTCAGTATCGAAGGAATTAAAAGATGAAAATTAATCTTAAAGATATTAAATGTGATTTGTGCTTATACTATTGTGTATTATGTACTAATCAACGTGTTATGTGTTTGTAGATGTCAATCGATAGCTTGATGTTTAGAAACGTGGAAATGATAAGTGAGGACTCAATTAACCAAGTTGAGATTGTACCAATGCCGATTTGGCGAGAGGTACAAATAGTTGTACTAGAAGACTCAGACATTGAGCAGTACATCTCTGAGGAGGAATACTCTGAGGAGACTATGGGATTAGCATCATACCTTAACGAGATGCTAGATGTGGAGGAGGAAATGGAGGTGACATCGATTAACACGGTGTTACCTGTTAGGTTTGTAATATTCATCAACGCAATCAAATTGCAAAATTAGCGGAAGCGTGTAAAAATCAGAGTTTAAAAATTTACAAACCATATACCCGGATCATCCTTTATGCGCAATTATTAATTTAACGAAAAGATAAAGAATAAAATCATACCCTTGAAGATCGAGCTTCCTCAGGTACAAGTTCACCTCCAATCCTTTTCGCATTCAACTTGAATCCACCGGGTTTGGTTCCTTCCTTTAATCAACGTTAGACACCCAAATGTTTGTCCTCTAGAGGTGATCCACCAAGGAAGAAGAAAATTCAAGAAGATGGGTATTTGGCTCAAACCCTAGTTTTCTATCTCTATAGAAAAAGGTGTACTCTCCCAACAATTGGAATTATGTCGTATGTTGAAAAAATCAACTACCCCATCCACCCATAATAAGACTCCTCTTATTTATAGATGTGGGCAACCCATCTTAACAATTAAGGAATTGGGTTTTATTTAATTAATTAAATTCTTTTAATTAATTAAGCTCCCTAATCTTATTAGGGATAATTAATTAAACTCCTTTAACTAATTTTCCCTCCTAATCCTATTAGGAATAAATGAGAGTACTTATATTAAATTAATTCCTAAACTCTTTTAGAAATTAAAATAATAATAATTGTACTAATATTAATAAGACTCCTCTTATTAATTTATATTTAATATTTCTAAAATATTAAATAATAAATATTAAGCTATTTAATTTATTCTATCACCATAGATTAAATTAAATATACATAACTATATTATTACGATTATGCCATTCACTTCTTAAATAATTATTCTTCCTTTTATGGTGTGACCCTTTAGGTTCTCCATATTAAACAGGTTGTGAATAAATCAATTAGAACAATTCTAATCTTATTTAAATAAATAAATTAAACAATTAATTTATTTAAATAATATTTATTCTACAATAGGATAAGCCTCCCTAGCGATCAACGACTTTCCGGATAATATAGATTTCAACATTAATCATAAAAGAACCTTTGAGTAAATAGTTACCGCACAATTCAATCCTTCCACCATACAATGTCCCAATTAAATATAAGACATGGAATTCTTGTCAAGTCTTATTTTATTTAATTATATGTATTTCGATTCTTAAATGCACAACTCAAATAATGCAAATTAGAAACTCCTTTCTAATTTCATTACGCCGCCAAGGACTACTTTGGGTTGTCATTTATCGAATCACATAGGACATTTCTCTTCTTTTATTAGAAGTGGTAGATTCTTTATTGATCATACATTATCTCCATGTACAACTTATTATACCCAAGCATACCCTTTGATATACCCTAAGGGTCTTAAGAATAAGTCAAAGTATAACTCATCATACACAAGATACTATGATGATCTCAAGTCCAAGGATCACTTGTACTACTATCACTACAAGAATTCCTATTGACAGGCAAATAAAACTCCATTAGGTATTCCTTAGCGAGCCACGTTCAGTGAACTTATTCTCTAAGAAGCACCTACATACTTGCTTTAGTGTCTCCACACAAATGATCATGAGATCAATCATCCTCATCCAATGAGCAAGCAACGTATGTACCAATCTATCCGGATTCACTAATCCCCAATTTAGTAATCCAATGATTGGGAACTATTTTAGTTTTAAGCTTTCAAAGAATTTAGATCTCATTAGAATGATCATCATCATTATTCTAAAAGCATTGCTTAAAACTATGGGTTTATCACATATTATAAAAGCAATGACATGTAGATAATTAAAAGCCTTTAATAAATTAATACTTTTATTAATAAATGAATAAGATTGTTACAAAGTATATGTTTTATCATCAAACATGATTGGCTTGTGTGCATACTACTTTCAATCTCCCACTTGCACTAAAGCCAATCGTCATGGTATCTTATACTCTTCTTCTCTAAGTGACGATTATCCTGCTGTTGGATAAGCTTTAGTTAATGGATATGTAATGTTGTTCTTGAGAGTCCACTATCTCTATAGTGATTTCCCATCTTTCAATGATTCTAATAATCAAATGAAAGTGCCACAACACATGTTTAAATCCAAGATGAGACTTGGGAACTATTCCTAGTTCTATAATGAACTTTTAATCAAAACAATCAACTTGCAGCTTTATTTATAGCTATATACTTTGTCTTTATTACTAAACCAGCAACTCTTTGCTATTTGGAACCTTTCCAATTCACTGCACCACTTGCCCAAGATAACGCTTTACCTTAAAGTGGATTTTTTACGTCGTCTTAGTGCATCTCGAAAAACTTGAGTCTGTTAAGCCCTCTAGTTTTAATTAAGATCCACCATGAATATGATCACATCCTTAGTCTTAGGTTAAGCACTTTAAGATGTTTTTCGACTCATAGTGAACTTCTCCGAATATGATTGATCAACATCAGGTCTCGTACATTTCATTGCATACATGATTGTTACTCACGACCTCTCTTTTCGTGAGTGCGTGGGGACTATTAAGAGATACACTCCATAGCTCATCGACATGAGACATCTCTTGGAGTTTGCCATGCTAAACAACTTTAGCATCAAATGAATATACGTTCCTTGGGTTAAGTCGAGCATCCTCTTGTATCTATCTATATAGATTTTATCCCCAATTAAGATACTCGTCCCAAAACATTCATGGAGGAATATTTAGACAACTTTATCATTACTGATTGTAGCATTAGTATGTCATTCCTTATCCGTAGTATATCAACATATAATACTAGAAATTTCACGACGCTCCCACTGACCCTTTTGTACACACTAGAACTCTTACCTCATCGTATGTAACTGGATCATCATCTTCTATGATGCGTACCTCATCATCATCATCATCATCCATGATGAATCCATACCTTCTAGGTATCTTCGGTACTTCAAGATTTACGATTCGGTTGTGGTACAATAGGTATATCAATAGGTTCCTCTTATTTGACTTATAGTGTTTTGTGGTTCTTGAACTTTTCAAGATCTATTATCCTCCCACTAGCCCCTTTTAATGATAAACACCTTTATCTTAGAAGGCAGCGTGTTTCGCAACAAACACCTTTTGCTAAGTAGGATTATAGAACACATGCCCTAAACTTACTTTAGGATGTCCCACAAATCTGTACATGTCAAATTTTGTCCCAAACTTATCCTTTTGAAACCTTTTCACATAAGTTGGACAACTCCTTATCTTAACATACTTAAGATTAGGAATCCTCCCTATCCATAACTTTTATGGAGTCTTGGGGCCGAATTTTGAGGTTACCTTTTCGTAGATATGTAACCATTTCTAGGACATGACCCTAGAAGGATACTGGAATGTCGGTAAAATCATTATGGATCGCACCATGTTCAAATAGGTACAATTTTTCCTTTCAGATACATCAATCAATTATTACGTATCATGAGGTGTCCATTATGAGAAAAACCATTTGAGATGATCTAGAAACTTATTGCACAAGTATTTATTCCTTGATCTAATCAAAGAGTCTTAATACTTTGCAAATTTGTTTCACTTCTGAATTCTTTGAACCTTTCAAATAATTCATACTTGTATTTCAACAAATACACACATTCAACTCTTTTAGTGATTATCTCCTTTTCTTATACTAATTTGTTCAATATGCAAAATTATTTTCATGTAAGTCAAGTATACAAAATTTATTAAGTAATATTCCAGTTCTATACAAAACATTATTATTATAAATAGAACAACAATTGTTCTTAATTATAATACCAAAAATTTCATTGTCCAACAATAAAATGGAAATAATATTTTTAAGAAGAACTGGAATACAATAACAACTTATTGACTTAATAGATTTGCCCGTAGGCAGTGCTAAACTATAAGTTTCTATGGCTAATGTTGCAACCTTTGCTTCATTTCCCACACATAGGATTACTTATCTTTGTTTAACTTTCTACTTCTTTTTGGTCTCTTCATAAATCTATATTTATGATAACCAAAGTCGGTATCCAATACCCAAGTAGAACCTTGACTTAAAGAAAAATTTATTTCAATCATGAACAAAAAGCGTATTATAGAAGAAACTTCACTAAGCTTCTTTGGTTAGCCTGCGCAAGATGCTTCTCGCAGATTTCTCCAAAGTGTCGGGCTTATTGCAGTGGAAGCAAACTCCTTTGCTATCCATATCAGTTTTGTTCTTATTATCCTTTGTTTTGCCTTTCTATTTACCTTCTTTGAATCGTTCTTCTTTTCAGAAGATCCTTTGGCCCCTACCAGTAAGACTTGATCTTTCTTGGTTGGAAAGTGACTCTCAACATTTTTCAATATGTTAAGCAAATCAGCGAGGCTTATATCTAGCTTGTTTATATGATAAATTCACAACAATTGTGAAAAGAGTCCGGGAGTGAGTGCAAGATCAAATCTTGGCTCAACTCTCCATCCATGACAAAACCAGTTGTCTTAATTGATCAATCAAATTGATTATGTTAAGAACTTTTTGTGCATGCTATAGTGCCATTGGCCATTCTAGATCGGAAGAGCTCCTTAGATATCGATATCTATCGGTCCTACTTTCCTCACCATCAACTACTTGATGTGCGGGGAATATAGTAGGAGCATCCATAGTTTCATCTTGTGACTGAAGCTCGTTACTCATAGATGCGAGCATGATGCATTGAGCCATTTGTGCATGCATCATCTTGCCACTTTCAAAAATAGCAATGTCTTCCTCGAGGCATTATGCGCAACCATTGCGAGGATAGGCGATTAAGGACATAAGATAGCTTTTCGACTATGAGAACTATTCTCAAATTCCTTAACCAATCCGTTTAATTTGATCAGATTAAATAGAATATAATATGCTTGTGATGATAGTAATTTTAGACATTGTAAAATTACGTAAATGAATTTGTAATTAACAACATTTTAACATACATTCTTTTATTAATTACCAAAATAATTTAGGTCTTGTTTTAAATTGGTATCTCCCACTATTTTCTTCAAACTATATTACCTCACTTATATAGTTTGGCAAAATCTAATTAAAGATTTGCTAGTGAGAATAAGGATCCCATTTCAAATGTATATAGCCTTGTGGTGACACAACAAACCATATATAAATAAATAGGTAGACAACTTTTGTCAATTACATCAACTATGCAACTCCTTGTATTTTGCCTCTTAGATTATTTTGATCAGTGGTGGCACATCCAGAATCAAAATTATCCAAGTTAAATCCGACCTAGCACTCCATATATTCAAAAAGAAAAATATCATCCTTGTGGTGACACAACAAAACAATATTGTTCAATTTTCTTTATAAGCATCAAATGTGATAAATTAACATCTTAAATACTTAATACTTGCCTTGTGGTGACACAACAAACTCATATTAAATATTTAATACTCTATTAATTTTATCATGCTAGAAGAAAGCGACGTTCGATATTCCAAATACCTTTGAGCGCTTAGGACTTAATATGAAAATTTGAGGGTTTGTTATTAATTTGTCTCATCTTGTTTAGCAGCATGCATATATATATATAAAATACGCGTCATATTAATGAACATGCGAAGCATGTTTGCATAATATATAATATATATATAATATAAGCATGCACATATAGAATACTATATTCTACCCGGATTGATTATGGACTTTTATTCTAGTTTGGTTCACTAGAGCCACCAAGTGAACCAAAAGGTCAAACCCTAGGGGTGCAAGAAATAATATTTAAATATAACTTTTACATTTAAACCCGGGCTCCATTACAAATGGGTCTTCAAGCGCTCCTTACTCCTTGATCTCTAATTTTTCAAAATTAATTATAAATATTCCTATTACAAAACTATTTAAAATAAATAGAAACCTTGATCGGTGATCGAGGGAAGTACATAGGAGGAGATAGAATTTACATTAGGAAAAATTAGAAAAGGCGAAATCTATGCAGACCCCATTTAATAAAACCCATACATTCATGCATCCAACTAAAATAAAATCCAATCGCATTGGTCAATAGTCCTTAATCAATCCCATTTATTATCATACACATCATCATATGCATCAATAAATAACATTCATCTCATGAATAATAAACATTTAATATATATATTGATATCATTTAATGGGCAAAATTTAGTTAGTATAAAATCTATTTTTGAATAAAAATAAACTCCTTTATTTAAATCCAAATTTAAATCAAAATAAAACTATTTTATTTTAATTTATCCAATTTTAAATAAAATAAACTATTTTATTTTAATCAAAATTTTAATCAAAATAAACTCCTTTATTTTAATTAATTATGGAATCAATTTCATATAAAAAAAAAATTTTTTATTAAAGGAAACACGGATATGCTTTCCTATTCACAAATAAACTTCTTTATTTTGAATAATATGAAATCATATTTCATATCTAAATAAACTCCTTTATTTAAGGAAATTAGGATTCTCTTTCCTATTCACAAATAAACTCTTTTATTTTGAATAATATGAAATCTTATTTCATATCTAAACAAACTCCTTTATTTAAGGAAAGATGGATTTACTTCCCTATTCACAAATAAACTCCTTTATTTTAGGAAAAATAAAATCCAATTCCAACTCTAATTAGTTAGCATGAAATTCTAATTTTAAAATTAAAATAAATCTTTTATTTTAATATTAAAATAAACCTTTTATTTTAAGATTAAAATAAACCTTTTTATTTTAATTATAAAATTATTTAAAATTAAAATAAAACTTTATATTTTAATATTAAAATAAACCTTTTATTTTAAAATTAAAATAAACTTTTATTTTAATTATATAATATATAATAATATATATATATATTATTATAATATATATATATATATATAATATATAGCCGAACTTGATATCCTGTAATCTCCTCAAAACCGTGGCCTTCCAAATGGTTTAATAAAGTAATAAAGTAACCATATAGATCACGTGATCCTTGCAAGTTTTAAAAAAAAAAAATGTGTGCATGATTTCCATGAGTTCATTCCGTGCATTTCAAAAAAATTACAGCCATCTTTGATTAAAAAAAAAATTGCTGCTGTTCCTTTTCATGCAATCTCGATTTCCGTGCTTGTGAAAAAAAAACGTAACTTGTTTTGTTTCCGTGCAGCAAAAGAGTTCGGTAAAAAAAAACTGTTTTTTTTTTTTAATAAGTTTTATACGATAAAATTATGCCCAATTAAATTGTTCTAAACACATATCAATATACATATCAAATCTGAACAATTAATAATTTACATAAAGGTTTGACTCTGATGCCACTGTTAGGTTTGTAATATTCATCAACGCAATCAAATTGCAAAATTAGCGGAAGCGTGTAAAAATCAGAGTTTAAAAATTTACAAACCATATACCCGGATAATCCTTTATGCGCAATTATTAATTTAACGAAAAGATAAAGAATAAAATCATACCCTTGAAGATCGAGCTTCCTCAGGTACAAGTTCACCTCCAATCCTTTTCGCGTTCAACTTGAATCCGCCGGGTTTGGTTCCTTCCTTTGATCAACGTTAGACACCCAAATGTTTGTCCTCTAGAGGTGATCCACCAAGGAAGAAGAAAATTCAAGAAGATGGGTATTTGGCTCAAACCCTAGTTTTCTATCTCTATAGAAAAAGGTGTACTCTCCCAACAATTGGAATTATGTCGTATGTTGAAAAAATCAACTACCCCATCCACCCATAATAAGACTCCTCTTATTTATAGATGTGGGCAACCCATCTTAACAATTAAGGAATTGGGTTTTATTTAATTAATTAAATTCTTTTAATTAATTAAGCTCCCTAATCTTATTAGGGATAATTAATTAAACTCCTTTAACTAATTTTCCTCTTAATCCTATTAGGAATAAATGAGAGTACTTATATTAAATTAATTCCTAAACTCTTTTAGAAATTAAAATAATAATAATTGTACTAATATTAATAAGACTCCTCTTATTAATTTATATTTAATATTTCTAAAATATTAAATAATAAATATTAAGCTATTTAATTTATTCTATCACCATAGATTAAATTAAATATACATAACATATTATTACGATTATGCCATTCACTTCTTAAATAATTATTCTTCCTTTTATGGTGTGACCCTTTAGGTTCTCCATATTAAATAGGTTGTGAATAAATCAATTAGAACAATTCTAATCTTATTTAAATAAATAAATTAAACAATTAATTTATTTAAATAATATTTATTCTACAATAAGGGATAAGCCTCCCTAGCGATCAACGACTTTCCGGATAATATAGATTTCAACATTAATCATAAAAGAACCTTTGAGTAAATAGTTACTGAAATACAATTCAATCCTTCCACCATCTGATGTCCCAATTAAATATAAGACATGGAATTCTTGTCAAGTCTTATTTTATTTAATTATATGTATTTCGATTCTTAAATGCACAACTCAAATAATGCAAATTAGAAACTCCTTTCTAATTTCATTACGCTTTAACCGAGGACTCTTTGGGTTGTCATTTATCGAATCACATAGGACATTTCTTCTTTTATTAGAAGTGGTAGATTCTTTATTGATCATACATTATCTCCATGTACAACTTATTATACCCAAGCATACCCTTTGATATACCCTAAGGGTCTTAAGAATAAGTCAAAGTATAACTCATCATACACAAGATACTATGATGATCTCAAGTCAAGGATCACTTGTACTACTATCACTACAAGAATTCTGGCGACAGCAAATAAAACTCCATTAGGTATTCCTTAGCGAGCAACGTTTAGGTGAACTTATTCTCTAATAAGCACCTACATACTTGCTTTAGTGTCTCCACACAAATGATCATGAGATCAATCATCCTCATCCAATGAGCAAGCAACGTATGTACCAATCTATCCGGAT
Source organism: Panax quinquefolius (assembly GCA_020205615.1). Lineage (NCBI taxonomy): Eukaryota > Viridiplantae > Streptophyta > Magnoliopsida > Apiales > Araliaceae > Panax > Panax quinquefolius. The sequence goes on from CM035165.1 coordinate 47,838,541, forward strand.
TCACTAATCCCCAATTTAGTAATCCAATGATTGGGAACTATTTTAGTTTTAAGCTTTCAAAGAATTTAGATCTCATTAGAATGATCATCATCATTATTCTAAAAGCATTGCTTAAAACTATGGGTTTATCACATATTATAAAAGCAATGAGATGTAGATAATTAAAAGCCTTTAATAAATTAATACTTTTTATTAATAAATGAATAAGATTGTTATAAAGTATATGTTTTATCATCAAACATGATTGGCTTGTGTGCATACTACTTTCAATACCTACTCAGGAACCAGCATCTCTAGATGCAACTAGAGCATTGTATCTGGCAGTGTTGGATAAGAATGTGCATTTGTGTACTCAGGTAGAGGCACAGATTGAGGAAATAACTGCCTTATATGAGGCGAAAGAATCTGCAGAGGCAGACTTTAAGTCAGAGCACGATGAGAAAGTGCTTATGACTGATAAGGCTCGTAACTATAAGGATGAGGTCCTTGAGCTACAAAAGAAACTGGTTGAGAAAGACCAGAAAATAACTAGGATGTCATACATCCATGAATGCGCTCATGAGGATTTCAAGCTGAAAATTGCTTGTTATTCTATTGAGTCCGGGCAGACTCGACATACCATAAGCCGAGATATAGTGTTGATTTTGGCAAATCAGAAATATGAAAATGCCATTCGACAGTGTTAGTAGATCGCTAGATCTTTTTGATATATAAGTAGTGACGTAAAACCCTCTTTTGTATAACTAAGGGTAGTCTTTTTGTAAATCCCAATTTTTGTAGGAGGCAAGCACGGGATAGTATGTAATAGCTTTTGGCTAAGGGAACATGATGTAAATAGTTTTGACTATGAAAGCATATTTATATAATGAAATTTTTATTTAATGTACTTGTTGTGGTATGAAGGTTGTTGTTGATTTAAAAATGATAACCGAGTAGTTAAATAGATAATAACGAAGCTTTATTTATTTAATCAGAATTATGCCGCCGAGAAGGAGACAACGAAACCAAGAGGCCGAGTCTCATAATGAAAATCAGGGGGGTCCTAACAACCCTATGCAAGAGTTCGTTAATTTATTAACGACTGCATTTAACCAAGTGGGGGTGGGATTCCTGTAGCTCCTGGGGTAGCAATAACAAATACCTTTAAGGACTTTAAAAGTGTGGGTCCTCCCGAGTTCCGAGGAACGATGAATCCACTAGAAGCCCAGACATGGGTTAGAGAGATCGAAAAGGTGTTTGTGATAACAAACGTAGGTGAGGCGCAAAAGACTTCTTTTGCGACTTACATGATGAAAGGGGAAGCTAACTTCTGGTGGGAAGCTCACCAGGGTGGGGCTAGGACAGAGGCTATTACGTGGGAACAGTTTAAGAAGGTTTTCTTCGAGAACTATTTCCCTACAAGCATGCAAGGTAGGATGGAAATTAAGTTCCTAGAACTTAAGCAAGGGGATATGACAGTTCCCCAGTATGCCGCCAAGTTTAACGAATTGGCGAGATTTACTCCACATCAGGTGGATACGGAGGAAAGAAAGACGCGCAGATTTGAGCAAGGCTTAAAACCCTGGCTCTATAGTAGAATATCGGTTTTCCAGAGTGCTTCCTATGGGACCATTCTGGAGAAGGCGATAATAGCTGAAGGTGGTGGTGAGGCTTTGTCTCAGTACCACAAAGAGCAGAAGATTAAGAGTAAGTTAGAAGGAGGTAATAAGGCTGAAGTTGCCAGTGGAAGCGGCAACTTGCGAAAGAGGAAGAGTTTTAACCCTGGGAATACCGAGGTAAAGCAGGGAGATCCCAAACGGAGAACGGAAGCATGTAAGACATGCGGAAAATCTCAAATGGGAGTCTGTTTAAAAGGGAAAGCAGTATGCTACAACTGTGGGCAGGAGGGGCATTTGTCACCCAACTGTCCTAACCCTAAGAAAAACCAGGGGTGTTTTATCTGTGGGTCAATGGACCACATGGCAAGAAATTGCCCGAGAAAGGGTTTAGATGGGAATAAAAGTTCTGGTAGTGGTAAATTAGCCATTACTGGACCAACACCATCAGTGGGTAGACCCTCATTTCGACGTTTAATATGATATTCAAGATGCGGTTACATCAAGCGGATGTGGTAGCGGTATCATTCAGTCAATGAGATAAATGCTTATGTGCTATTTGACTCGGGTGCTACTTGTTCTTTTATAGCATGTGAATTTGCTAAGCGATTAGGTTTAATCCCTGAGAAGTTACCTATACCTTTAGACGTTAAGGTAGCAAACGAAGGGATAATTCCCATTGAATATATCCATAAGAATTGCTGCGTGGAAATTAGAGGGAATAAGTTATCGGTAGATTTGGTACCGATAAGGCTAAAAAAGTTCGACGTAATTCTTGGTATGGATTGGTTGGTGAACCATGAGGCGATTATAGATTGCCATAGGAAAAGTGTAAACCTTCGGCTTTCTAAGAAAACCAAGGTAGTGTTCTTCGGTAGTAATTCAGCAAGACGCTCTTGTTGTCTGTCTATGACACAAGCTAGGAAGATGTTGAGAAAAGGGTGTGTAGGTTATCTATGCCATGTAGTGGATACCCAAAGAGTGGAAACATCCTTGGATCAGATACCTGTTGTGCAAGAGTTCGCAGATGTATTTCCGGAGGAGTTACCGGGTATTCCATCGGACAGGGAGGTGGAGTTTGTAATTGATCTGTTATCGGGAACAGTACCAGTTTCAAGGGCACCATATCGAATGGTGACAGTCGAAATAAAGGAGTTAATGCTTCAATTACAAGAACTATTAGACAAAAAGTACATTCAACCAAGTGTGTCTCCTTAGGGAGCACCAGTGTTGTTTGTAAAGAAGAAGGATGGGTCGTTAAGACTTTGTATCGATTAAGAATAGATACCCTTTGCCCAGGATCAATGATCTATTTGATCAGTTGAAAGGGGCAAAGTATTTTTCTAAAATAGACTTGCGCACGGGGTATCATCAGTTAAAGGTGAGGAAGGAAGATGTACCTAAGACGATGTTCAAAACTCGTTATGGTCATTACGAGTTTCTGGTAATGTCGTTCGGGTTGACTAATGCGCCAGCCGCATTTATAGATATGATGAACAGAGTGTTCAAACAATATTTGGACAAGTTTGTCTTAGTGTTCATTGATGATATTCTAGTCTATTCAAAGACGCCAGAAGATCATGCGGAACATTTAAGAATAGTGTTGGAGACACTACGGAAGGAGAAGTTGTATGCAAAATTCACAAAGTGTGAATTTTGGCTTGAGAGGGTGCAGTTTCTAGGACATGTTATTGATAAGGATGGAATTTCCGTAGATCCGACAAAAGTAGAAGCAGTTAACTAATGGGAGCAATCGAAAACGCCAACTGAGGTTCGGAGTTTTCTGGGGTTAGCGGGATACTATAGAAGGTTCATTCCGGACTTTTCTAAATTAGCTACTCCGTTAACAAATCTGATAAGAAAATCGGTGAAGTATATGTGGAATAAAGCATGTGAGAACAGTTTTCAAGAGTTAAAGAAGAGGTTAAGTGAGGCACCGGTATTGTCCTTACCAGACGATACAGGAAATTTTGTAGTGTATAGCGATGCTTCGCATAAAGGACTGGGTTGCGTGCTCATGCATCATGGCAAGGTCATTGCGTATGCGTCACGTTAATTGAAGGATTATGAGAAGGTCTATCCTACTCATGACTTTGAATTGGAAGATGTAGTTTTTGCCCTAAAGATATGGAGGCATTATCTTTATGGTGAGAAATGTGAGATATACACGGACCACAAAAGTCTGAAATATATCTTCACATAGAAGGAGTTGAACATGAGAGAGAAAGTGGTTAGAGTTAATAAAAGATTATAACTATGATATTTTATATCATCCGGGGAAAGCAAGTGTAGTAGCCGATGCGCTAAGTAGGAAGGGTGGAGAGAAATTATCAATGTTAACGACTCAGAATGAGTTGGTAATAGCGATGGCAAAAATGGAGTTAGAAGTTAAGTTACCTGAGGAAGCAGTAGAGATGTTATTTTCTAAGGAAACCCAACCTACCATAGTGGAGCGGGTGAGGGGAGTACAACTGAGCAATGAGGAGTGCAAGCAGATGCAGAAGAGGATAGAAGATGAAGAAAAGACTGAGTATAACCTCGATAAGGAGGGATTACTTCGTTTTGAGAGAAGAATTTGGGTTCCTAATGATCCTAAATTAAAAGAAGAAATTATGATGGAGGCCCATAGTTCGAGGTTTCGATACATCCGATGAGTCTGAAGATGTATCAAGACCTTCGTCAGAACTTTTGGTGGCCGAATATGAAGAGGGAGATAGCAGAATATGTTAGTAGGTGCTTAACTTGTCAAAATGTTAAGGCTGAACATCAACGATCGAGTGGGTTGTTACAACCGTTAGAAATTCTAGAGTGGAAGTGGGAGCACATCACGATGGACTTTGTGGTGGGACTTCCAGCAACAAGGAAAGGATACGATGCTATTTGGGTGATAGTGGATCGATTGACGAAATTGGCTCATTTTCTACCAATAGGAGTTAGGTATAACCTAGATCAGTTAGCTAAGTTGTATGTCAAAGAAATTATTTCCAAACATGGAGTGCCTGTTTCGATTGTGTCAGATCGTGATCCACGATTCACATCAAACTTTTGGAGAAGTTTACAAGAGCAGATGGGAACGCAGTTAAGATTGAGTACGGCGTATCATCCTCAGACGGATGGTTAGAGTGAGCGGATAATTCAAACGCTTGAAGATATGTTAAGATCTTGCGTTATGGATTTCAAAGGGAGTTGGGACGAATATCTACCGTTTGTGGAATTTTCGTATAAAAATAATTTTCACGCTAGTATAGGCATGCCGCCTTACGAAGCGTTGTATGGGAGGAAGTGTCGAACTCCATTGTATTGGGATGAGGTGGGTGAACGTCGAATGTTGGGACCTAAGATGGTTCAGCAGACAGCGGACATGGTAGAGTTAATACGTACTCGATTAGTTGCAGCTCAAGACCGGCAAAGGAAGTATGCAGATCCTCACAAAGAGAATAGAGAATTCGATGTAGGATCTTTTGTTTTTCTGAAAGTATCGCCTTGGAAGGGGAAGATACGTTTTGGAAAGAAAGGGTAGTTAAGTCCAAGGTTTGTAGGACCTTTTGAGATTTTAAGAAGGATAGGGGAGGTAGCTTATGTAGTAGCCTTACCTCCAGAGATGGAACGCATTCATAATGTGTTTCATGTGTCAGTGTTGCATCCTTATAAACCGGACTATAAACACGTAATAGAATGTGAATCTATTCAGATAGAGAAGGACTTATCATATGAGGAACTTCCAATTCAAATTATTGATAGGAAGGAACAAGTTTTAAGAAATAAGGTAATACCTTCAGTAAAGGTGTTATAGAGAAACCACAATCTTTGAAAGAAGCAGCGTGGGAGAGCTCGAAAGTAAAATGAAGGAAGATTTTCCTCATTTGTTTATGTAATTATAAGCTAAGATTCTGGGGACATAATCCTTATAAGGGGGAGAGAATGTAACGCCCGAGAAAATCGGATTTTTATGATAATTAATTTTTTATTTGATTATGTGAATTAAATGAATTTAATTGATTTCTTTGTGAGTAAGCTATGTTAAGGTCGTTCTATGACCTAGAATGTGCTAACGTGGTTAGTATTCTAGCTACGTGTTAGAAATAATTATTTGGAATTTCCAAGACGAAAATAATTGTTTTCCGAGAAATTTCCGTAAAAACACTATTCATCCGTTTCTGTTCGGAGAAATATTTTGAAATTCTGAGAAACGCGTAATGATAGAATATCGTGATAAGATGGAATATCTGATAGTATTTCATTTATGACAAATGCAGTTTTTGCCTGCGAACTTAAAACCTAAAGGTTGAGTATATTGATATCCGAGGAGGAAATGATATGCGTAGAAAGAATGACGTTAGGGTTAATGCGAGTGTTGTACATTAGGTGATACTATTTAGTATCTATGTATAATACGTTGAGTATATACGAAGTACAATACGATTATTGTATGAGTAGTATACTGAGTTAATATGTGAATGGTACGTATGTGGCACGATTAGTATTATAGAATTAAGTTAAGACTTAATGACTAATTCATTTGAGTTGGATTATTAATTAATCCAATCATTTGAATGACCAAGGCCCAATGTTAATTTAGTTAAGTCCAATTCATTAAAATCGAACCGTGGGTCGAATCGGTGGGTCACCGAATGGGTAAAACCCATGGGGCAACCCATGGGATGTCACATAAGGTGGTGGGCCGGCCACCTTGGTGTGGAAGCCAAGCATAAGGCTTGGTCACCAAGTGTTTTACTTGGTGACCACACATGAATAGTAAGGAGGTGATGGTTCTTTGACAATTATGCCCTCCATTCTAGTTTCTATAAATAGAAAGCTAGGTTGATTCATTTGGGAGTTTTTCAACTTGCCAACCTAGATTATTTGAGAGAGAAAGAGAGCTATACTTGCAAGCATACACTTTGGAAGCTTTAACTTTTATTCTTCCAAGAGATTTCTTAAGAGTTCTTGAGGTAATACTTCTTGCTTCTCATCTCCATCTCTTTTAGATTTTCTTTCATTTTAGAGAATCATGGAGGGGTGGTATATGTCATGAGTGATGATTTAAAGATGACTTACCATAGATTCAATCTCTATAAGTCATGAGATTATAAAAATAATAAGGTTTAATATAGTTTTGTGTGACAATCCCAAAATAGGTCCATTCCATCCAACCCATTCTGAGTCACCAAATACATGGTACAGAAAACAACTAAAACTTTATTACAACAATTGTCGTGCAAAATACAACAACACATATGCTGTGAGTTTAGATACAAATATATACCAACTGTGACACTCATCCCAACATTGGATAGCATGTCATAATGACACCTTACATAAAGGTATAGTCAAAAATTGTTTTAGAAATTAGAATATTTGGAAAGTGCTCAAGGAAACCTTCGTACATGGGAGGCCATGCGTCTAGGTTATGATAGATATCATATGGCCACAGAATTATCCTTGGTTGACCCAATAGACCCTAAAGAAAAACGAGAAGATTACTATCATATTCTTCCCAATGGTGAGTCTTCTCTTGACATATCATTATCTCCACTGTCTCTAATTGAGAATTATACTTCAAACAAACAGCAAGATTATATACGTAGTGCTCGTAAATATACTCAGCAAGTGGATGAGCACAACCATGTCTTATGATGACACGAGGTTGTATGTCATTAGACATCTTGTATGATAGTGGCAAAACACCCTTCCAACATTAGGTTCGCCTCACCCTAGTTGATTCACCAAATATATCTACTAAATGATGACCACCGTTCTATTTCCCTGTTACCCCCGCTCGACCCAGCTACACTCTTATTACCTGAAAGGAATTGTGAAGCAAAAGGGTGAGCACAATTAGCTCAGTAAGAATATTATGACTAAAGATAATTAAATTATCAATAGCCTTCATCAATAATAAATCAGAGATTTAGAACATATGGTAGATGATAAAAATTTCAACCATAGTTGCGGTGAACGAAGCAATCCATTAGAAGAGTCAAATTGACCATAAAGTCTATTATCTTCTCTATATTAAAAATCCACCAACAATATTTTATCCCTGTAACATCAATCAACAGTTCTGGTCCACAATCATATGAATAACTCATAATTATAATTGTAGTTCTAAATTCCTCTTCTCATCCAGGACGAAGATAATTTACATCACTTGTCTTTACCTGAAACATCAAAGATCATGGTTATACCAACTCACATTTCCAGTTCATAATCATACTAATAACTTCATCTTTGCATTATGGCCGAAGATATTCGTCAACAGTTCATCTTTGCACTACTGGCCAAAGATATTCAACAACATGTCATCTTTGCACTACGGGCCAAAGATATTCATCAACAATTCATCTTTACACTACAGGCTAAAGATATTCCTCAACAGTTCATATTTGCACTACAAGCCAAATATATTCATCAACAGTTCATATTTACACTACAGGCCAAATATATTAATATCTCAAAGAAATATATAATCATTTCAAAATTTATATAAACAATAATTATAACCATGTTGATCAATTCACCTTTGCACTTAAGCTAAAGATATTCAATTATAAATTCAATGGTCATGATCATATCAGTCAACAATTCAACTTTGCACTATTGGCCAAAAAGAACTCATAGTCATGATCATACCAAAAATCTACCCATCTTTACACTCAAGTCAAAGAGAAATATCATCATTAGGGTTATAAAAATGTTATATATGATAATAAAAATAATATGATCAACATATAGTTTTAATCTCAAGAGTAATATTCATAAATCAACTATAATTTGGTCAGAAAAAGAAACCAATTTGCTGAACCTTAGCTTGTACTGATGTGTTGAAGTAGTTGTTGTTTCATTTGTATGCATAGTTCTTGGTTTGAACCTCAATTTTCTTCCTTAAGCAATATAACATGTGAAATCCTCACCTATTTCAAGTTTATATGTGAACACATCACACACACACAACATCTTTATAGTAGGTTAGGATTATATGATTGTATGTCATTATGCCTTTAGCTTAGTTTGATGCTTTATTCTTGGATCTTGTTATTTCTCTGAGGTATATCTTATTGGAATTCTTAACATGGCTGGAAATCTGGGGATTCATTGTCATAGTAGCGTAGCTTGCATAGCATGTAGAATGAATTATGTTGTGTTGCTTGGGGACAAGCAACAGTTTAAGTTTAGGGGTATTTGATAAGTTAGTTTTATACCTACTTATCCAGTATCTATTACTTGAATTAGTTGTTTAAACTCATGTTTCATAGTTACTTTTTATGCATTTAGTGTTCATTTTGTAGATCTTAGGTTTGGGAACGATGTGAGCGACTATTGGTAAGAAAATGCAAGGAAAAGCAATCCGGATATCATTTGGGCTTTCATGTTCATGTTATGTTCTTGGCTTGGAACTTGGACTATGTTGTAGAGCTTTTTCTAAGCTTTCCGGAACATCTTGAATCATTCCAATCAGAGTTCGGATGTAAGAGTTATGACATTTGCACCAACGAACGTTGAACGTCACAGTTTTGGATGGCCATTTGCATAGCTGTCACTTACAATCTAATTTCATCCTTCATTCATAAATTATTTCTCAATACTCAAAGAATGAAAGTTGTAGAGCTCATCGGTAGCTTCGATTTGATAGGTGGCAGGTCCCGTAACTCTTTTCGAATCAAAAGTTATGGCCATTTTACCAGAGCACACTGCAGCAGAAAATCAACCTCATGGCGCTATGATTTCTGCATGGCGCGCATGAATTGAGGAGCAAAAGACGAGATTTAACACTTGAGCGCGGCCACGTCCAACTTTAGGCCAATTCTTGCGCGGCCGCGCAACTTCGGAAATTGACCAAAGCTGACTTTTCATTAAACAGTACAATTGAAGCGTAACGGAGAGGGGGATTGAATTAGGGCTTATATATTAGACGTATTTCCATTATGTAAATGACATTCCACCCCTTGGGGGGATTAATCTAGATTACATATGCTCTTTTCTTCTCTTTCTTATTAGATTAGATTAGAACCCTAGATTAGATTAGAGTTGAAGATTGAAGCAATCGAAGAGCATTGGAAATTCAGAATTGGAGTAAGAGGAGAATCTTAGATTTGCATTCCTAATTCCCTAACTTCTCTTTACTTCTATATTTATTTCTCAATGTATAATCAATTGTGGATTATGGATTTTGATTCTATGATGAGTTAAACTTTATTTTGGGATTGCAATGGATTCTATTGCTTAGTTTAATCTGATATACTTCATTGTTAACCTTATTGATTGCTATGTGATTGTCTATTAAGATTCATGCTTATTTGCTTAGTTGATTGGCCATCAATTACTGTGATAACTCATATGAACTTGAAAGATGAAGTATGGGTTTAGATTTGATCTTGATAGCTTTTGTTTGTATGTTCTACATGGTGATGGAATGTATGATTCGTGCTTAGGATAAACATATACTGAGGCATCGCTTGTAATCAATTAAGAATTTGGGCTTAAACCCTAATGATTTGTAAATCAAATAGACATATAGTGGTTTAGGTAATGTGGGTGTTCATGTGTATTATATCAATTGTGGATTATATGTGATATGGATATGGTACATTGAGAGATGGCTATACTTTACGTTCGTGTTCTCGACTAACAAACCTGTATAATTAGTTTGGCTTAACATGAAATGTTTGGATTTGAATGAGTCAATAGATGAAATTGTGATCTCATGTCTTCATTATCTAGTCTCACTCTAGAAATAGTTAGGTTTATTTAATTTAATAGTTTAAATATAAAATATAATATCATTCGTTTAAATAAGACTGAGATGGTTATGAGTTAATGCTTGGTGAACTTTATTAGTTAATTCTCTGTGGGAATGATACTTTACTTACTCTTTATTACTTGTTGACCACGTATACATGCGTGTTGTGCGTAACTAGAATTTACCCAATAGGGGGGTTCCAAGGGGGGGTCTCCCCCCTGGTTGTGGTCCGGCTGACCGATCAGCCGGCGGGGTCCAATCTGTATTTTAGAATTTTTCATACGAATCTCTGAAACAATTCCAGAATCATATCAAATCCCCAAAATACTCACAAAAACAGTACACCCAAAACATATCATATATGTCCAGTTTCATATAATAATATTAAACCAAATCTTCATGCTTCTAATCCAATTAGAACAGAAGTTGTATTGTTATTCCACCTTCTAAGATACGATTAACAAAACATCATATACATGAATATCTATTATTGATATTCATAAAACCAGAATATGCCTACATACAGAATATCAGATACTCAATTTCATATAGGTAAAATTGTATAATCATATATCATATATATCGAAAACAATATAATCAATTTCAGATCGGTAAAATTGTATCATCATATATCATATATATCGAAAATAATAAAACACGTAATCTGAATTAATCGTTTCGCAAGTAGCTCTTATACCACTGTGGGGGTTTCAACACATAAAATGCAACAAAAATTAAACAATTTAAAGTGAAATTTTGAAACCCTAAAACAGGATCTAAGCGAAAACCATATTAATTCAGTGGTTAGAAATTTATACCGATTATTGAAGCTAGAATCGATGCGGTCGAATCTCCATCGCAATCCAAACGAACTACGTCTCTACAGTATCCACACGAACGCCCCATACAATTGTAAATGACGATCTGCGAGAAAAAGGACCGCATGATCTAGCCACCAAGGATGAGGATTTTTGAAACTATTTTTCTCTAGTCTCTCTCTAAGAGCGGCTAAGGTTTTGGTTAATAATCATCCTTCCTAAATGGCTGATATATCTTGTATATAGCAGGTAGAAGGAACTAATCAAAACCTAATCAAATTAAAATTTGAATTTAAATATATATATATATATACAAATTATCCTTTTAAGTTAAATTCGTGATTTAAATACTCTCAATCATATTGATATATTTAAATCCTTCCAATTTAAATTAATTCCCTTTTAAATTACGTTCTATGTGTGTGACACTATAGGTTATAAAATTATAAATAGTGAGCAACATCTAGTAATGCATCACTGCTACCTAAGTGAATAATAATAAGATCGATGATTCAATGCGACCTTTTCGTGACCAATGTTTCAATATAATTTAATGCTTATAACCTTGACATCCTAGATTAAACTCGAGTCATGCAATGTGTCATACTCTTCATAATTTAATCTGAGTTTTCTTGATCAAGGAGTAGACTATATGAAACAAATCACTATTTGAGCATGGCCATGCATTTCATAGTCCTACTCAATCAAGAGGCCTATGGATATCACCCCTATTATATAGGAGGGTTAAATTTCATCTAGATCACTCATATTCCTCTCACGATTCATGATGTACCCAATAATCACCTTTATAGTCCTCCCTATTAAAGGTGACCTTTGATGATATCAAAATATATAAATTCTCGTGTAGTAATTGTAACAATCCAAAATTTTATTTGTAATTTAAAATATTTATTAAATTAAATAAATATTTTATTTATGTGATTTTTGTTAGTATATATTTGTGAATTAAATAATACTCTAATTTAATTTAACAGTTAGAGAGTTGTTAAAGATTACATGAGTTGCTATATTGATGTCGTAATTTAATAATTAAAGTGATATATTAATTGTTAAATAAAATTATAATGAGATTATAATTTTGTGATATTTGGTTAAGTGGGAAATTTATTTAGTATGTGGTAATTAGTTTATTTAATTAAGATTGGATATGGAAATCCAAGTAAACAATGTGGGACAATAAACTATATTTATTAAAAGAGTTTTAATTTAATTTTACCAAACAAAAACCTTAGAGCTTTTGAAATTCTTATTTTAATCTTGTTTTGCCAAAAGGCTTAAGGAATGATTAAGTCATTATTTTAATATGGTTTTGCCAAACAAGCCTTAGGGCATTAAAAATTCTAATTTTTGTAACTTATATATTAAATTGATAATAAGTATATGTAATTATATTGGGAGTTACATATTCTATAATTATATATGTATATGTATATTGTATATACACAAAATTATATTAATTTTTAAACCTAAGTCTAAACTAAGAACAATAGAGAGAAAAGTAATTTGCATATTTGGTAGTTATAGGGAGTCTAGGAAGGGTCTTGGATCTTCATACAACTTAAAATCATAAGCTACTTTGAAGGATCAAGAAGGCTTGCAAGAAGAAAAAGGTAAGAAAATGAAAGTTTTCACTTTTTGTGCTCTTTTTGTTAGATCTTTATGAACCAAGCAAATTTTGTTTTGGATCATTAAAAACTCATGATTTACATGAGTATTGGTAATTTATATGTGTATCAAAGTATTTTTGAAATCAAAAGTTAGATCCAAAGTGAGGAAATCAAGTTTTGTACCAAAAGGTTTAAGAATAAGCTTTTCATTGTATGCTATATATATTTTTTTATGTTAGATTCTTTGGGTTCATGTGATTAATGGTTTAACACATGTTAGCATGCTAGATACATTATTTAAGGGAAAAACTCCTTTGGAATCACTCAAATATGTTAAGAAATGAGCAAGTTATGAATTAAATCCCAAACTACCTTAACTGTTGAACACAAGCTACTGATCAGTCACTTCTGTCCATTTTTCCGGGACCAAAACAGGACCAAAATAGATGTTTGATACATGGAAACTGTAGTTAGGGAAATTACGAATCCAACGATACCTATTGGACTTAAATCCGATTTGTAGATTTCGTTTTATAAGCGTTTCCGTTAAGGACCCCAAATCTGGAAAATGAACCAACTGTTGAAGAAAGCCTTGCGGACCAGTCACTTTGGGCCTGATTTCAGGGACCTAGACAGACTGCAATTTGGTATTTGATAACTGAAAACTGTAGTTCAAGAAGATACGGATCCAACGAGTTTGATTGGGCCTCAATCGGAGTTGTGGATCTCGTAATACAAGCATTTCTGTAAAAGACTCCAAAACTGAAAATGTTTACAAGACATGTAATGGTCAGTCGGTAGTGGCCTAATTTCAGGGTGCTATACTGTGTCAAATGGACTGTTTCTTGAGCCTACAACGTAGCTCGGGAAGTCACGGTTCTAACAATACCAAGTGGGCCTAAATCAGACTTGTAGATCACCGTCTACAAGTGTTTATGTGGAGGACCCCAAATTTAAACGAAAATTATAGAATAAATAGAAAATAAATATTAGAAATTCATAATAAATTTGTAAAAATTATTTTAAAGCCTAAAAATGGGTTTTAATAATTTGGAATATATTTCACTGATATTTTAGTATTTTTAAATATTAATGATAGTTAATTTATTTAATTATTATATTAAATAAATTACATAAAAATGATTTTAATACTTTAAAAATTATTTGAAATTATATTAAAGTGTAAGGAAATATTTTAAGTTATTTTTTATGACTTTTAATATTTTGTAATGAATTTCATTAATAAATTAATATTAATGATAATGGAATTAAGTAGTATTTAATTCATATTAATATGATATTAATGATTGAAAAATCATGATAAATGATAATAATTATCTGAAAATTATTATAAGTCATTCAAAAATATTTTGACTGAAAATGAAATTATCTAAGGTAAATGTAAAACATTTAGGCAAAGTCTTATGGAAATTAGACTCATGAATTATCTGACTAGACTTTTTGGGATGTCAGAAATTATTCCGAATTCAACTCAGACTGAAATACTTTGACTTGATACCAAATTATAGGTATTTTATAGACTGATAGGATTATGTGGTAATTTGTTAGGTTATATTATAACTGTATTTAACAGTACTATACTGTGATGATATTCTAATATTTGGAGATTGGTATTATCTATATTAGGTCTTGAGAAAAAGCGATATAGGTTGCAGAAGCAGTAATCGATAGTACGAGCGAGTTCTCTAACTTCGATCTCGAATTGATATTTTTGAAATATGCTTGGGGTTAATCATTACCGATTATACCATGTCTATGAATTATTGATTCTCAATCATGCACATTTCATGTATTCATCGGTATGAAAGGTGATCACCTTCATTACCATTTGGTCCGATTGATTTATTCATGTTCATTATTCGTTCAACTATGAAAATTTATTCATGCTCTCTTCATGATGTATATATTGTAGAAAGTTAGCCAACTTATTGTTCAATTCTTTCGATCATGATATATCCTTAATTGAACTTATACTTGCTGGGCAAAATTGTTGCTCACCCTTGCTATATCATGATAAACATTGCAGATTATGGCGAATACATGATTGCTATAAGAAAAGTCCAAGACAAATCGACTTTGGATTATATATGCACTAAAGTTTAATATGATAATGTATGATAATAGCTTTGTATGTCGATAGGATATTTTTTTAGGTATTATGTGAAGGTTCTCGACCTTGGGGATATTGTGTAATGTTTAATGTATAAACAATTTATGTTTATATCTTAGTAATAGTTATAGAAATAGTACAACCGGATTCGTGGTGATTTGGGACCCGAATGCAGGGGATATTCTGATTTAGTATCAGAGTGTGAGGTTATAAACCTTAGGTAGGAGTACCTTAGGCTATAACCTTAGAGAAGAGAGGTGAAGATAATGAGCGAATACGCTCAAATAGAGTTTGAACAATAAGAAGTAATTTAAGAAATTTATAAAGAAGGGATGAAAACATGCGTGAGAGGATTCAAAGAAGAATCTCGCAGAGTTATGGAGTTACCCAACTCCAATAATAAGAATATAAGGTGATAACAAATAGACAATGTCTATAAGAAGAGATTTGTAACGAAGTTAAGAATGAAAAGTTATAGTTAAGTATGGTATAGTTGTACTCTTTAGTAGTTGAGGTATGGTATCTGGGCTAAACGGTTCATTCATAGAGCGGAGATATATACGAACTAGTAACTCGGAACCTAGTTTGTTGGTTGTTTGTGGGAAACTACTCAGCATACCATATTGAAACTGTTAGAGACTCGATGTGTTCCAAGTGTAGAAATGGATACGTATGATTAAAGTGTAGAACTCGAATGAAATTTTGAGCGATGTAAATGAAGTTAGAAATTCTTAAAGGAAGAATTTTTTTTTATAAACAAGAAGATTCAAAGAAGAATCTAAGAGATATAAAGATAAGAAATGGGAGTTTCCTAACTCCAAAAGCCAAGATAACGAATAATGTCGTGAATGATGAAAAAGAGAAAGAAAGAAGATCGTAAAACAAAACGATCATGAGTTAAGAAAAGAATTTTAAGGGAGATGATTATAGAATAAGATCACGACATGGTCTGTTTAAGTTATAAAAGAAAGATGGTCTATAATGTTTAAATAATTATAGCTTAATGCTATGAAGATGGAGTACTATGAAATAGTATGAGATAACTCATGAGGAGTTATAGATGATGTGATCTGAGGAATTCAGTATCGAGCGAAAAAAGCAAGTTATAAGCAAGATAGAGTTAGGTGGGATTTCAATTGAGGACTCATGTGATGGGTGAGTTGTACAAACCTTTGTATGGGCGAGGGTTTTGTGCTTCACTCGATTTATCACATTGATAATCATGGAATGTTTGTGTGTCGCTATTTGCTATATACATTGAGAAGGTGATTCTTTTCTCATGTGTATAATGGATAGCTAGAGTATAGTTAGAGAATATTATAAGGTTAAGTGCGAGTTCTTAAAACTCATACTTATGGTAGGTTCGTGACTCATAATTATATGGTATGTTTTGAACCCCTCGTGAATGGACACTATGGTGCGACTAGGATAAGTTCTTAAACTCATATGATTGTGGTAAGTTCTGAACTCATAGCGTGTGGCAAGTTTGACGAACTGGGTACAGATAAGTGTAAATGGAGTATTGAGGATGATAAGAATAGATAGACCTATTAAGGAATAGATCATTATAGAAAGTGGAGTTGATGGTGGAAGCATAGGTACTCTAAATCTACTAGCTATGCTAGACTTTCGAAATTTATTGACTTCGTGCTGATGTTTACACTTCTATTTTCTTAAAAAACATTGGATCAAATGATGGAACCAATGAGTTTTAACAACAATATTTTATTATTAGTATATCTATGCTAATTGCTTGACTTGACAAAAATGATTTGTAATATATCAAAATGTATTTATATCATTAATGCATCATGTAACCTAGTGCAAAGATGATAAAATGATGGAGTCATCAATGCGGTATTACCTAGTGTTGGATGTGATCTAAGGGCGTCGACCCACTATGGTATGATGTAGTATGATAAAATCACCAAATAGCGGAATCCTCAAAATGATTTGTAAATACGGTCTGCGGTATCGTAACGTCATAAAAAAGATTTTGAGATTTCTTTAAGATATGAGAATATATATATATATATATATATATATATATCGATTGATGTAGAATTGTTGTAAAAGTCTATGCTATTTAATTGACTAGGCGAATATTGAAAGATGTTCATGAAATTCAAGCGTTTATTGAAAAGTTATGCCAAACCAAATTATTTTAGTGCGGATTCGGATGTTGAAAAGTTGAGGTGAACAACCTATAAGGGACATGTTTTCGGGGACAATGGTTAGAAGCGTAGCGCATATAGTCGTTACAAAACACTACGTAGCTGACTAACGTAGTGGTACAATAAATGGTAGCCACCTAAGTATGCGTGAGGAGGGTGTTTTCAGTCTTTGTGATTGATAAACACTCTGGTTTGCAGTGTGAAGGATTGAGTTGAAGCACTAGTAAACTGAGAATAGAGTTAACGGTCTTGTGACCCCTCAGCATGATTTGGAATCTTTTAAAATTCCTGAGTTATTCATACTTCTTCCCAATTATTGAGCAATTGTAGAAGATTCTTGCAATTCTAAAAGGTGAATGTGGTAAGGATGATATTTCTTAGAAAGAAGTAAGTCGTAGAATGCGACACTGTATGATGAATATATGGAATAGGTGAGAAAAGAAATTTTGAAATGAGAAGGAGATGAGTTATCAAAGAATAATGTAAATCTCTTAATAGAAAAGTTTAATAATTGAAGAAAGACCTTTGTGGAAAGAAGTGGTTATAAAACTCAATGAGTGAATAAAGTATTAACGTAAAATCTATTTTGATAGAATGAATGAATAAAGATTAATAAATAAAAATTTCGAAGACGAAATTCTTAGAAGAATTGGTGAATGTAATATCCCGAGTGTTTATGATAACAATCTTTAGAAAAAGAAATAAATGGATTAAAGAATATATAATACTAGAATATAATTGAGTTAAAGTGAATGTTATGAAATAAAACCTAGAATTTGTTGAAGAAATGAATGTAGTAGGAAATATAAAACCTATATTAAGGTCAGTATGTTGAACTTATTGATGAAGAGATTTGATGAAAACTTTGAGTAAGGTAGGGTTTCGGTGATTACGAGGACGGAATCCTTATAAGGAAGGAAGAATGTGAAGAATGAATTATTTGAGTTGTGATTCTGGGGACAGAATCCTTGTAAGAAGGAAATGATGTAACAATCCAAAATTTTATTTGTAATTTAAAATATTTATTAAATTAAATAAATATTTTATTTATGTGATTTTGTTAGTATATATTTGTGAATTAAATAATACTCTAATTTAATTTAACAGTTAGAGAGTTGTTAAAGATTACATGAGTTGCTATATTGATGTCGTAATTTAATAATTAAAGTGATATATTAATTGTTAAATAAAATTATAATGAGATTATAATTTTGTGATATTTAGTTAAGTGGGAAATTTATTTAGTATGTGGTAATTAGTTTATTTAATTAAGATTGGATATGAAAATCTAAGTAAACAATGTGGGACAATAAACTATATTTATTAAAAGAGTTTTAATTTGATTTTACCAAACAAAACCTTAGAGCTTTTGAAATTCTTATTTTAATCTTGTTTTGCAAAAAAAGGCTTAAGGAATGATTAAGTCATTATTTTAATATGGTTTTGCCAAACAAGCCTTAGGGCATTAAAAATTCTAATTTTGTAACTTATATATTAAATTGATAATAAGTATATGTAATTATATTGGGAGTTACATACATAATTATATAATTATATGTATATTGTATATACACAAAATTATGTTAATTTTTAAACCTAAGTCTAAATAAGAACAATAGAGAGAAAGGAGAATTTGCATATTTCGATAGTTATAGGGAGTCTAGGAGGGTCTTGGATCTTCATACAACTTAAAATCATAAGCTACTTTGAAGGATCGAGAAGGCTTGCAAGAAGAAAAAGGTAAGAAAATGAAAGTTTTCCTTTTGTACTCTTTTTGTTAGATCTTTATGAACCAAGAAACTTTTGTTTTGGATCATTAAAAACTCATGATTTACATGAGTATTGGTATTTTATATGTGTATCAAAGTATTTTTGAAATCAAAAGTTAGATCAAAGTGAGAAATCAAGTTTTATACCAAAGGTTTAAGAAAAAGCTTTCCTTTGTATGCTATATATATATTTTTTATGTTAGATTCTTTGGGTTCATGTGATTAATGGTTTTTAAAACATGTTAGCATACTAGATACATGAGTTAAGGGCAAAACTCCTTTGGAATCACTCAAAATGTTAAGAAATGAGCAAGTTATGAATTAAATCCCAAACTACCTTAAGCTCATTGAACACAAGTTCTTGATCGGTCACTTACTGTCCATTTTTCCGGGACCAAAAGCAGGACCAAAATAGATGTTTGATACATGGAAAATGACCCCAAATACCTGGAAAATGAACCAGCGTTTGTTAAGAACCCCAAATCGGAAAATGATCACTTTGTTGAAGAAAATTTGCGGACCCGATCACTTTGGACCTGATTTGGGGACCTAGACAGATTTGCAATTTGGTATTTGATAACTAAAATTGTAGTTCAAGAAGATCTGGATCCAACGAGTTTGATTGGGCCTCAATCGGAGTTGTGGATCTCGTAATACAAGCGTTTTTGTAAAAGACTCCAAAACTGAAAATGTTTACAAGGCATGTAATGGTCAGTCGGTAGTGGCCTTATTTCAGGGTGCTATACTGTGCCAAATGGACCGTTTCTTGAGCCTACAACATAGCTCGGGAAGTCACGGTTCTAACAATACCAAGTGGGCCCAAATCAGACTTGTAGATCACCGTCCACAAGTGTTTATGTGGAGGACCCCAAATTTAAACGAAAATTATAGAATAAATAGAAAATAAATATTAGAAATTCATAATAAATTTGTAAAAATTATTTTAAAGCCTAAAAATGGGTTTTTAATAATTTAGAATA
Organism: Panax quinquefolius; assembly: GCA_020205615.1. Lineage (NCBI taxonomy): Eukaryota > Viridiplantae > Streptophyta > Magnoliopsida > Apiales > Araliaceae > Panax > Panax quinquefolius. The sequence continues at coordinate 47,858,376 of CM035165.1, forward strand.
TATTTCACTGATATTTTAATATTTTTAAATATTAATGATAGTTAATTTATTTAATTATTATATTAAATAAATTACATAAAAATGATTTTAATACTTTAAAAATCATTTGAAATTATATTAAAGTGTAAGGAAATATTTTAAGTTATTTTTATGACTTTTAATATTTTGTAATGAATTTCATTAATAAATTAATATTAATGATAATGGAATTAAGTAGTATTTAATTCATATTAATATGATATTAATGATTGAAAAATCATGATAAATGATAATAATTATCGAAAATTATTATAAGTCATTCAAAATATATTGATTTGAAAATGAAATTATCTAAGGTAAATGTAAAACATTTAGGCAAAGTCTTATGGAAATTAGACTCATGAATTATCGACTAGACTTTTGGGATGTCGGAAATTATTCAATTCAACTCTCGGTGAAATACTTTGACTTGATACCAAATTTTAGGTATTTTATGGTGATAGGATTATGTGGTAATTTGTTAGGTTATATTATAAGCTGTATTTAACTTGATACTATCTTTGTGATGATATTCTAATATTTGGAGATCGGTATTATCTATATTAGGTCTTGCGGAAAAAGCGATATAGGTTGCATAGCTTGATGTCGATAGATGCGAATGAGTTCTCTAACTTCGATCTCGAATTGATATTTTTGAAATATGCTTGGGGTTAATCATTCCGATTATACCATGTCATGAATTATTGATTCTCACTCTGTGCACATTTCATGTATTCATCGGTATGAAAAGGTGATCACCTTCATTACCATTTGGTCCAGTTGATTTATTCATGTTCATTATTCGTTCAACTATGAAAATTTATTCATGCTCTTTCGCATGATGTATATATTGTAGAAAGTTAGCCAACTTATTATTCAATTCTTTCGATCATGATATATCCTTAATTGAACTTATACTTCTTTGGGCAAAATTGTTGCTCACCCTTGCTATATCATGATAAACATTGCAGATTATAGCGAATACATCGATTCTAAGAAAAGTCCAAGACAAGTCGACTTTGGATTATATATGCACTAAAGTTATAATGATAATGTATGATAATAGCTTTGTATGTACGATAGGATATTTATTTAGGTATTATGTGAAGGTTCTCGACCTTGGGGATATTGTGTAATGTTTAATGTATAAACAATTTATGTTTATATCTTCCGTAATAGTTATAGAAATAGTACACCGGATTCGTGGTGATTTGGGACCCGAATGCAGGGGATGTTGATTAAGTATCAAAGTTGTAGGTTATAAACCTTAGGTAGGAGTACCTTAGGCTATAACCTTAGAGAGAGAGGTGAAGATAATGAAGCGAATACGCTCAAATAGAGTTTGAACAATAAGAAGTAATTTAAGAAATTTATAAAGAAGGGATGAAAACATGCGTGAGAGGATTCAAAGAAGAATCTCGCGAGAGTTATGGAGTTACCCAACTCAATAATAAGAATATAAGGTGATAACAAATAGACAATGTCTATAAGAAGAGATTTATATGAAGTTAAGAATGAAAAGTTATAGTTAAGTATGGTATAGTTGTACTCTTTAGTAGTTGAGGTATGGTATCGGGCTAAGCGGTTCATTCATAGAAGCGGAGATATATCTGAACTAGTAACTTCGGAACCTAGTTTGTTGGTTGTTTGTGGGAAACTACTCAAAGATACCATATTGAAGCTATTAGAGACTCGATGTGTTCCAAGTGTAGAAATGGATACGTATGATTAAAGTGTAGAACTCGAATGAAATTTTGAAGCGATGTAAATGAAGTTAGAAATTCTTAAAGGAAGAATTTTTTTTATAAACAAGAAGATTCAAAGAAGAATCTAAGAGATATAAAGATAAGAAATGGGAGTTTCCTAACTCCAAAAGCCGAGATAACGAATAATGTCGTGAATGATGAAAAAGAGAAAGAAAGAAGATCGTAAAACAAAACGATCATGAGTTAAGAAAAGAATTTTAAGGGAGATGATTATAGAATAAGATCACGACATGGTCTGTTTAAGTTATAAAAGAAAGATGGTCTATAATGTTTAAATAATTATAGCTTAATGCTATGAAGATGGAGTACTATGAAATAGTACGAGATAACTCATGAGGAGTTATAGATGATGTGATACGAGGAATTCGTATCGAGCAAAGAGCAAGTTATAAGCAAGATAGAGTTAGGTGGGATTTCAATTGAGGACTCATGTGATGGCTGAGTTGTACAAACCTTTGTATGGGCAAGGGTTTTGTGCTTCACTCAGTTTATCACATTGATAATCATTGGAATGTTTGTGTCGCGCTATTTGCTATATGCCTGTTGAGAAGGTGATTCTTTTCTCATGTGTATAACAGATAGCTAGAGTATAGTTAGAGAATATTATAAGGTTAAGTGCGAGTTCTTAAAACTCATACTTATGGTAGGTTCGTGACTCATAATTATATGGTATGTTTTTGAACCCCTCAGCGAATGGACACCTATGGTCTGACTAGGATAAGTTCTTAAACTCATATGATTGTGGTAAGTTCCTGAACTCATAACGTGTGGCAAGTTTGACGAACTGGGTACAGATAAGTGTAAATGGAGTATTGAGGATAATAAGAATAGATAGACCTATTAAGGAATAGATCATTATAGAAAGTGGAGTTGATGGTGGAAGCATAGGTACTCTAAATCTACTAGCTATGCTAGACTTTCGAAATTTATTGACTTCGTCTTTGATGTTTACACTTATTATTTTCTTAAAAACATTGGATCAAATGATGGAACCAATGAGTTTTAACAACAATACTGTTATTCGTATGTCTATGCTAATTGCTTCGGCTAGACAAAAATGATTTGTAATATATCAAAATGTATTTATATCATTAATGCATCATGTAACCTAGTGCAAAGATGATAAAAATGATGGAGTCATCAATGCGGTATTACCTAGTGTTGGATGTGATCTAAGGAACGTCGATACTATGGTATGATGTAGTATGATAAAATCACCAAATAGCGGAATCCTCAATGAATTGTAAATACTGATGCGGTATCGTGGCGTCATAAAAAGATTTTTGAGATTTCTTTAAGATATGAGAATATATATATATATATATATATATATATATATATTGATTGATGCCCGAATTGTTGTAAAAGTACATGCTATTTAATTGACTAGAGCGAATATTGAAAGATGTTCATGAAATTCAAGCGTTTATTGAAAAGTTATGCCAAACCAAATTATTTTAGTGCGGATTCGAGATGTTGAAAAGTCGAGGTGAACAACCTATAAGGGGACATGTTTTTGGGGACAATGGTTAGAAGCGTAGCAATATATAGTCGTTACAAAAACACTACGTGTGACCCAACGTGGTGGTACAATAGGTAGCCACCTAGTGTATGCGTGAGGAGGTGTTTTCGATCTTTGTGATTGATAAACACTCTGGTTTGCAGTGTGAAGGATTGAGTTGAAGCACTAGTAAACTGAGAATAGAGTTCACGGTCTTGTGACCCCTCAGCATGATTTGGAATCTTTTAAAATTCTTGAGTTATTCATACTTCTTCCCAATTATTGAGCAATTGTAGAAGATTCTTGCAATTCTAAAAGGTGAATGTGGTAAGGATGATATTTCTTAGAAAGAAGTAAGTCGTAGAATGCGACACTGTATGATGAATATATGGAATAGGTGAGAAAAGAAATTTTGAAATGAGAAGGAGATGAGTTATCAAAGAATAATGTAAATCTCTTAATAGAAAAGTTTAATAATTGAAGAAAGACCTTTGTGGAAAGAAGTGGTTATAAAACTCAATGAGTGAATAAAGTATTAACGTAAAATCTATTTTGATAGAATGAATGAATAAAGATTAATAAATAAAAATTTCGAAGACGAAATTCTTAGAAGAATTGGTGAATGTAATATCCCGAGTGTTTATGATAACAATCTTTAGAAAAAGAAATAAATGGATTAAAGAATATATAATACTCAGAATATAATTGAGTTAAAGTGAATGTTATGAAATAAAACCTAGAATTTGTTGAAGAAATGAATGTAGTAGGAAATATAAAACCTATATTAAGGTCATGTGTTGAACTTATTCAATGAAGAGATTTGACGAAAACTTGAGTAAGGTAGGGTTTCGGTGATTACGAGGACGGAATCCTTATAAGGAAGGAAGAATGTGAAGAATGAATTATTTGAGTTGTGATTCTGGGGACAGAATCCTTGTAAGAAGGAAATGATGTAACAATCCAAAATTTTATTTGTAATTTAAAATATTTATTAAATTAAATAAATATTTTATTTATGTGATTTTTGTTAGTATATATTTGTGAATTAAATAATACTCTAATTTAATTTAACAGTTAGAGAGTTGTTAAAGATTACATGAGTTGCTATATTGATGTCGTAATTTAATAATTAAAGTGATATATTAATTGTTAAATAAAATTATAATGAGATTATAATTTTGTGATATTTAGTTAAGTGGGAAATTTATTTAGTATGTGGTAATTAGTTTATTTAATTAAGATTGGATATGAAAATCCAAGTAAACAATGTGGGACAATAAACTATATTTATTAAAAGAGTTTTAATTTGATTTTACCAAACAAAACCTTAGAGCTTTTGAAATTCTTATTTTAATCTTGTTTTGCCAAAAAGGCTTAAGGAATGATTAAGTCATTATTTTAATATGGTTTTGCCAAACAAGCCTTAGGGCATTAAAAATTCTAATTTTTGTAACTTATATATTAAATTGATAATAAGTATATGTAATTATATTGGGAGTTACATATTTTATAATTATATGTATATTGTATATACACAAAATTATGTTAATTTTTTAAACCTAAGTCTAAATAAGAACAATAGAGAGAGAAAGGAGGTTGCATATTTCGATAGTTATAGGGAGTCTAGGAGGGGTCTTGGATCTTCATACAACTTAAAATCATAAGCTACTTTGAAGGATCAAGAAGGCTTGCAAGAAGAAAAAGGTAAGAAAATGAAAGTTTTCCCTTTTTGTACTCTTTTTGTTAGATCTTTATGAACCAAGAAACTTTTGTTTTGGATCATTAAAAACTCATGATTTACATGAGTATTGGTATTTTATATGTGTATCAAAGTATTTTTGAAATCAAAAGTTAGATCCAAAGTGAGGAAATCAAGTTTTATACCAAAAGGTTTAAGAAAAAGCTTTCTTTTGTATGCTATATATATATTTTTTATGTTAGATTCTTTGGGTTCATGTGATTAATGGTTTAAAACATGTTAGCATACTAGATACATGAGTTAAGGGCAAAACTCCTTTGGAATCACTCAAAAATGTTAAGAAATGAGCAAGTTATGAATTAAATCCCAAACTACTGAACCTTAAGCTCTTGAACACAAGTTCATTTGATCGGGATCACTTGGCCCATTTTACATGGGACCAGGAAACAGGACCAAAATAGATGTTTGATACATGGAAAATGACCCCAAATCTGGAAAATGAACCAACTGTTGAAGAAAGCCTTGCGGACCAGTCACTTTGGGCCTGATTTCAGGGACCTAGACAGACTGCAATTTGGTATTTGATAACTAAAAATTGTAGTTCAAGAAGATACGGATCCAACGAGTTTGATTGGGCCTCAATCGGAGTTGTGGATCTCGTAATACAAGCGTTTTTGTAAAAGACTCCAAAACTGAAAATGTTTACAAGGCATGTAATGGTCAGTCGGTAGTGGCCTTATTTCAGGGTGCTATACTGTGCCAAATGGACCGTTTCTTGAGCCTACAACATAGCTCGGGAAGTCACGGTTCTAACAATACCAAGTGGGCCCAAATCAGACTTGTAGATCACCGTCCACAAGTGTTTATGTGGAGGACCCCAAATTTAAACGAAAATTATAGAATAAATAAAAATAAATATTAGAAATTCATAATAAATTTGTAAAAATTATTTTAAAGCCTAAAAATGGGTTTTAATAATTTAGAATATATTTCACTGATATTTTAATATTTTTAAATATTAATGATAGTTAATTTATTTAATTATTATATTAAATAAATTACATAAAATGATTTTAATACTTTAAAAATCATTTGAAATTATATTAAAGTGTAAGGAAATATTTTAAGTTATTTTTTATGACTTTTAATATTTTGTAATGAATTTCATTAATAAATTAATATTAATGATAATGGAATTAAGTAGTATTTAATTCATATTAATATGATATTAATGATTGAAAAATCATGATAAATGATAATAATTATCTGAAAATTATTATAAGTCATTCAAAAATATTTTATTTGAAAATGAAATTATCTAAGGTAAATGTAAAGCATTTAGGCAAAGTCTTATGGAAATTAGACTCATGAATTATCGACTAGACTTTTGGGATGTCGAAATTATACCCGAATTCAACTCGGTGAAATAGTTTGACTTGATTACGAATTTTAGGTATTTTATAAGCGGATAGGATTATGTGGTAATTTGTTAGGTTATATTATAACTGTATTTAACGGTACTATCTTGTGATGATATTCTAATATTTGGAGATCGGTATTATCTATATTAGGTCTTGTAAAAAGCGATATAGGTTGCGAATCTTGAATCGATGGTACATCTGAGTTCTCTAACTCGATCTCGATTTGATATTTTTGAAATATGCATGGGATTAATCATTACTGATTATACCATGTCTATGAATTATTGATTCTCACTCTGTGCACATTTCATGTATTCATCAGGTATGAAAGGCTGATCACCTTCATTACCATTTGGTCCAGTTGATTTATTCATGTTCATTATTCGTTCAACTATGAAAATTTATTCATGCTCTTTCATAATGTATATATTGTAGAAAGTTAGCCAACTTATTGTTCAATTCTTTCGATCATGATATATCCTTAATTCAACTTATACTTGTTGGGCAAAATTTTTGCTCACACTTGTTATATCATGATAAACATTGCAGATTATGACGAATACATCAGTTACAAGAAAAGTCCAAGACAAGTCAGCTTTGGATTATATGTGCAGCTAAAGTTGTAACAGTAATGTATGATAATAGCTTTGTATGTCTGATAGGATATTGATTTAGGTATTATGTGAAGGTTCTCGACCTTGGGGATAGTGTGTAATGTTTAATGCATAAACAATTTATGTTTATGTCTTCCGCAATAGTTATAGAAATAGTACACCGGATTCGTGGTGATTTGGGACCCGAATCTGGGGATGTTACAGTAATATAGTGATTTCAGGTCGGAGGATCATTACATCATTGTCACTATGAGAATTGCTAATGACACTTTGCATAATGCTCCACATAGAATTTGTGACACCCCCAAAATAGGTTTACATCTCCCATTCTGAGTCGCCAAATACATGGTACATAAATCAAATATAAACTTCTTTTATACAATGCGACAACAGCGTAGCTTAGAGTTTTTACACGAATATTGTCTCATAGACAGTATTCAAACTCAAATGAAGTCCTCATTACATTTATTATCACATTATTTCATAAAATAGTGAGGACTACTATAGCCACCATCTCGTACCGTCACTCTGTTCCCCGAGAAGTCTCAGCTACATTCTCATTTCCTAAAGAGAACAATGAAAGAAAAATGGTGAGCTCAACTAGCCCAGCAAAAAATATTATGACTAAGATAATGCAGAATAAATTATCGTTAGCCTTCAACAATGTTAAACAGATAAAATACAATAAAATCAAGTTTAACTGCAGTGGAACAAGCAATCCATTAGAAGAGTCAAGTAGAGCATGATATCTACTATCTTCTATGATTTTTCATTAACTTTATTACTGAGACTCAGCTTAATAAATAAACCACATCATCGAATCATCCCTGCATTACGGGCCAAGGATATTCATGTAATCATCAATGGTCATAATCATACCAACAACTGTCTATCCATGCACTACGGGCCAATGAGGACTTTTACCACATCATTTGTAACATTACGGTTATGATTATACCGAATAATCCCTGGTCATAATCATACCAATCTGTTGGGAGAATGCATATTATGATTTGATGTTTTAATGTATATGCTCATGATTATTTGTAAAGTCCTTCCAAGTAAGATATATACAAGGACTTAGTGATAGATCAAATTTGTTAGGTTGATCTAAGATCTTAACGTGTATCATTCTGTAATAAAATGTATAGATAGAAAGATCAAAGCTGTTAGGTTGATCTTGAGATGTAATAGATAGGGTTCGAAGAAATCATAGTGTATCGTCTGATCAACATTGCAGAAGTCAAGGCAGAAACGTAGAGCTTAACAGATTGTAGTGTGTGCCTGGCTTGAAGGGACTCTTCGGAAACCGTAGAGTGGTCCCAACGTTTGCCGAGCAAACTTCACGATCACAGTGTGCTGAAGGAAACATGGAGTTTACAAGTCAACGATCGTAGTGTGCTCTCGGGAACGTAGAGTCAACAACACGAGCAAGAAAAGATCGTAGTGTGCAAGGGTTTAAGAGAAATCGTAGTGCTCTCTAACTGATAGCATCAGATAAAGCACCAAGGCAACAAGTCACTACGATCTGAATCGTAGAGTATCATGATCCGAATTGTAGAGCATCATCTGTCTCATGTCAGAAAACATCGAGCCTCGTGATTTGTGTAAAGGTAGATTTCAACATATGAGGAATGGATTCTAGATGCTGTAGTACTCATCAGTCCCAGAGTATATGAAATATCCTTAGTATGCAACAAAGAAGCGTATCCCTCAAAACACCTTTTCAGGTGGTTGGTGAGAAAGCGATCTACTTGCGTGTCGATTGGGAGAATAATGTTTTCGGAAGATGTGCAGAAATGTCTCCATCAAAGATCAGAAAAGTCAAATGCATTTAATGTCTCAACGAATTGATCCAACGGATAGTTTTCAAGATCACATATATGCAGATCAGACATATGAGAGAGAACTAAGCAAGCATTAAACAAACAACGTGAACATCTCTCTCAAGCTCAACTCTACGATCTGAGATATTGCAAAGCTTGCTCAGCTACTCAGTTATTTAGAACAAGTGGTTACACAGCAACTGAGTAGCAACCATTAAGAACATAACATTATCAACCAACTGAAGAAGAGTACCAAGTCTGCTGGACTTGAAGAGTTCGTAGTGAACTACAAGAAAGCCAAGTCTGCTGGACTTGAAGAGTTCAAGAGTGAACTAAAAAGTTCTTAGACTGCTAGTCTAGAAGGAATATGTGTGATTCTGAAGTTGTAACAGACATCCTTAGTGGATATCCTACTCGTTGAGTAGAAGAGTGGACTAGGAGCTTTAAGTGCTCTGAACCACTTAAAAACGACCGTGTCATTTACATTCATATCATAACTGCTATATATGTTATAACTGCCATAACTGCCTCACCCTCATTACTCCATTGCTTGGTAAAGAAGATTAAAACAAACATTTATTCCTCTAAGTTTTAATCATTATGAAAGAACAAGTTTAAAACGAAAAGATTGTTAAATATCTATTCAACCCCCCCCCCCTTCTAGATAACTATTGTGCCAACTAGGAACTAACAATTGGTATCAGAGCAGGTTCTATTTTACAGCTTACAAGCTTTAGTAGATCCAATGGCACTCGTACCAAGCGAATCCAAGACCGGGGAGGCAGCAAGCCACCAATGTGCAACAAGGATAAATTTGCTAACTAGAAATTAAGGATGCAAGCATACATGGACTCAATAGATGAAGATCTATTTGAGACTGTTCAAAATGGGCCTTATATACCAACAAAGCTTGCACCAACCAATGACGATCCAAACAGAGTTCAACTCAAAGTTAAAGAAGAATGGACAGACACATAGAAGAAAGCTGTCCAACTTGATAAGAAGGCTAAGAACATCATGTTCCAATCCTTAAAGGATGATCTATTTAAAAATGTTGTAAACAATAAAACATCTAAGGAAGTTTGGGAAGCACTGCTGATCATGCACGAAGGAACTGAAGAAGTTAGAGAAAATAAACAATCTCTTCTAACACAGCAATACAAAATGTTCGCTCATGTGCAAGGAGAAAATGTAACTGCCACCTATGAAAGATTCAACGCCCTGCTCAACTCTCTACGAGCATATGGAAAGGTCTATCCTAACAAAGATCTGACCATAGAGTTCATGAGACCCCTACCAAGTAGGTGGGATGCCAAGACCACCGTAATAAGAGAGTCAAAGAATCTCAACGAGATGACAATTCAATAACTATATGGCAATCTCCTGACAAACGAACTAGAGCTGACCCAACATGCTGAAACCTTATCAGATGGAAGAAGGAAGGAAAAGGGTGTTGCTCTCAAGGCAACTGAAAGTGCATCAAAGGTCAACACAGAGATTGAATCTGATGATGATGAAGACGATGATGATGACTTTGCTATGCTGGTAAAGAGACTAATAAGGTTCATGCGACAAGGAAGAATCAGCAAGCCAAAGAAGGTCAGCAATTACAGCATTCAGGAGCAAATGAATGACATATGCTACAACTGCAAAAAGCTTGGCCACTTCATCGCCAACTGCAATAAACCTATCAAAGAAGAACTAAAGAAGAAAACACATGCAAAGAAGGAATATAAAGGAAACAAGAGGCCTCAGAAAAGAGACAAAGGCCTGGTAGCTGGAGGATCGTGGAGTGATTCAGATAATGACTCAAATGCTGACTCCAGAGATGAAGAAGAACCACAAATGGCCAATCTGTGCTTAATGGCCAAACATACAAAGGACAAACAAAGCCTCAACATACATAATGTAAGTCTCGATGAGGTATTTGATTTCAACTCACCTGATGTAGACATGAATGACTTAAGAAGCTGCACCGCATGGCATAACCATCGATCTACATCAATACATGAAGTGGTCGTAGTCTTGTCTAAAGATCATTCACTTCTTCAAGAGGAGAAGAAGAAAGTTCAAGAAGAGCTTGAAATGCCCTTCTTAAGTACTAATCTTCTTTCCAAGCTTGAGGTCGAGAATGAAACTTTAAAAGCATAAAAACACACTCAATGCACAAAGAGAGTCTATTCTAACCTCTAAAGTTGAGGATCTAGAGAAGACTATCTCTGCATGGAACAAATCCTCATCGTCCATGAACTGCCTGCTCTCTAGTCAGAGAAGCACATTCGACAAAACATGTCTAGGCTTTGGAGAATTCATCTCAAAGCCTTGTGTGGAAAGACAATGGAAACTAGCACTAGTAATGCCTCAAGTTTTGGTAGAGGCATTGCCTTTGTGAAATCCTCACAGTTGGAAAAGCCAGTTCAACCTTGTTCTACTATTTCTAGTTATATTCAGAGAAGTAAAGGATCTCACGCTGGCCTGGGCTTCATAAAGGAGAAGAGTAACCCAATCTCTACTCACCAACCTCAAAGAATCGTAGAGTCAAGCAAGACCAACTCTACGAATCAACTGGGAAGGTACAGTAGAGATAAGGCACACTCATCACTGTTTATGAAACCTAAGGACACATGGAAGAAAGAGAATCAGTTTAACAGAAGGTTAACAAAAGAACCACACGAGTCCAAGTGGAAGATGAATCATCATGCACACACAGGTATGCATCATAATAGATGTTTCATATGCAATAAATACGGTCATAGGGCTACAAAATGTCATTATAACTCCATGCATGTGAGACCCAAGATTAGACAGATTTGGGTCCCCAAAGGCACTAATAATGAAGGACCCATGCAAATATGGGTACCAAAATGAAGGTTCAAATGTGTTGATAGGTAAAGAGCTCCACGACCTCAACATGGTATCTGGACAGTGGATGCTCGAGGCATATGATAGGGAACAAAGCTCTATTATCGAACTACATAGAAAAGGAGGGTCCCTCAGTCATCTTTGGAGATAACGGCTCGGGCAAGACAAGAGGATATGGCTCTACTGGCAATGGTGCAGTATCTTTCAGCAAAGTAGCCTATGTGGAAGGTCTTCAACACAACCTTCTAAGTATCAGCCAACTCTGTGACAAGGGTCATCAAGTGACATTCCTCAATAACCAATGTCAAGTTAGAGATTTGAAGACATCTGCTGTAAAGCTAACCGGGACAAGAGAAGGAAATTTCTACACAGTGGATCTTGGTCAACTAAGCTCAGATGAGACAATATGTTTTCTGGCAAAAACATCTGAAGAAATAAGTTGGCTATGGCATAGACGGTTGTCTCACTTAAACTTCAAAAGCATGTCCAAAATGGCATCAAAAGACCTAGTAGCTGGCCTACCCAAGTTCAACTTCGTGAAGGAAAGGCCATGCAATGCCTGTTAGTTTGGAAAGCAGACCAAAAACTCATTCAAGAGCAAGACTGCCAACTCTATTGACAATCCATCTGATGTTCAGACTGGTGATGAACGAGAAATGAGAGAAAATCAAGGCCATACGGGTATTCTTCCTAACTTCAAAGGTGATCGAGTTCAATTAAAGAGAATTTGATTTCGAGAAATGAGAGAAATGGATGGCAGTAGAATTTAATTTCTGCATGCCTCAGACATAATGGGATCACCACAACTTCTCAGCTCCACGAACTCCTCAAAAAAATGGAGTAGCTGAAAGAAAGAATATAACCTTGATAGAGGCTAGAAGAACTCTACTAGCTGCATCCCATCTGCCTGAATACTTCTGGGCAGAAGCTATCAACACTACATGCTACACGCAGAATAGATCACTCATACACTATACGGTCAAGAAGACGCCTTACGAACTGTGGAAAGGAAGAAAGCCAAGTGTCAGCTATTTCCATGTCTTTGGTTGTGCATGCTACATTCTCAACAATGGAAAGCAGTATCTGACAAAATTCCAGCCCAAGTCAGACGAAAGGATCTTTCTTGGATATGCCACAGACAGCAAGGCTTACAGGGTGTTCAACAAGAAGACACTGAATGTTGAAGTCTCAATACACATCATCTTTGATGAAACTGACTTAGACAAAACATTTCCTCAAGACACTATGACCGATAGTGCAGACACTACGAATGAAGTTGTCGAGCTCAACACTACGATCGTAGTGCCAGAAAGTGAAATCGTAGAGCATGAGAATGTGATCGTAGAGAGGTCCATGCAAGACAGCGAGCCTCCACTTCAAGAAGAAGAGATAGACCCTGAAGATTTAAGACAAGAAGGCATCAGGACAGATGTCTCAACCGGTAATAGATAGGCAAGAGATCACACTCAGGATCTAATCATTGGAGATCCGAGTGCCAGAGTCAAACAAGAGCTGCTACTCAGAATGAATGTTTTTATCTAAGCTTCCTGTCACAAATAGAGCCAAAGAAGATAGAGGATGCTATGGAAGACTCCACCTAGATAGAAGCAATGCAGGAAGAGCTCAACCAATTTGAATAAAGTAAAGTATGGTGATTGGTATCAAGACCAAAGAGTCATCCTGTGATAGGAACTAAGTGGGTCTTCAGAAACAAAATGGATGAAGATGGGGTCATAACCAGAAACAAGGAAAGATTAGTGGCAAAGGGCTATTCTCAAGAAGAAGGTATCGACTACGATGAGACATTTGCACATGTTGCCAGACTAGAAGCCATCAGAATCTTTCTTGCCTTTGCTGCCCACATGAAGTTCAAAGTCTTCCAAATGGATGTCAAGAGTGCATTTCTAAATGGAGAACTCCAAGAAGAAGTCTATGTAGAACAACCTCCAGGTTTCATCAATCCATCACTTTCCAATTATGTCTATAGATTAGATAAAGCTTTATATGGTCTTAAACAAGCACCTAGAGTATAGTATGAAACACTGACTAACTTCTTATTCGAAAATGGGTTCACTAGAGGTAGAGTAGATACCACACTATTTCTTAGAAAGCATAAAGAAAAAGTCTTACTAGTTCAAATCTATGTTGTTGACATTATATTTGGTTCTACTGACGAAAAGTTATGCAAGAGATTCTCTAAGCTAATGCAGAGCAAGTTTGAAATAAGCATGATGGGTGAGTTGAACTTCTTCCTTGGACTGTAAGTAAAACAGACTGAAGAAGGAATTTTCATAAACCAAGCCAAGTACATCAAAGACTTACTGAAGAAGTATGGCATGGAATCAGCCTCTCCCATGAAAAAACCAATTGCTCCTGCAACCAAGCTTGACAAGGATGAGAAAGGTAAAAGTATTGATATCACTCAATATAGAGGTATGATAGCTCTCTTTATACCTAAGCGCAAAGAGACCCAGACATAATGTTTGCAACATGCATATGTGCAAGATTTCAGGTTAACCCTAAAGAGTCACATTTGTCTGCAATACAAAGGATCTTCAGGTATCTCAAGGGTACACCCTACTTAGGGTTGTGGTACCTCAAGGAATTCTCATTTGAACTAATAGGATACACAGATGCTGATTTTACAAGATGCAAAATAGATAGAAAGAGTACCAATGGCACTTGTCAACTTCTAGGAAACAGACTTGTGTCCTGGTTTAGCAAATAGCAAAACTCAGTGTCTACTTCAACTGCAGAAGTTGAATATATTATTTCTTTGGGCATTCAACCGTGCTCGAGATCCTATGGATGAGAAACCAGCTAGCTGACTATGGGTTTGATTTCAAGTCTATACCCATACACTGTGATAACACAAGTGCCATAGCAATAACACATAATCCTGTTATGCATTCTAGGACCAAGCATATAGAAATAAAGTATCACATCATTAGGGATTATGTGCAAAATAGAACTATATCTTTACAATATATCCCTACTGAAAATCAACTTGCTGATGTTTTTACAAAACCACTAGATAAATCCAGATTTAATAAGTTAATAAGTGAGCTAGGCATGATAAATCTTCAACCATGAAATATATGCTCTAGATTGTGCTAACTATGACAGATATAAAGGCTGAACTCAAAATCGTAGACATAATCAAGGAAAGTCCATGATCGTAGAGCTGAAAAGAGGACTACCTTAACGATCGTAGCAAAGACTCAACCATTGTAGTGCAGACTCAACGATGACAAAAGCTCCATCAACAACTATAATGCATCCTATGATGACAAGCTTCATAACAGAGCAATCTCTCTAAGAGGTGCCTCAGGGACAAACCTAACCCATGAATCACACCAAGAGGATAGCCCTTCCTGAGTTACCTTCAAAAGAATGCTTAGTCAAAAACTCATCACAAGGATCCGGACAGACTCGACGATCGTAGCCCGGACTCAACGATCGTAGGATAGACTCAAAGAATGCTGATCAGACTCAACGACTGCCTGATAGACTTAAAGATCGTAGGACAGACTCGACGATCGTAGGACAGACTCGACAATCGCAGGACAGACTTAACGAACATAAGACTATCTCAACAATCGTAGTCTTCCTAAGGACACCTCAGCTCTGAAGACACAAAGGGCAAATCAGTACATTCCTACACAGTCAAAATAGTAGAATCAAGCAAAAGGCGACACCTGTCCCACTTAGTGAAATAGAGAGAGGGAAGTTACAAGTACAAATTGAAATCGTGTTTTTGAAATCTGAAGTTCAAAAGATTATCTCTCTCATCCTCCCTCTCTCTCTCTCTCTCAAAGCAAAACCCTAAATCAGCAGAAAGCTCAGTCATATCTCACCTCCAACTACAGAATCAATTGCTGCTTCCAATGTGGTTTCAGGTTACAGACTCTGCTTTGACGAGTTCAAAACTGCTCCACCAAAATTTCACAAGACCCTAGCACTACTGAAGAAGGCAGGTCTCGAAGAGGCGTTGACCACCGATACACTCATCTATCCCAAGCTAGTGAAGGAGTTCTATAAGAATGGTGTGTTCGAACACAATACCATCAGTACACGAGTAAAGGGAGTAGAAATGAGACTAAGGGAAGAGGACTTCAATTTGGCCCTAGGTTTCAAGAATGAAGGTCACCCATTCTTAGACAGCATAAACTTCCAAGAGGGACTAAGAAAAATGCATCACAAGAAAAACCCCTCTGTAAAAGGATACAAAAAGAAGGAGTTCCACAAAGGTACGAGTTCTTGGCTGACATTATTTGAAAATGCATATGCTGCAACAGCTCAGGTTATGACTCGGTGAATGAAGCTCAACTTAAGCTTACGACGGCCATGTTTTATGACATACAACTCAACTATGGAGCTGTATTACTCGAGTGGATCGGCAAGTGGATCGTCAACTCGAAGAAATCAAAAAGCCCTCTAAAGATGCTGTATGGGCGTTTCATAAGTATCATTCTGCAATCTGCACTTGGTGACAAAATTGGGGATGAAGAGGGAGAAGCCATCAACCCAAATCGAAGAATGACCCATCAGTTGTTTAAAAACTGGAAGAGAAACCCTGTTGAGCATGTACGAATGATGACAAAGTCCAGTGGAAGAACTGGAGAACTAAGGGACGCAAGCTTTCCAGGGGACATGTCTGTTGTCAGGGAAGTTGAAGAAGAAGGATAAGCCGACAAGGGAGAACCCTCTGCCCTTTCCAACAAAAGCAAGGGCAAGAGGAAGCTAAGGGCTAGACAGATAGAAGAGCCTCAAGGATCTACAACTGATATTCCTGTAGAGTCCTCTAATATAGAGACTTTGAGATTGCTAAGAAGGAAGCAACAACAAGATGAAGCTGATGAGGATCAATCCACCATATCACAGATCCTAAAGAAGAACAAAGTTGGACATAACTCCAAAAGACCATCAGTCACCTCTATTGTAGAGTCTCTGCTGCTCACTGAGATAAGACCAAGTGTGGCAGAAAAGGAGGTAGCTGCTTCACGTATAGTAGTTGTTCAACAAGACAAAGCTAAGACTCAAGAGAGTCCTGAAGTTGTGGCTAAATCCAGGCAAATCAAGGAGAAAGCTGGTCAAGAAGTACATTCTTGAAAATGAAAAGGTGCTGAAAAAGGAAGCCAAGAGTGTGGCTACAGAAGATGAACTGTCCCAAGCAAATAAAGAGGACAGTGCTCCAGCTGAGGGGGAGACCCCTGAAATTCTCATGATAGAGAATACACCGGCTGAGGGGGAGAAGTCTGCAGCTCAAGAAGATGTTCTAGCTGAGGGGGACTTTCTGCACTCTCAAGAAAATGTTCCAGCTGAGGGGGACTCTTTGAACTCTCAAGAAGATAATTATGCTGAGGGGGAGCCTCATGATATCCACATGGTAGAAGAAGAGGTCCCTGCACAAAATAAAGATGAACCGGTGCAAGACCATCCAGAGACCATTGAGATATTGGAATCCTCAGAAGAGAACAAAGAAGAAGAACAAGATGATGATGATGATGAGCTCGAAATCACTGGTATAGGTAAAGGTGGATATAGAAGCTATCTGTACAATCAAATGTTTTCTTACCTACCCATGATGGCATACCATCAAGCTCAAATCCTGAACTCATGGGATCACATATTCTGGAGCTTCAAAGAGTATCCAGCCATCTCAGTTCTGGCTCATGGATTCCTAGGGAAAGTCAACTTTGACAAGAAGTCGCCATCGACCATTCTTCATCCAAGGATAAACTTGAGGTAATCGACTATCCCCGATCTCTTCAAAGTTAATCACCTACCATCATCTTCATTCACCAATTCTATGAATTTCCTGGTTGGAAGTGATTCTTCACCCACTCAATCAATTTCAGCTGAGAATCCCAAAATTTCATGGATCAAGAACCAAATGAAGTCAACCTTACTTTGCTCTCACAAACCACTATCTCTACGATCCCTGACTCTAGCCCAGTCATAGAGTCCCAAATAGATATCGTAGAGCCCTATAGTCCAAACACTGAACCTCAGGCCCCTCCATCTGATATACCATCCTCCTCATCAAATGACTACTTTAGTCTTGATCTTGCTCTTTACCACTTGCAAGATCAATCCCAGCAAACAACCCCTCCAACCAACAATCCTCAAACCAATGATACTCTCCCAATCCTGCCCACCAAGGATGACTTGAAGGAAGCAACCAAGAACATGGTCAAGAATATAGAAGACAGTCTGGAATCTCACTCCGATCTCATCCATATCCGGCTGAATCAAATGATTACAGGAGCAAATAATTTTCCTGGCACTATGAACACTGAGCTTACAAAGAAGCTGAGGGAAATTATCCAAGAAATTCTTAAGAGTATGAAGGACAGAGATGAGATTCACTTCCAGATAGCTGCCAAGCAAAGAGAGGTTGTTCTTGAAATGCAGAAACATAAAGACACTCAACATAAGCTTATGCTGGAGAATATCATCAACTTGAAAGCTTCTGTCTACGACTTCCAAAAATCTTATGTCAATCAAGAAAAATAGAATGACATGGTTCTAACAGCCCTCCGAAACAAAGAAGCAAGATCTGACCAACAGATCAAGGAAAGTAGAGAGGACATTTCTCAGACACAAAGCCAACTAGACGAGCTTGTCCAAGGTGTTAATCGCCTGTCTGCAGATATTCGAACCCTTGATGCTGACATAAAGGGGAGAATAAAGGGAAAGGAGTTAAAGGAGGACAGGGAGATCAAGGCAGAGGCAGAGGAGGTCATGGAACTCAAGAAAGGGGAAGAGGACAATATCAAGGTCAAGCATCACGAAGCCCTCCTGCAAGACAATTCCACAGTCAGACTCAACGATCTGATCAACAGGGAATTGTAATGGCTATACCATTAAGTCGTCAGGAGTCAACTCCCTATTCACAAGATGTGTCTACTGTACGCATAAGAATGCCAACTGGAGATCCTGCATTCATGTACAGGCATAAGGAAAATCCAAGACTAAGCCCAAACGAGCTGGAAGAGTTAGCCAGAAATGAGGAAGCTTGCAGAAAGAGAAGAGCTAAGGAGTATGCAAACCCTCCACGAAAGAAGTCAAAGAAATAGAGATAAGTTGAAACATTAATTTCATATTGATGTAATGCTAAAATGTAATATCTCTTGTTCATCAATAAATTCATGCTTATTCTCTAGAAATTTCAGCTGCTCACTAAAATACTAAGTCATGTTTAAATTTCCTGCAAATGAATTTAGTCACTAATAATCATGACAACAAATCTCCTTAGTTATGTCAACATCAAATAGGGGGAGATTGTTGGGAGAATGCATATTATGATTTGATGTTTTAATGTATATGCTCATGATTATTTGTAAAGTCCTTCCAAGTAAGATATTTACAAGGACTTACTGATAAATCAAATTTGTTAGGATGATCTAAGATCTTAACGTGTATCATTCTGTAATAAAATGTATATATAGAAATATCAAAGCTGTTAGGTTGATCTTGAGATGTAATAGATAGGGTTCGAAGAAATCGTATTGTATCATCTAATCAACATTGCAGAAGTCAATACAGAAATGTAGAGCTTAACGGATCATAGTGTGTGCCTGGCTTGAAGGGACTCTTCGAAAATCGTAGAGTGGTCCCAACGTTTGCCGAACAAACTCCACGATCGCAGTGTGCTGAAGGAAACATGGAGTTTACAAGTTAACGATCGTAGTGTGCTCTCGGGAACGTAGAGTCAACAACACGAGCAAGAAAAGATCGTAGTGTGCAAGGGTTTAAGAGAAATCGTAGTGCTCTCTAACTGATAGCATCAGATCAAGCACCAAGGAAATAAGTCACTACGATCCAATCGTAGAGTATCATGATCCGAATCGTAGAGAGCATCATCGTCTCATGTCGTAAAACGCCGAGCCTCATGATTTGTGTAAAGGTAGATTTCAACATATGAGGAATAGATTCTAGATGTCGCAAAGACTCATCGGCCCCAGAGTATATGAAATATCCTTAGTATGCAACAAAGAAGCGTATTGAAGAAGCTAAGGATAGTACCATGGATAAGAGGGACAAAACACCTTTTTAGGTGGTTGGTGAGAAAGCAGTCTCGTGTCGCCAATGTAATGTTTCGTAAGATGTGCAGAAATGTCTCCATCAAAGATCAGAAAAGTCAAATGCATTTAATGTCTCAACGGATTGATCCAACGAATAGTTTTCAAGATCACATATATGCAGATCAGACAGATAATAGAGAACTAAGCAAGCATTGAACAAACAACGTGAACATCTCTCTCAAGCTTAACTCTACGATCTGAGATATTGCAAAGCTTGCTCAGCTACTCAGTTCTTTAGAACAAGTGCTTACACAGCAAATGAGTAGCAACCATTAAGAACACAACATTATTAACCAATTGAAGAAGAGTACCAAGTCTGCTGGACTTGAAGAGTTCGTAGTGAACTATAAGAAAGCCAAGTCTACTGGACTTAAAGAGTTCAAGAGTGAACTAAGAAGTTCCTAGACTGCTAGTCTAGAAGGAATCTGTGTGATTCAGAAGTTGTAACAGATATCCTTAGTGGATATCCTACTCGTTCAGTAGAAGAGTGGACTAGGAGCTTTAAGTGCTCGAACCACTTAAAAATGATCGTATGTCATTTACATTCATATCATAACTGCTATATCTGTTATAACTGCCATAACTGCCTCACCCTCATTACTCCATTGCTTGGTAAAGAAGATTAAAATAAACATTTATTCCGCTAAGTTTTAATCATTATCAAAGAACAAGTTTAAAATGAAAAGATTGTTAAATATCTATTCAACCCCCCTTCTAGATAACTATTGTGCCAACTAGGAACTAATACAATCAATAGTACATCTATGCACGTAAGCCACATATGACTTTTATCACAATATAAGCATGATGATGATGACAATGATATAAGAATTCAATTAAAAGAAAGTAAATGATAAATTTTTAAAGATTTATAATTTAATTTATCCAGAATTCAATAATGTCCAAATTGTCAACATGGTACTGCTTTGTGGAGTAAAATTCAAGAGTAATATTGTATCAAAAATGATTTGGACACCAAAGAAATCAATTTTTGACATGATTAATTCCCCAGGTGAATAGTACAGAAGTGAATACTACCCCGTGAATACTACTTCGGGAATAGTACCCCGTGAATAGTACTTTGTGAATAATACCTGTGAATAGTACCCTGTGAATAGTACTTTGTGAATAGTACCGTATAAATGAATAGTACTCATGGACAGTACTCCGACATAAAAAGCTTAAAATTTAACAAGAATGTGCAGAAAATATCATTGTAAAACGATACTAGATGAAACACAAATTTCAAGGATATTCCATTAATTTCACGGAGTATATGTGTTTTTTGAATAAAGATTAAATTTTCTTAGAATATTGGTGTTTTGATATTTTATTATGGTGTGGATTTGATATAATGTTATAGATAGTGGTACATATTTACAAATTTTGCAAAGATAAAACCGTAAAAGTTGTTATATAATATTCGATTGGCGGCATTCCGCGGTGAAGAATATTCGATTTTAACAGAGAATATTTTTAATTTTAACAATTGATTAAGACAATCATTGGTGGACCCTCGTAGTTTTACATGGAATTCGTAATCAGGGTTTTGAGAGATTCGAGAAAACGATTTAAAAATACTTTCCATTTATGAAAATAACGAAGTTGGGTTTATCGATTCTTTTTCTCTTTTCTCAAACTTATTATCCATGTTTTGCTTTTGTGAGACCCTGATTTTTGAAAAAGTAAATATATTTTTGAATATTAGAATACGATTTGATATAATGTTACGGTTGTTTACAAGCAAAGTACAAGTTATTATATAATATTCATTGGTCCAGAATATTGATTATCGATGCTTACGTGAGAAGTCACTCGCTTATACTCAATTATTGCTACAATAAGTAAATTGTGATCATCATCATTATCATATTATCGATTCAATTATTGTCACAAGATTATCTACATAAAATGTTTTTATTAAATCAATGATTGAGACGACAAAGTTATTCATATTATAAATCGCAATATTTACAATGTCTAGAAGTTCATCAAGGAGAGGTTTGGTCACCTAATCGCACGCCACCAATAGAGAAATCCTTATTCGAAAGCCCCTCTTTCCCGGAGAACGATCTTGTTGATAAATATTGTGAGTTATAATATTAATAATGAATGTTGTTCTGAGTTGAATTTGGAGACTTGGACATGATATTTGAGTCCCGAACTATTTAAATTAGTAAAAATAGTCTATAAACACAAAATTTTCCGAGATTCACTATTTGGTCAAAAGTCAGTCAATTGATTTTTTTTGGGAAAAGTCAAACTTTGAAATTTCAAAATTTATATTTTGATAAAAATAGTTTCATTATGTTGGAATTGTTTGTGTTAGTGAAAAATCCACATTTATTCCGATGATAATTGATGTCTAGGGTTATATTGATAAATCGGGTAATTTATCTGGATAAATGAGCAATTAATTGCTACTAATTCACATGCTTATATAACTATTTGTTCACATATGTGTACTATTGAATCACATTATTTACTATTAGGGGAGTGGTGCAAGATTGATAATACTTGCATGACTAAGTTAAAAATTGAGGTATAGATGGAGGTACTATAATCGTAATTGTGATTTTTTCACATGATTATACTATCGATTCACATGATTGAACTATTGATTCACATTATTTACTATTAGGGGAGTTAGTGCAAGATTGATAATACTTGCAGGACTAAATTAAAATGAAAGAAAAGTCGAGGTATCAGATCGTAATTTTTTTGAGCCCCAAAACGCAATTATCGAAACTATATTTTTCTATAAATAAGCTCATTCTTCCTTCATTTCTCACCAATTCACAAAAGCTTTAGAGCGATTATTATAGAGAGAAATTATAGAGAGAAAGAAGAAGAGAAATCTGCTACTCACTATTCCAAAGATCCGCTTTTTCCAAGGTAGGAATATTATTTGTTGTACTCGTAGGGAGTATTATTTGTTTCTTATCTATGAAGAGAACTTCGTTATTCCATTCTTTATTATTCATTTGAATAACTCAGATACGCCAAGCTACCCTATACTTGGTGAAATTCTTCGTTGTTCCATTCTTTATCATTCGTTTGAACATCCTCGTTCTGTGACGGTTCTACGCCGACTTGGTTCCGCTTTTTATTATTGAATATTGGAATATCACGCTCAAGCGCTTTTATTATTCCGGAATATGGTTCGCTTTTTATTGACCGATTCCGCTTTTTATTATCGCTGAATATCTTGCGCTTTTACGCCGGACCGATTCCGCTTTTATTATTCTCGTTTGAATATCCCGTCTCGCGGCGCTTTTACCGACCGATTCCGTTATTTATTATTCGTTGGAATAACTCGCCTGCAAGCGGTCTATCGCATGCCTCGGTGATTTCTTTTGTTATTCCATTCCTTATTATACTCAAATTGGTTAAAGTTTTGACTTCTATACTCCATGAAATTAGTGGAATATCCTCGATATTTGCGCTTCATCCAAAGATCTTTCGTGGAAATATTCTTCCGAGCATTCTTGAATTTTACTCTACAAAGCAAAGATCATGTCGATAATTTGGACGTTATTAGTTCCTCGGATAAAATAATTCTTGAACTTGTTTTATTGAATTCTTATATCATTGTCATCATCCTCATGTTTATATTTTGTTGAAAGTCATCTGTGGCTATATAGTGCATAGATGGACTTGGTATGATTATGACTGTGGATTATTCGGTGTAATCATGACCGTAATGTTACAAATGATGTGGTAAAAGTCCTCATTGGCCCAGAGTGCATTGATGGACACGCTTGTTGGTATGATCATGACCATTAATGAATACAAAAATATTCTTGGCCCGTAGTGCATGGATAATTGTGGTCGTGATACTAAAGAATATCCTCGTCAGAAAGGTGGGTGATTCGATGATGTGGATTATTTATTGTCGAGTCCCAAATGATAAAAGTGATGAAAACCTTCTAAATCATAAAAGATAGTAGATTTTATTCTCTACTTGACTCTTTTAATGGATTGCTTGTTTCACCGCAGCTTAAACTTGATGGTTGTTATATTATATCATTTTAACATCGTTCAAGGCTAACGATAATATATTCGCATTATCTTAGTCATAATATTTCCATCGGGCTAGTTGAGCTCACCTTTTACTTTTATTGTTCTCTTCAGAAATGAGAACGTAGCAGGACTAGTCGGGGAACCGGGAGTGACGGACTGATGATAGCATTAGTAGTCCTCACTATTCTCGTGAAATAGTGTAATAATAATTGTAATAAGGACTTCTTTTGAGTTTGTATAATCTCTAGTAGACAATATTTGTATTCAAACTCACAGTTTATGTTTTGTCGACATTGTACACGACATAACAGATTATTAAGTTGTATTTAAATTTTTGTACCATGTAAGTGGCGACCCAAGATGGGTGACGATACCTAATTTTGGGGGCGCCACAGTTGGTATCAAAGCTTAGGATATGATCCCCGCTAAGATGTGAGACTAGAACTAGGAGGGAGAGACGGGAATTCTTCGCTAAGTATGACCTACCTAAGTTTATTTGGTATTTGATTTATTTGGCCGAGTATAGTGATAATATGTGATATGTCAATTAACCCTTGTTTTGTGGCAAGTGTTTGAAAATGGCATCCGAGAATGTTGAGATTATCAATGGAGCATGTGGAGACCGCTGAGTCTCCACAGATCAATAATCGTGATAATGTGCAACCAGAGGACAATAATCCTCATGAAAACAATAACACCGGATGAAATGGTGAATGATGGGATGGTCGAGGCTTTATGCAATTCATGCAACAACAAAGTAAGGCGCCCTGCTCAAAATGCAGTAAAATCGATAACTCTGACGGCCACCGCTAAGCGCTTTAAGGAGCAATTCATGCAACAACGGGCTAAGGCAACTCATGTCCATAATGCAGTGGAAACGATGGTAACCCACGGCTGGTCACCGCTAAGCAATTCAAGGAGCCGGGACCACCGAGTTTTTGGGAAAGCCGTAACCACTTAAGGCGAGAGACGTGGTTAAAGCAGATCACCAAGATATTTGATGTTTTGGGATGTTCGAGGAGCAAAAGGTTCTTTTGCCACCTTTATGTCATGCGTGAAGAAGCGATCATCGGTGGGAATCAGAAACGTACTCCAAACCGACGACGACTCAAGATGTCTTGGGAGAAGTTCCAAGAGCTATTCAACGACAAGTACTTTCCCGAAAGTATTCGGCCACATGAAGGAGGTGGAGTTTATCAAGTTGGAACAAAAATAATATGACCGTGTCGTCGCAACACGAGGCTAAATTTATGAGTTATCCCGGTTTGCATCCCATTTGGTCGATAATGAGGAGCGAATGACACTAATGTTTTTAAGAGGTTTAAAGTCGAGATACGCCAATATCTTATTTCTCATAAATTGTGTTTGTATTCAGATGTTGTAAATAGGGCTCGCTTAGTGGAGCGCGATAACGAGTCAACGCAACCAAAAAAGAGAGCAAATCGACAAAATGATAATACCGGTGATAAAAATCATCAAAGCTGTGGACAATAAGCATGGAGGGAATCAACATGCCGTAAATGGTAACCACTTTTGGTGGTAATCATGGTCAAAATAATAAGAATGGACATTTCAAGAAGAGGAGATTCAACAATGATGGAAAGACGCCAAGACCAAAGAGACCGTTGTTAAGGAAGGAGAACCACCACCTATCATATGCTTCAAATGCGAGGGAGGGACACATCATCCAAACTCGCTGATGCCATCCAAAGCATGTTATAATTGTGGAAGAGAAGGTCACTTAGCCCGATTTTGTCATTCACCGAAGACAAGTTCAGCTAGGATGGAGGCACCAAAGGCCATCCCAGAAAAGTCAAAGCCGGTAGTTTAAGAGAGAACGTTTTTTTTTAGTGACGAGGAACCTGAATAAAATTATCACAGGTATATTAGTCATAAACTCTTGTGAAGTCTATACCGTGTTAGATACCATTTCTACTCACTCTTTTATTTCACTTAGTTGTGTTCAATGTTTGAATTTAACTCCGGAGAAGTTAGATTTTGATTTATCTGTTGAAACTCAGTTGGGAGAAACCTTCATTACCTCCACTATTTATAAATCTTGTTCAAATCAACACTTTCACGCTATTCGTCGATCGTATCTCTTTGAAAATACTTGCCTTTGATGTGATTTTAGGAATCGATTGGTTAACTACTCATCATGCTTTTTGTCAAGTTGTTAGCTTTCATATTCCTAACCAACTCGTTATGTGAATTCAAGCAACCAAATCACTAAAGTCAATCATGGTCATATCAAGCCATAAGTAAAAGCCCCTGTCCTTTCGTTGTCGACTTCCTTGTGTGGAATGCACCAAAGCTTTACTTCAGAGGGCGACGCCGTGAATGACGATGGCAAGTTGATAGGTATCAATGTGACGTGTTACCCAAGTCTTGGATGAGAGTCACAATTTTGAATGATATTTCTATTGTTAATAAATTTCTTACGTATTCTTGAAGACTTCTTAGCCTACCCCTAGAGCGTGAAATCGAATTTTGTATCGACCCCAAAGACAAAACCCATTTCTAAAACCCTCAAATATTTCTTCAACTAAAATGAACGTAATACGCGCCAAAGACGCTGGCTCGAAATGTTGAAGATTACGATCATACCATTCAATACCATCGTGGGAAAGTGAACGTGGTAGCCGACGCGATGAGTAGAAGATCATACGTTTACGAAAAGTGCGATGTTGTTAACACAAAGACCCATTTCGCACGACTTACAAATGATGAAGATAGAGTTAAAGACTCTAGGAACCCACGTGAAGATAACGAAATATACGAGTAAAATTAATCGATTTTAATCGATAAAGTTAAAGCCGCCAAGCCACACACACCCTTGAGTCGATGAATGTGAAGAATTAAGAAGGTTCAAGAGGCGTTATTCTAGAAGCAAGAATCGACGAAGAGAAGAAATCTCAACCCTCGATTTAATTCGCCCATTTGAAATCCTCGATAAAGTAGGAACCGTGGCTTATAGACTCGCTTTTACCGCCAAGTATGTCGCGTGTTCATAACGCTTTTTAACATATCGATGTTTACGTAAATATGGGGATGACCAACCACATTATTAATTTAGAACCGGACGAGATAGCGGATGATTTAATATATGAGGAGATACGTGTTAAAATCTTGGATAAGAAGGATTATATTCGACACTCAAAGGTTATACCTCAATGGTTAGAATTTGAAGTGAGGTCAAGGTATCCTCACCGTTTCTAAGATACTGTGTACGCACGTAAATTTCGAGGGAAAAATTTCATAAGGAGGGGAGATCATGAGACCCTGATTTTTTTTGAATAAAGATTAAATTTTCTAAATATATTTTTGAATATTATGGTGTGGATTTGATATAATGTTATAGTTGTGGGTAATATTTACAAATTTTGCAAAGTACGCAAGTTGTTATATAATATTCGATTGGTCTGGAGAATATTCGCTTTTAACAGGAATATTCGCATAACCAAGACAATCATTGGTGGACCCCCACAACGTAATTATTATTTGATCGAGAAAACGACAAAAAAATACTTTTTTATGAAAATAACTACGGAAGTTTTACCGTTAACGTTGAAACACCCTTGTTAAAAGTACAAGAATACGTGGTCGCATAGTAGCACACCAGATTGATTATTGATGCTTACGTGAGAAGTCACTCAGGTTATACTCAATTATTGCTACAATAATTCACGATCATATCTATCATATTATTGATTCAATTATTGTCACAAAGATCATCCGCATAAAATGTTTTTTATTAAATCAATGATTGAGACGACAAAGTTATTCATATTATAAATTGCAATATTTACAATGTCTAGAAGTTTCATCAAGGAGAGGTTTGGTCACCTAATCAGGCGCCAATAAAGAGAAATCCTTATCGGAAAGCCCCCTTTTCCGGGAACGACCTCGTTGATAAATATTGTGAGTTATAATATTAATAATGAATGTTGTTCTGAGTTGAATTTGGAGACGCGACGTGATATTTGAGTCCTAAAATTTAAATTAGTAAAATAGTCTATAAACACAAAATTTTTCCTGGATTCACTATTTGGTCAAAGTCAACAATTGACTTTTTGGGGAAAAGTCAAACTTCAAAATTTCAAAATTTATATTTTTGATAAAAATAGTTTCATTATGTTGGAATTGTTTGTGTTAGTGAAAATCGACATTTATTCCGATGATAATTGATGTCTAGGGGTTATATTGATAAACGGGTAATTTATCTGGATAAATGAGCAATTAATTGCTACTAATTCACATGCTTATATAACTATTTGTTCACATATGTGTACTATTGAATCACATTATTTACTATTAGGGGAGTGGTGCAAGATTGATAATACTTGCATGACTAAGTTAAAATGGAGGTATGATGGAGGTACTATAATCGTAATTCGTATATTTTTCACATGATTATACTATTGATTCACATGATTGAACTATTGATTCACATTATTTACTATTAGGGGAGTTGGTGCAAGATTGATAATACTTGCAGGACTAAATTAAAAATGAAAGAAAAGTGGAGGTATGGTATCGTAATTTTTGAGCCCCAAAACGCGTGCAATTATCGAAACTATATTTTCCTATAAATAAGCTCATTCTTCCTTCATTTCTCACCAATTCACAAAAGCTTTTTAGAGCGATTATTATAGAGAGAAATTATAGAGAGAAAGAAGAAGAGAAATCGCTACTCACTATTCCAAAGATCCAGCTTTTTTTCCAAGGTAGGGAATATTATTTGTTGTACTCGTAGTAGGGAGTATTATTTCTTTCTTATCTATGAAGAGAACTTCGTTATTCCATTCTTTATTATTCTCGTTGAATAACTCTATATACGCCAAGCTACCCTATACTTGGTGAAATTCTTCCGTTGTTCCATTCTTTATCATTCTGTTTGAACATCCCGCTCATCAGGTTTCACTACGGACCGGGTTCCGCTTTTTTATTATTTCTATTGGAATATCCCGTCGTGCGCTTCTACGCGCATTCATTCGCTTTTATTATTCGTGGATATCCGGTTCCGCGCTTTTATTTTTTTTATTATTCGTTGAATATCCTATCTCATAAGCGCTTTTACGCCGGACCGATTCCGCCTTTTTATTATTCTCGTTGAATATCCTCGTCTGCATGCGTTTTACGCCCGACCGATTCCGTTATTTATTATTCGTTTGAATAACTCGTCTAAAGCGGTCTATCGCATGCCCGGTGATTTCTTTTGTTATTCCATTCCTTATTATACTCGGTTGGTTAAAGTTTTGACTTCTATACTCCATGAAATTAGTGGAATATCCTCGATATTTGCGCTTCATCCAAAGATCTTTTCATGGAAATATTCTTCCGAGCATTCTTGAATTTTACTCTACAAAGCAAAGATCATGTCGACAATTTGGACGTTATTAGTTCCTCGGATAAAATAATTTTTGAACTTGTTTTATTGAATTCTTATATCATTGTCATCATCCTCATGTTTATATTTTGTTGAAAGTCATCTGTGGCCTATAGTGCATAGATGGACTTGGTATGATTATGACTGTGGATTATTTGGTGTAATCATGACCGTAATGTTACAAATGATGTGGTAAAAGTCCTCATTGGCCCGTAGTGCATTGATGGACGCTTGTTGGTATGATCATGACCATTAATGAATACACAAATATTCTCTTCGTCCGTAGTGCATGGATAATTGTGGTCGCGATACTAAAGAATATCCTCGTCGTAGTGTAAGGGTGATTCGATGATGTGGATTATTTATTAAGTCGAGTCCCAAATGATAAAAGTGATGAAAACCTTCTAAATCATAAAAGATAGTAGATTTTATTCTCTACTTGACTCTTTTAATGGATTGCTTATTTCCGCAGCTTAAACTTGATGGTTGTTATATTATATCGGTTTAACACATTGTCAAGGCTAACGATAATATATTCTCGCATTATCTTAGTCATAATATTTCCCATCGGGCTAGTTGAGCTCACCCTTTTACTTTTATTGTTCTCTTCGT
The DNA here is from genome assembly GCA_020205615.1 of Panax quinquefolius. Classification (NCBI taxonomy): domain Eukaryota; kingdom Viridiplantae; phylum Streptophyta; class Magnoliopsida; order Apiales; family Araliaceae; genus Panax; species Panax quinquefolius. The sequence continues at coordinate 47,888,197 of CM035165.1, forward strand.
GAAATGAGAACGTGAGACTAGCAGGGACTAATGGGAACATTAGGAGTGATGGACCGTGATGATAGTAATTAGTAGTCCTCACTATTCTCGTGAAATAGTGTAATAATAATTGTAATAAGGATTTCCTTTTGAGTTTGTATAATCTCTAAGTAGACAATATTTGTATTCAAACTCACGGATTTTAATATGTAGTTTTTGATCGTGATTGTTTTACATCATAAGGAATTTCTATCATGGTTGTTTTATTAAGTTGTATTTGAACTTTTAGAGTTGAAAAATAACATGCAGTATGGATAATGTTGATAGCACCCAAGATAGGGTGACGATACCTAATTTTGACTACTTTTATGTGATATGTAAACAATCTTGCATTATGGTGATAATTAGATGAAGTATTAAATGAAGTTAGGATCCCATTATCTCCATATTTGATTTATTACCTTAATATTTTTGTTATTTGCAATTAGAGTAATTCACAATTATAATCATTAGTTTAAGCATATAAAATATGGTGATTTAATGGATGCATAGTGGTTTAAATTAGACAACTTTCCCTGTGGATCGATACTCGACTTACTCTGTATTATTTGTTGACGCATGTATACTTGCATGTGTTAGAGCTCTTTTGTGAGAACTAAAAAAGAGGCAACAAGTTTTTGGCGCCGCTTGGGGAAAGGCGTTTAAATTTTTATTATTATCATTAGTTTTAAGCTATATTGTATGACTTAGACAAATCTAATCTTATCTTATCTCATTTCCATTTTTTGTTTTTGTTTTTGTTTCAGGAACTTGTATAAATTTTTATGCGCACACGGTCATCCAACCCCGACTTAACACCTGCTCAGGAAAACATAAACGGGAGAGGTTGGAAAGCGAGTGTTCGTAGAAATTTACAAGCACAGTTAGAGAGTACTACATCTAATATGGCAGCCGAGGGACAAGGAGAAGAGTAAAGAGAGGAGCATAGGGCTCTGAGAGAATATTACATGCCTAATATTAATGGATTACAGTCTAGCATAGTCAGACCAGCGATAGTAGCTAATACATTCGAGATAAAGCAGGCATTATTCGGATGGTACAAAATTGATGCACGGTTTGGGGGTGCCGCCATGATGATCCGAATGAACACTGTTGAGTTTCATTAAGATATGTGACACATTCAGATACAACGGGGTGACGGAGGATGCTATCGGACTTAAGTCAAGTTTCCATTCTCATTAAGGGATAAAGCGAGAAGTTGGCTTCATTCTTTGCCAGCAGGATCTATAACTACATGGGAGGACTTAGCACAGAAGTTCTTAGCCAAGTTTTTCCCTATGGCTAAGACTGCGAAAATGAGGACATCAATCTCTCAGTTTGAACAACAACAGGGTGAATCCTTATATGAGGCATGGGAGAGATACAAAGAGATGCTACGGAAGTGTCCGCACCATGGAATGCCAGATTGGATGGTGATCAACACATTCTATAACGAATTGGGATGGCAGTCTAGGCCGATTGTAGAGGCAGCTACAGGTGGAGCATTATGGGCAAAGAGTTATGAGGAAGCCTATAACCTTTTCGAGACAATGGCATCAAACGATTTTCAAAATCCTACATCTCGGATGCCACAGCCCAAAGTTGCAAGTTTGTTGGAAGTGGATGTTATTACTCAATTGCCGGCACAGATAGCAGCTATGGTGAAGAAAATAGATTCAATAACAGAGGGTAAGGCGAAGACAGTTGCATTTTTATGTGAGATCTGTACGAGGTCACACTCGACAGATCAATGTGCTATCAGCTCAGAGTCGGTACAGTATGTGAGCAATTACAGAAAAGACCAAGGTCAATTTTAGAACAGATACAACCCCAACAACCGTAATCATCCAAACTTTAGTTTGTCAAATAATCAAGGAAATCAGAGAATCGGTTTGTTTTGACTAATTAGTTTCGACAACAACCGGTATGACACAGTTCACTCCTAGACCACCTTTTCCGCCGGGATTTTCTCAACAACAACACCATCACACTCCAGTTGCACCTCAGCAAGAAAAGAAATCAGAAATGGAGGAGATGATTGTAAAGACCCCAAACTTGGGTACTTGAAACCCGAACTCAGTTCTTCACGATACCATTTCTATGAGCGAAATAATACTAATAATAATAACAATAATATAAATAACAAACTTAATTTACATATATCAGAGTCTAATCCCAAGTACGCAACCTTTACTATAATTCCTTACATGATAGATAATATATCTTATTGCCTTAATACTGTCTAACTATTACAAAAGATACCATTACACATATTCAGTTTGCTTTCCTTTTTCACTTGTTCTTGCCTGAACCTTTAGGTTGATCATGCCTAGCTGAAAATATTTAAATTAAGCAAGGATGAGAATTTGAGTGCCCAGCAAGTCATAACAATTAGAAATATAATTAGCTGAAAGATATAAATATTTTCTTTGTACATCACTTCTACAACGAATTTATAGTTGTGAAGTAAACTAAACCGACAATAACAACATAACAATTCTATCTCAAATTTTTTGAAACTACGTATAGACTATATATATATATATATATATATATATATATATGGTAGTCGACATACTATGAACATTGTTTTAAATTTTTGATAAGGTTTAGCAGAACTTCATCTGCAAACCGTCATAACTTACGGGCGCGAGAGTGATCATCCCAATGAGCCCTATATTGATCAATACTACATTACAAGAACGATAGGATCGTTCACTCTGTTCGCCTTGGGCGCAAAAAAGTTTTTCCATAATCGGGATGTTCATACTTAGATGGAATCCGAACCAAAACAATTTGATTAGATACAAAAAAAAATTTATCATATTCAACGACATTTCAAAATTTGTGTCTAGCTGATCAAATAGCTTAGACGGCTTTACTATATATATATATATATATATATATATATATATATATATATATATATATATATATCAACATGTGATTAAATACAATGATTATCCAAGTGGGGACACTCAGTATAACCATATATAGAAATTAACTAATGTAATTTATATATCCGAATTATCATATACTAAAATGTTGATAAACAATGATGGGATATAGAATATATCACAATAGGGTTAATAATATAGCATAATAATAATATAAATGAAACTTCTTACTCATGTCCATCAGATAAAGGAAATGCAAAGGTAAGATATTTTTCGACGCTACCGCTTATACGATTCGTAACTTAGTTCTATCTTTATACAACACCTATCATTAATAAGATCATTTGATCGATTAGAATAACATACTATAACACATAGCACTACTTATTGCAGTCAGCAAATAACCTAATCACATTGTCACATATGTTCCACAACCATTGAATCACAAATAAACACATATCTAATCAAAATATCTAAGTCCAGATCAATTTAAAACATATCTGCAAACCAAGCGACTTTATCGGGTAATTATCGAGTCTAAGACTCTATCATGTAATTCCATATCTGTAAGTATCAGTCATATTATTTTTAAATGACTCATAATAATTTTTAAACATTTATTATAATTAATCATGAATTTTCAATCATCGGAATCATTATTAAATGATTTAAATATTAATCAATTCTATTATCATTAATATTTAATTAATATTAAACTATTAATGAAACCATTGCCAAAATATTAAAGTTATTTATAATAACTCAAAATACTTTTAAAGTATTAATATTACAATTAAATGATTTTTAAAAGAATTAAAATCATTTTAAATAATTATCATTAATATTAAAGTATTACTACATTATCTATCAAAATATTAAAAGTCCTTAATTATAACTTATAATATTTTTAATTCATTAATATCCTTATTAAATGATTTTTAAATAAATAAAACCATTTTAAAACTATTTATTTAATATAATTGTTAAATAAACTTAATATCATTTTTTATTAAATTAATATCATTAATATTAAATTATTAATGAAATTATCCTTTAAATATTAAAAGTTATATTTTATAACTTAAAATATCTTTAAACACTTTATTTTTATTTAAAATGATTTTTCTAATATTAAAATTATTTTTAAAATAATATATTTAATATAATTATTAAATAACTTTAATATCATTAATAATAATTAATTAATGAAATTTACCTTAAAATATTAAAAGTTATATTTCATAACTTAAAATATTTTTAAACTATTTATTTTCATTTAAAATGATTTTTCTAATATTAAAATCATTTTTAAACTAATTTATATAATATAATTATTAAATAAATTTAATATCATTTAATATTAAAATATCAATATTTTTCATGACAAAATATCAAAAGTTATATTTATAACTTAAAATAGTTTTATAATCTTTAAATCATTTTTCTATAATTTTTAAATCATTAATTCTATTTTTCATCATTTATTTAATATATTCAATAAATAACTGAATTGTCATTAATATTAATTAATTAATGAAATTCATCACAAAATATTAAAAGTTATCAAAAATAACTTAAATTATTTTCTTATACCATAATATAATTTTAAATGATTTTTCATTTATTAAAATCATTTTTAAATAATTTATTTAATATTATAATTAAATAAATTAAATACTTTTAATATTCTGAAAATATTAAATATTTATGAAATATATTTAAAATAATTAAAAACTAATTTTTAGACTTTAAAAAAAAATTAATAATTTATTTTGTATTTTTAATAATTAAAAACTAATTTTTCTATTTATTTCGTAAAAACAATTAATTTATTAATTAATCTGTCGCAAAAGGGTGCCTATAGCGACATAACTGTCGCTATAGGTGTTCTTCGTGTTCTTGAGCTTAACCCAGACATTCATGGCCGTTAAGGAGTGACCCAGTTTGACCAACAATATCTAACAGATCATAAATCTTCAGGCTGTGATATGACTTTGATCGTGTAGTACTCGTGTAATACTACACGATTAAACAACAAACATGGCCAAACATCATAACTTAAGTGAGATCCAAGCCCTGGAAAACCTGTCAGACACTGTTCTTCAATTCCTGGGTTTTCCAGAATTGAAGAACAGTTCATGCTAACACTTTTGGGCTTCCACAACTTTCTATCCGTATGATGTTTTTGTGATTTAAAAGTTCTAGATGGTAGAAAACATGTACTACAACAGATCCATTACACAAAATCACTCTAACAACATAACAATCATTAGATCCGGTCCGGTCAAACCACTGTCAGAAATCATGTTCTTGCTTTTCTGGGAATTCCAGAAAACCAAATCCGTGGTCATCTAAGCTGGTTTGACCATCCATAGTGTTCAATATGTTGATGATTTCAAGGATCTAAAAGTCTTAACCTGAAGTACATATAACATACCACAAAATGGTTACAACAAGAGAAACCAAACAACTATTAACAGAAAGATCTGGGCGTTACAAAATCATGTCAGACGCTGCCAACGGATTTCTAGGTTACCCAGAAATCGTTTGGTCAAGCTCGGTCAACTAGGTTTGACCAACAATAAAATACAATCTGGACATGGAATAGCCATGATTACACTTCTAGATCACAGACCACATAACATACTTCAAATAGAAACCTTCAAACATTCAAAAATATAAACAGAAAGAGATCTACACGATCTGACATTTGACTGTCAGAGACATTTTAAAAATTTTCCAGATTTTTGAAAACACCAAATCCGAGCCTCTAGATGTTATGAATCTAACATCTAGCAACCTAGATCATGATTATATACTACTAACAACATATTTTAACACTGAATCATAACATCTAACAAAGGATCATTGGACAAATTTCGAATTAGGGTTTAATACCTTTCTAAGAAAAATTTTGATTCTAGCTTTCTAGATCTGTTACTGGTATTCGTGGGGCTAGTCTTGGGAACTGATCTAGCAAATATTTTCGTGGGTCTTGAGCTTGAGAAAATTTGGTTGAGTGTTGTGAACAAAATGAGCAAATAAATGAATTCTTTCTCTCTCCAATCTATTTATAATACATGGGTGCAATGTATATGGCTGAGATCTGGACTGATTGATGCTGATATAAGTCACATGGGCTGGTAAGAGTTGTTGAGCAACTTATATTTGGCTAGTCTTACAAGTTATCCTCAATAATACAATAAGGGCATACATGTCTTTTGGCTTTTAAAATTAAGGGCACAAATGTAAACTTGTCAAACCCTTAGGGTTTAAACCTAAGGTTTAGCACAAATTATAGGATGAGTTGCATAAGAAAAATATACAAAAAAATAAATAAATAAAATAAAACTAAAAATTTTAGTTTCTAAAAATTGAAATTAGGGTTTTCTTAATTAAATTAATTTTCTAATTAATTTATACAGGAACATTAGGGTTTAATATCTCTAATTATTATTAACTTTGCTAATTTAGCAATTAGGGTTTAATTTTAAATATTAGGGTTTTTAATATAAATATTAGGATTTTCTAGAAATTTAATATTTCTAAATATTAATTAGGGTTTACCTAATTAATATAAATTCTATAACACTTCACCTTAATCTTAATTACACAGTTACATAGCAGTTTCGAACTCAAATTGAGTTTTAAATTAGGGTTTCTAATTAAGGTTTCTAACATTTAGAAATTAGGTTTTTTTTCCTAATTATTATATAAATGTATAATAACTGTCATTAGACACATTAACATAGTATTATCACTACAAAATGACTTAACAAATTCTTTAAAGTCGTAATTAACTTTTGAATTAGGGTTTTTAATCAATTAGAGTCCATAAATATTAATTAGGGTTCAAAATAATTAGGGTTTCTAGTATTAGGGTTTTTAAATTACTAACTAGGGTTTTTCCATAATTAGCGTTAAAACCGACATTACAAATCATATACCGCATAACACGTGACATTCATAACATAACGTAATTACTTGAAATCTTACAGTCTTATTTGACTATCGAATTAGGGTTTATTAAAATAATACTAGAGTTTTGTAATACTGTATCATAATTGACAACCATTATCATTGTACACATGTTGTACATATTCATAGCATCGAATTAAAATAATATTATATTAATATTCTTATTCCTTAATCTAAATCCAAAATTAGGGTTTGGATTCCATATCCGATTTATCTCATTATATATAACATTAATAATTAAGTTAAAAAATAAATAACTTAATTAATTGAAATAAATTCATATAATAAAATAATTATTATAATCATTCTATAATCATTTCATATATCATTTAAATAATATAATAATCATGTTTTCATAGAAAATAATTAATAAAAATATTTTCACTATAAAATTAATTATTATAAGAATATACTTTATAATAAACAATAATTCTAAAATAAAATTATTTGTAAACATTCATATAATAAATATATTTTTATTTATTACATAATTACATACATACATTATCTTGTACAAATCCTCATCCTTAAAATAAAAAAAATTATATGCAAAATTTTTGATTTATTTATACAGAAAATATCGGGTTGTTACATTCACCCTCCTTTATAAAGATTCCGTCCCCGGAATCACCGTTTTAAAACCTATACATACCACGATACATAGCATACAAAATCATTGTGAGTAGATCTCGATCAAAATTGATCGAACTGATCATTAACTATTCAGCATAAAGCTTATCTATTTGCTTATACGGAAAATTGATTTCTAAAAGAACTCAAATTCTTCCTTCAAAATAATTTATAAAATAATTTACTATATATAAGAAAATAATATATAAGAAATAAAATTGGTTTGAGTAATACACGAGTTGCATCCCTACCGCTATAGGTTTCTTGAATGGTCACATGTCAAGACTTGCGGTTGATTTCGTTGGTTTGATTTGTTGATGTTGGTCCCGTCGTCGCCAATGTCCTGCTGCATTTTCCTGTATTCGCATTCCTTGCCTCCTTTCTCCTTCTTGGACAGTCTTCCTCCTTATAGTCCATTGATTCACACTTAAAACACACAGACTTTCCATTTATCTCCTTTCCTTTTATCGTATAGGTGACAAAACTATCTTTTGCCCCTTCGTTATCCTAGCTATCACAAACGTTGCTACATGGTCAGTTGATCATCTAATTCCTGGCAGTACGAATGCCTTGAAGTCTTTGACGTTCGTCGATCAAATATTTGGTTGATCTTTCCGCGGCTGGTATTCCGTTCTACATAGCTTGACCACCCATATTCGCAAAATTCTGTATCGGGTCTGGTTGTCTTCCAGCTTTGTTGATAGGTTCTTCTGCCCGTGTATTTCATTTTCGTCTCCTTGGCGGCATTATCACAATTTATTCTTTATTCTAAGCCTTATCGTATACGTATAATCATATAACACAAAACTTTTTATTCGAATAATCATGTACTTAAAATATTAGATTTTGAAATTTTGGTTTTCTGCATTAACCAGTACTCATATAATTAACTACTATCTTTATACCAACTTATTTCATTAATTCCATATAAATTCATACTCATATCACTTGACATACCATAGCACATATTGCTTTAATCATCTGCTATCCCTTTGTGACTCAAAAGTCAGGAATCGCTGACACAACTTTTATAAATTTGAAAAATATTACCTTATACAAACATACCTATCATATACATAACATAGAATCATACATAATCCAGTAATACTAGTACTACTTATTTCGTACGCCTCCACTAAGGATCAATTGCTTAGAAATATGTTTATTCCTATTATCCTCAATAATCCATTCACACTTAACTACACCTAGTTTGTACAACTTACCATACATTATGAGTTTAAGAACTCACCACAAACATATGAGTTTAAGAACTCGACATTGACCACATATTCTTTAACTATACTTTACCTATCAGTTATACTATCGCTTCTTGTGGAATTAAGATTATACTTTTCAAAAGAACCACCTCATTGAGGTAGCTTTCAATGTGAGCCTCTATTTCAGCTATTAGCTTTGAAATTGGCTCGGTTATGGAGGTTGACTTCTACTTTACGATATGAGGGTATCCTAATCCTTTGCTATCTGTCATTTACACACTTAAGTTATCCTAATTATCAACTAATATATACACACAACAAATAATGGCTTTATACAAGTTATCTTTTATTTTGTTTGACGATGAACTAATTCAATTCATCTCATTTTTAAACTCTATATGAGTTATTTGAATTTTTAACGTTTCTCTCTGTTCCAAGGTTATAGCCTAAGGTCTATCCCACCTAAGGTTTTTAACCCTAAGCTCTAATACCAACTTATAAAGACCCCAAACTCGGGTACTTGAAACCCGAACTCGGTTCATCACGATACCATTTCTATGAACGGAATAATACTAATAATAATAACAATAATATAAATAACAAACTTAATTTACATATATCAGAGTCTAATCCCAAGTACGCAACCTTTACTATAATTCCTTAAATGATAGATAATATATCTCATTGCCTTAATACTATCTAACTATTACAAAAGATACCACTACACATATTCAGTTTGCTTTCCTTTTTCACTTGTTCTTGTCTGAACCTTCAGGTTGATCATGCCTAGCTGAAAACATTTAAATTAAGCAAGTATGAGCATTTGAGTGCCCAGCAAGTAATAACAATTAGAAATATAATTAGCTGAAAGATATAAATGTTTTCTTTGTACACCACTTCTACAACGAATTTATAGTTGTGAAGTAAACTAAACCGACAATAACAACATAACGATTCTATCTCAAGTTTTTTGAAACTACGTATAGACTATATATATATATATATATATATATATATATATATGGTAGTCGACATACTATGAACATTATTTTAAATTTTCGATAAGGTTTAGCAGAATTTCATCTGCAAACCGTCATAACTTACGGGCACGAGGGTGATCATCCCAATGAGCCATGTATTGATCAATACTACATTACAAGAACGATAGGATCGTTCACTTTGTCCGCCTTGGGCGCATAAAAGTTTTCCCGTAATCGGGATGTTCATACTTAGACTGGAATCCGAACCAAAACAATTTGATTGGATACAAATTTTTTTTTATCATATTCAACGACATTTCGAAATTTGTGTCTAGCTGATCAAATAGCTTAGACGACTTATATATATATATATATATATATATATATATATATATATATGTGACGCCCCCAAAATAGGTATACACAACACCCATTCTGAGTCGCCAAATACATGGTACAGAAACAACTACAACTTTATTATTACAACAGTAAAACTGTGAGTTTGAATACAAATATTATCTTCTAGACAATATCTATACTCAAATAAATCCTCATCACATTATTGATTCATTATTTTACAAAAATGGTGAGGACTACTAAACAACTCTCTCTAGAATCTTCATTCCATACCCCGACTAGTACTCGCTTACATTCTCGCCCCCGAGAAGAAAAATGGAACAACAAGGAAAAGGGTGAGCTCAACTAGCCCAAAGAAAGAATATTATGACTAAGATAATATACAACAAATTATCATTAGTCTTCAACAGGAAAAATCGATAGAATACAATAGACAACAAGTTTCGAGATCAATATTCGCAATGAAATAATAATTCATGTAAGAGTTACGTAGAGAATGAAATCTACTATAATCTATGAATTTAACAATCCATCATCAATATTTTATCCCCGTAACATCAATCAATATACATCCGGAATCAAATATTCATCTTTGCACCATGTGCCAAAGATATTCATCATTGGTCATGTTCATTTAAAACACTGCTCATCTTTGCACTACAGCCAAAGATATTAATCAATCTGGCCATGTTCATCTCAACACTGCTCATCTTTGCACTACTGAGCCAAAGATATTCTTCAGAAATCATTCATCTTTGCACTACTGTGCCAAAGATATTAATCAATCGGTCATGTTCATCTCAACACTGCTCATCTTTGCACTACAGCCAAAGATATTCTTCAAATCATTCATCTTTTTGCACTCAGCCAAAGATATTCTTATGAAATCATTCATCTTTGCACTACAAAGCCAAAGATATTCCATAATATCATCATTTAAGACCGAGGATGATGAAAATATTTTTAAAGAAACGAATCCAATTGAAACAAAATGACAAGGATTAAGGATTAAGGATTCAGTATTTGGTTTTATCCACGCCCAAAAATACCTCAAAAATAATCATAGTGGTGTAAAATTCAAGAATGATCAAAACATGGATACAATCGAGTTAGTATCCGAATAGATATTTTGGACGAAAAGAAGAAATTTTATTTTTCTATGAATAGTCACAGTATACGTGAATAGTGCAGATACGTGAATAGTGCCGATACGTGAATAGTAACTCGACACCAAAAGATAGAAATTCCACAAAAACATCTTCACGCTTCATGAATAGTACTCGTGAATAAGAACTCGTGAATAAGTAACTCATGAATAGTAACTCGTGAATAGTAACTCGTGAATAGTAACCGTGAATAGTAACTCGTGAATAGTAACCCGACATGAAAAAGTTCCAAATTTGATAAAAACTTCAGATCAACATTTCAAAGATAATGATATTGAAGAAATAATATCATTAAAAAAAAAAATATCCCTTACCTCGAAAGATCAAGATTTTAGCTAGAATACCGTATATAGGTCAAGGAACTTGCAACCGCCTAGCAATACTCAAAGTATACTCAAAATACTCACAAGAATACGCTCAAAATATCGAGAGAGAAATAGAGAAAACTTCAGTTTCGGTGTGATTTTCAATTCTAACCTAAGCACCCTATTTATAGGAAAATGCTTAGAACACCAAAGCGTAAAATTTAATATAATATTAATATAATTATACAAATTTTCCTTAGCCCACCTTTTGGTCAAAACACCAGCCACACATGTTAATGATGTCCAAAAAAATACAAAAACGTTTTTCTTAACAAAAATAATTTAAACTCCCAAAAATCAATTATTTTGAGCTTTGAACTTCAATAATTCATAATAAATAGCCCTTTCATCAGAAAATTGAATCTCATGAGTTTTTATAGGAAATTCAATTTCTACAACTTTGCAGAAGAAAGTTTTTCCAAATTCCAAACAAAAATTGACCGAAATCCACAAACGGACGATTTTACAAAGTTATAATCAAATTTCTGGCCAATAATTGTGTCCACCAACACACAAAACATGTGTTAAACATTTAATGCCACAAAATACTCTTCCTCCTCATATACTCATATATCCCACATTCATTGTAAAAATATCACCGTTAATATATTATTAAAATAATATATTTAAATGAATTATTTTATCGTAAAAAGATAAAATATTAATTTTCAACAATTGTCATTTTAAAATTTTCTCCATCTATATCCACATAAAATCAATATTTTCCTCATCATATAAATCAATAATTAATTATTCACAAATAATATTACAGAATCACAATATTGACAACCGTGCAGGTTCCCAGAAGAGGGGCTTTCCAATAAGAATTTCTTCATCGGGCGGCGCAATTAGATGACCAAACCTCTCCTTAGATGTAACTTTCTAGACATTGCCAATAATGTTATCTAATAATATTATTCAGATAATATGAATTATTGCTTCGATAATGAAAGATACCGTGTAATGACAATTATTCAAACAACAAAGAATATAAAATATCAACGCAAAGAATTATTAACTCAATAAAATCTTGAATAAAGAATTATCGTAACCATTATCGAGTAGTGCCTTTCACGTAAGAATCAATAATTGGTGCAATACCGCAAAGCTACTGCTCAACAACGCCGTATTAGTGTGTTTTAACCACCGGGTATTCCAACAAGATAAACGGCAACAACTACTACGCCTGCTATTTAAAAACAACTTATATTTGTCGTTTTCTTCATCCAATCGCTCGTTATGGGCCCCACATGGTTTGCGCTTCGTCGCATTTAATATTCCCGACAAAGCATTTAATATTCCACCACCAAACTAATATTCCCCACAACAATGAATATTTTATAACCACTTGCTTATTTTGAAATATTTATGATTTAACCCTTAACTATCCACATTAATCAAATCAACCCTTACTATTTCAAAATAAAGGAAATTCCTTTTATTTAAAAATTTTGGTCTTACAACCTCCCTCCTTATGAAATTTCGCCTCGAAATTGACGACGTATTCTGGTGTTTTGAAAAGGTGAGGATACCTCGCTTTCATTTTTGTTTCCAATTCCCGTGTCATTTCTCTATATAGCATGATTCCTCCACAAAACTTTAACTTGTGGTATAACCTTTGCAGCGTAGGACATGCTCCTTCCTATCCAAAATCTTGACAGTACCTCTTCATACGTTAAGTCTTCTGGCTATCTCGTCCCGGTTCTAACTCAATAACGTGGTTCGGTCTTTCACATATTTATTTAAGTATGAGATATGTGAAACACATTATGAACACGAGATATACTCAAGGTAACGCAAGTCTATAGGCTACATTTCCTACTCGGTCAAGAATTTGAAATGGACCGATAAATCGTGGATTGAGCTTTTCCTCTCTTCCCAAATCTTGTAACTCCCTTCCATGGAGCAACTCGCAACAATACATGATCCCCTACACTAAATTCCACGCCCTTTCGATGAAGATTCGTGATAACTCTTTTGTCGATCTTGTGCCGCTTTGTATACGCTTGTCGAATCATTAGTCATATCGTATTTAACTCGGGTCCCAACAATGTTGCTTCACCCACCTCATCCCAACATATCGAGAACGACATTTTGTCCATATAATGCTTGAATGGAACCATGCCTATATTTGTTTAATAACTATTGTTGTATGAGAATTCCACCAATGGCAAGTACTTATCCCAACTTCCTTTGAAATCTAGGACACGAGTTTTAATATATCTTCAAGAGTTTGAGTAGTCCTTTTCGATTGCCCATCCGCTTTGAGGATGGTATGCCAAACCGAATCGTAAATTGCGTCCATAGCTTTCTAACCCAAAATCATGAAGTGAATCTTGGGTCACGATCTAAAACTATGGATATCGGCATGCCATGCAATCTCACAATCTCATTTACATTACATACGAGAAAGACGCTCAAGGAATAAGTCTCTCGATCGGTAAGAAATGAGTAGACTTGGTTAATCTATCAACAATAACCCAAATCGCATCTATGCCTTGAGAAACCCTGGGAAGATTAGTAATGAAATTCAGGGTAATGTGTTCCCACTTCCATTTCAAAATCTCAAGTGGTTGCAACGGACCCTTAGGTACAAGATGCTCCGCCTTTACACGTTGGCAAGTTAAACACATCGAGATAAACTACGCGATCTCTCTCCTCATATTGCTCCACCAAAATGTATGTTGAAGATCATAATACATTTTGGTACTCCCGTGATGGATTGCAAATGGTGTATGTGTGCCTCCATCATAATCTTGTTCTTCAAATCGTAGTCGTTAGGAACACAAAGTCTAGAGTGGACTCAAGTATTCCTTCTTCATCAATTCTCGCCTTAATAGCTCCTTCTTGTACTTTCTTCTTCAGATGATCACCTACCGGCCTGGTGGCTTGAGCAACCTTAACTTTTTCTATTAAAGTTGGCTCTACGCGATACTTGACATCATCGCACTGCTCCTCAAGATATGATCTTCTACTCAACGCCACGCCTACCACGCTCGCTTTTCCAAGATGGTATGGTTAGAATATGTGCCGAAATGAGTCGCCTCTTGAGCTCTTGGAAAATCTTCTCGCATTCCTCGCTTCCATATCGAATTTTGTATCTTTTCGAGTCACTAAGTTAACGGAATAGCGATTCGAGAATATCCTTCAACGAATCTCCGATAATAACCAACTAAGCCTAGAAAGCTACGCCTTTCGATAATCGACTTAGGTTGCTCTCAATCGTGACTCATATCCCAATCTTGGATAAGACGTCACAATGACACCTATCGCTTTACTATCGCATCTAATATGACGCCCCTACACAGAGAGTTCGCTTAGGTGAATTCCACAAAGGAAGTCACAAGATAAAGGCTCAGTACCAAATTCTATAGTTGAATTTTAACTCCTCAAGTTCAATAGAGCCATTCGATATGAGATTTTAGAAATGAGTTTTGTACGGTTCAAAGTCGATACAAAATTTAATATCGTGCTTTGGGAGTAAGCCAAGAAATTCTTCAGAAAATACGCCAGAAAAATCAATAACAACAGAATATTATTCAAATCGACGTGTCTTTATTCAAATCCATAACATGGACTAAGAAAATTTGACATCCGTAATAAACGAATGACTTCATGGCTTGATATGAAAATGTTTGACTACAATGGTTTGATTGCTTGAATTGAATAACAAAGTTGCTTAGGAATATGAAAACTAACAACCTTACAAAAGCAATCAATTTGGCATGATGAGTAGTTAACCTTAAAATCACATCAAAAACAAATATCTCTATAGAAATAAGGTTAATGTGTAATGTGATAGTGCCAACTGAATCAAGCAAGATTTATAAACAAGTGGATGTGATGAAAGTTTCTCCTAACGGAGTTTCCACAGATAGGTCAAAGTCTAATTTCTCCAGAGTCAAGTTTAAACGTTGAGCGCAAGTAAGAGAGATAAAAGAATGGGTAGAACCGATATCTAGTAAGGTATATACTTTGCAAGAATTTATAATTAACTAACCCGTGCTAACTTCGTTCGGGTTCTCTCGATTTTGACCGGCCACGACAAACGCTTCTTCCCTAATCGTTGACTTTGATTTTTTTCGGGATCTTTTTGAGTCACCGCCCCTCATTGAACTAGGTTTCGCCATCGCATAATCTCGAAAGCGATATGTCCTTCCTTTCCACAACTATAGCATACCTTAAACTGCTTGTAAGGGCGCCAATGATATGTCCCTCTTTCCAAGATTTGTAATATACTTAACCGGTGGTCGTTCTCCTCCCTTAAAACTAGTTGCTATAAGCGCCGACGCCTTCACATGGTCGTTGTTGAATCTCCTCTTTTAAAATCTCCTCCCGACTCGCTTTTCTATTTTCATGGCCACGATTACCACCAGAGTGGTTACCGCTTTTGTCTCGTATTCTTCTTTCTCCGTTGGTTATCGTTATTCGATGATCGCTATCTTCGTGATGATCCCGGTTATGGTCCTCGGTTGAACGTATATCGTTATCTCGCCTAACAATCGAGCCCTCGCTGACAACATCCAATAGAGAGAAAATTTATGAGAAATGAGATATCGACGTATGTCGGGTTTCAAACCTCTCGTAAACATCCGCATCATACGCTCCTCATTCTCCACCAAATGAGGTGCAAACTGGATAACTCCGCTGAACTTCGCCTCGCATTGGGACACCGCCATGTTATATTCGCTTCTAGTCTAATAAACTCCACTTCCTTCATATGATTTAATACTTTCGTGGAAGTACTTGTCATTGAACTGCTTCTCAAACGCTCTCCCATGATACGCCGAGTGCAAATTTGGATGGGTACGCTTCATGATTCCCACCAAGAATCGCCTTCGCCACTAAACATAAAGGTGGCGAATGGAACTTTTCTTTTCTCCGCATCCCAAGACATCGAATATCTTGGTAATTTGTTTAACCCACGCTCCGCCTTTAATCGGATCCGGCTTTCCCTGCACTCGTGGTCCCAACTTTGAATCGCTTGGTCGTGACCACCGTGAATTGCTATCATTTCCTCCTCGTATTTTGAACACGAAGTCTCCTCGTCGATTTTGCATGAATCGCAAAAAGCTTCTAAACATCCCTCGCTCATCATCTCCGCCGGTGGTGTTGTTCACAGGAGGAACATTGCCACTGTTGCACGCTTCTCCTCGCTGGTGAGTACAGCATCTCCACGGCCTCATTTACTCCATGTTAATATTCTCAACGACATTCTCAAACATCATCATAAAATAAGGGTTAATTAAGGAAATCAATATATCACATAATATCCCTATATATCGACCAACTAACAAATAAGCTTAGGTAGACACACTAGCGGAAGGATTTACTCGCTCTCCCTCCTAGTTCTATTCCTCGATCTCCGCCAGAGATCATATCCCTAAGCTCTGATACCAACTGTGACGCCCCCAAAATAGGTATACACAACACCCATTCTGAGTCGCCAAATACATGGTACAGAAACAACTACAACTTTATTATTACAACAGTAAAACTGTGAGTTTGAATACAAATATTATCTTCTAGACAATATCTATACTCAAATAAATCCTCATCACATTATTGATTCATTATTTTACAAAAATGGTGAGGACTACTAAACACAACTCTCTAGAATCTTCATTCCATACCCGACTAAGTACTCGCTACATTCTCGCCTCCCGAGAAGAAAAATGGAACAACAAGGAAAAGGGTGAGCTCAACTAGCCCAAGAAAGAATATTATGACTAAGATAATATACAACAAATTATCGTTAGTCTTCAACAGGAAAAACTGATAGAATACAATAGACAACAAGTTTCAGATCAATATTCGCAATGGAAATAATAATTCATGAAGAGTTACGTAGAGAATGAAATCTACTATAATCTATGAATTTAACGGTCCATCATCAATATTTTATCCCGTAACATCAATCAATATACATCCGAATCAAATATTCATACATCAAAGAATCAAATGTTCATTTCACTGCTCATCTTTGCACTACAGCCAAAGATATTCATCAATCGGTCATGTTCATCTCAACACTGCTCATCTTTGCACTCATGTGCCAAAGATATTCCAAATCATTCATCTTTGCACTACTGGCCAAAGATATTAATCAATCGAGTCATGTTCATCTCAACACTGCTCATCTTTGCACTACGTGTGCCAAAGATATTCTTCGAAATCATTCATCTCAGACTTGCCAAAGATATTCTTATGAAATCATTCATCTTTGCACCAAGCCAAAGATATTCAATAATATCATCATTTAAGATCGAGGATGATGAAAATATTTTTTAAAGAAACGAATCCGGTGAAACAAAATGACAAGGATTAAGGATTAAGGATTCGTATTGGTTTTATCCACGCCCAAAAATACCTCAAAAATAATCATAGTGGTGTAAAATTCAAGAATGATCAAAACATGGATACAATCGAGTTAGTATCCGTAATAGATATTTTGGACGAAAAGAAGAAATTTTATTTTTCTATGAATAGTACCAGATACGTGAATAGTGCAGATACGTGAATAGTGCATAGATACGTGAATAGAAACTCCGACACCAAAAGATAAAATTCCACAAAAACATCTTCACGCTTCATGAATAGTACTGTGAATAGTAACTCGTGAATAAGTAACTTGAATAAGAATCGTGAATAGTAACTCGTGAATAGTAACTCCGTGAATAGTAAATCGTGAATAGTAACCCGACATGAAAAAGTTCCAAATTTGATAAAACTTCAGATCAACATTTCAAAGATAATGATATTGAAGAAATAATATCATTATAAAAAAATAATATCCCTTACCTCGAAAGATCAAGATACTTAGCTAGAATACCGGGTATAAGGTCAAGGAACTTGCACCGCCTAGCAATACTCAAAGTATACTCAAAATACTCACAAGAATACGCTCAAAATATCGAGAGAGAAATAGAGAGAAAACTTCAGTTTCGGTGTGATTTTCAATTCTAACCCAAGCACCTATTTATAGGAAAATGCTTAGAACACCAAAGGTAAAAATTTAATATAATATTAATATAATTATACAAATTTTCCTTAGCCCACCTTTTGGTCAAAACACCAGCCACACATGTTAATGATGTCCAAAAAAAATACAAAAACGTTTTTCTTAACAAAAATAATTTAAACTCCCAAAATCAATTATTTTGAGCTTGAACTTCAATAATTCATAATAAATAGCCCTTTCATCAGAAAATTCGAATCTCATGAGTTTTTATAGGAAATTTAATTTCTACAACTTTGCAGAAGAAAGTTTTTCCAAATTCCAAACAAAATTGACCGAAATCCACAAACGGACGATTTTATTGTGCTATAATCAAATTTCTATTAATAATTGTGTCCACCAACACACAAAACATGTGTTAAACATTTAATGCCACAAAAATACTCTTCCTCCTCATATACTCATATATCCCACATTCATTGTAAAATATCACCGTTAATATATTATTAAAATAATATATTTAAATGAATTATTTTATCGAAAAAGATAAAATATTAATTTTCAACAATTGTCATTTTAAAAATTTCTCCATCTATATCCACATAAAATCAATATTTTCCTCATCATATAAATCAATAATTAATTATTCACAAATAATATTACGTAATCACAATATTGACAACCGTGCAGGTTCCTCAGTGAAGAGGGGCTTTCCAATAAGAATTTCTTCTTCATGCGCCAGCAATTAGATGACCAAACCTCTCCTTAGATGTAACTTTCTAGACATTGCCAATAATGTTATCTAATAATATTATTCAGATAATATGAATTATTGCTTCGATAATGAAAGATACTTTGTGTAATGACAATTATCAAACAACAAAGAATATAAAATATCAACGCAAAGAATTATTAACTCAATAAAATATCGAATAAAGAATTATCGTAACCATTATTGAGTAGTGCCTTTCACGTAAGAATCAATAATTGGTGCAATACCGCAAAGCTACTTGTTCAACAACGCAGTATTAGTGTGTTTTAACCACGGGTATTCCAACAAAGATAACTTGCAACAACTACGCCGTTATTTAAAAACAACTTATATTTGTCGCTTTTCTTCATCCAATCGCTTTCGTTATGGGGCCCACACATGGTCGCTACCGTCGCATTTAATATTCTACGACAAAGCATTTAATATTCCACGACCAAACTAATATTCCCGACAACAATGAATATTTTATAACCACTTGCTTATTTTGAAATATTTGCGTATTTAACCCTTAACTATCCACATTAATCAAATCAACCCTTACTATTTCAAAATAAAGGAAATTCCTTTTATTTAAAAATTTGAGGGTCTTTACAATATATATATATCAACATGTGATTAAATATAATGATTATCCAAGTGGGGACACTTGTATAACCATATATAGAAATTAATCGAGCGTATATATATATCAAATCAATTATCATATACTAACATGTTGATAAACAATGATCGGATATAGAATATATCACAATAGGGTTAATAATATAGCATAATAATAATATAATTCTGAAACTTCTTACTCATGTCCATTGCATAAAGGAAATGCAAAGGTAAGATACTTGCCTGATGCGCTGCTTATAGTTCGTAAATTAGTTCTATATTTATACAACACCTATCATTAATAAGATCATTTGATCGATTAGAATAACATACTATAACACATAGCACTGCTTATTGTAGTCAGCACATAACCTAATCACATTGTCACATATGTTCCACAACCATTGAATCACAAATAAACACATATCTAATCAAAATATCTAAGTCCAGATCAATTTCTGAAACATGTCGGTGTACCAACGACTTTATCGGGTAATTTCGAGTCTAAGACTCTATCATGTAATTCCACATCTGTAAGTATCAGTCATATTATTTTTAAATGACTCATAATAATTTTTAAACATTTATTATAATTAATCATGAATTTTCAAACATCAGAATCATTATTAAATGATTTAAATATTAATCAATTCTTTTAAAGTATTAATATTACACTTAAATGATTTTAAAGTTATTGCCAAAATATTAAAGTTATTTATAATAACTCAAAATACTTTTAAAGTATTAATATTACACTTAAATGATTTTTAAAAGATTTAAAATCATTTTAAATAATTATCATTAATATTAAAGTATTACTAAATTATCTATCAAAATATTAAAAGTCATTAATTATAACTTAAAATATTTTAATTCATTAATATCCTTATTAAATGATTTTTAAATAAATAAAACCATTTTAAAACTATTTATTCAATATAATTATTAAATAAACTTAATATCATTTATTATTAAATTAATATCATTAATATTAAATTATTAATGAAATTATCCTTTAAATATTAAAAGTTATATTTTATAACTTAAAATATCTTTAAACACTTTATTTTTATTTAAAATGATTTTCCTAATATTAAAATCATTTTTAAACTAATGTATTTAATATAATTATTAAATAACTTTAATATCATTAATAATAATTAATTAGTGAAATTTACCTTTAAATATTAAAAGTTATATTTTATAACTTAAAATATTTTTAAACTATTTATTTTCATTTAAAATGATTTTTCTAATATTAATATCATTTTAAACTAATTTATTTAATATAATTATTAAATAAATTTAATATCATTTAATATTAAAATATCAATATTTTTCATGACAAAATATAAAAGTTATATTTATAACTTAAAATACTTTTATAATCTTTAAATCATTTTTCTATAATTTTAAATCATCAATTCTATTTTTCATCATTTATTTAATATATTCAATAAATAACTTAATTATCATTAATATTAATCAATTAAAAAAATTCATCATAAAATTTTAAAAGTTATCAAAAATAACTTAAATTATTTTCTTATACCATAATATAATTTTAAATAATTTTTCATGGATTGAAATACTTTTTAAATAATTTATTTAATATTATAACTAAATAAATTAAATACTTTTAATATTCTGAAAATATTAAATATTTATGAAATATATTTAAAATAATTAAAAACTAATTTTCAGACTTTAAAATAATTTTTAGTAATTTATTTTGTATTTTTAATAATTAAAAACTAATTTTTTTATTTATTTCATAAAAACAATTAATTTATTAATTAATCTGTCGCAAAAGGGTGCCTATAGCGACATAACTGTCGCTATAGCTATTCTTCGTATTCTTGAGCTTAACCCAGACATTCATGGTAGTTAACGAGTGACCCAGTTTGACCAACAATATCTAACAGATCATAAATCTTCAGGCTGTGATATGACTTTGATCGTGTAGTACTCGTGTAATACTACACGATTAAACAACAAACATGGCCAAAAATCATAACATAAGTGAGATCCAAGCCCTGGAAAACCTGTCAGGCACTGCTCTTCAATTCCTGGGTTTTCTAGAATTGTAGAACAGTTCAGGCTAACACTTTTGGGCTTCCACAACTTTCTATCCGTATGATGTTTTTGTGATTTAAAAGTTCTAGATGGTAGAAAACATGTACTACAACAGATCCATTACACAAAATCACTCTAACAACATAACAATCATTAGATCTGGTCCGGTCTAACCACTGTCAGAAATCATGTTCTTGTTTTTCTGGGAATTCCAGAAAACCAAATCCGTGGTCATCTAAGTTGGTCTGACCACCCATAGTGTTCAATATGTTGATGATTTCAAGGATCTAAAAGTCTTAACCTGAAGTACATATAACATACCACAAAATGGTTACAACAAGAGAAACCAAACAACTATTAATGTAAAGATCAGGCGCTATAAAATCATGTATATCTGTTTGCTAACCGGATTTCTGGGTTACCCAGAAATCGTTTGGTCAAGCTCGGTCAACTAGGTTTGACCAACAATAAAATACAATCTGGACATGGAATAACCATGATTACACTTCTAGATCACAGACCACATAACATACTTCAAATACAAACCTTCAAACATACAAAAACATAAATAGAAAGAGATCTAGACGATCTGACATTTGATTGTCAGAGACATTTTAAAAATTTCCAGATTTTTGAAAACACCAAATCCAAGCCTCTAGATGTTATGAATCTAACATCTAGCAACCCAGATCATGATTATACACTACTAACAACATATTTTAACACTGAATCATAACATCTAACAAAGGATCATTGGATAGATTTCAAATTAGGGTTTAATACCTTTCTAAGAAATTATTTGATTCTAGCTTCCTGATCTGTTACTGGTATTCGTGGGACTGGTCTTGGGAACTGATCTAGAAAATATTTTCGTGGGTCTTGAGCTTGAGAGAATTTGGTTGAGTGTTGTGCACAAAATGAGCAAATAAATGAATTCTTTCTCTCTCCAATATATTTATAATACATGGGTGCAATGTATATGGCTGAGATCTGGACTATTTGCTGCTGATATAAGTCACATGGACTGGTAAGAGTTGTTGAGAAACTCATATTTGGCTAGTCTTACAAGTTATCCTCAATAATACAATAAGGGCATACATGTCTTTTGGCTTTTAAAATTAAGGGCAAAAATGTAAACTCGTCAAACCCTTAGGGTTTAACCCTAAGGTTTAGCACAAATTGTAGGATTTTCCAACTAGGGGTTGCATAAAAAAAATATACAAAAATAAATAAATAAAACTAAAATAAAACTAAAAATTTTAGTTTCTAAAAATTGAAATTAGGGTTTTCTTAATTAAATTAATTTTCTAATTAATTTATATAGGAACATTAGGGTTTAATATCTCTAATTATTATTAACTTTGCTAATTTAGCAATTAGGGTTTAATTTTAAATATTAGGGTTTCTAATATAAATATTAGGATTTTTAGAAATTTAATATTTCTAAATATTAATTAGGGTTTACCTATTCAATATAAATTCTATAACACTTCACCTTAATCTTAATTACACAGTTACATAGCAGTTTCGAACTCAAATTGAGTTTTAAATTAGGGTTTCTAATTAAGGTTTCTAACATTTAGAATTTAGGTTTTTTTTTCCTAATTATTATATAAATGTATAATAACTGTCATTAGACACATTAACATGGTATTATCACTACAAAATGACTTAACAAATTCTTTAAAGTCGTACTTGACTTTTGAATTAGGGTTTCTAATCAATTAGAGTCCATAAATATTAATTAGGGTTCAAAATAATTAGGGTTTCTAGTATTAGGGTTTTTAAATTACTAACTAGGGTTTTTCCATAATTAACGTTAAAACCGACAATACAAATCATATACCACATAACACGTGACATTCATAACATAACGTAATTACTTGAAATCTTACAGTCTTATTTGACTATCGAATTAGGGTTTATTGAAATAATACTAGAGTTTTGTAATCATTTGTATCATAATTGACAACCATTATCATTGTACACATATGTTGTACATATTCATATATCAATTAAAATAATATTATATTAATATTCTCATTCCTTGATCTAAATCCAAAATTAGGGTTTGGATTCCATATCTGATTTATCATCATATATAACATTAATAATTAAGTTAAAAATTAATAACATAATTAATCCGAAATAAATTCATATAATAAAATAATTATTATAATCATTCTATAATCATTTCATATGTCATTTAAATAATGTAATAATCATTTTTTTCATAGAAAATAATTAATAAAAAATATTTTCACTATAAAATTAATTATGATAAGAATATACTTTATAATAATCAATAATTCTAAAATAAAATTATTTGTAAACATTCATGTAATAAATACATTTTTATTTATTACAAAATTACATACATACATTATCTTGTACAAATCCTCATCCTTAAAATTAAAAAAAAATTTATATGCAAAATTTCTGATTTATTTGTACAGAAAATATCGGGTTGTTACAATGATGATGAAATACATGGCAAATACAGAGGTTATGATCAAAAGCCAAGCAGTGGCTATTAAGAATCTGGAAACTCATATGGGGCAAATGGCGAACATGCTTAACAACAGGCCCCAGGGTTCATTGCCGAGTAATACAGAGACAAATCCATGAAGAGACGGGAAGGAACAGTGCCAAGTAATCACATTGAGGTCTTGGAAAAATATTGCAGACACTGAAAGTCGCGCGCCCGCACCCAAGTGTACTAAGGAGGCTGCACGGCCGCACGAGGCAGAGCAGGCAAATGCTGAGAAAAGAAATCTAGAAAATTCTGAGGTTCATCATTAAGAGAAAGATAAAGCAAGGTCAGTTGAGAAGCCTATAAGTTCAGTACCACAAATTCACCCTCCGGTTCCGTATCCGCAGTGAATGAATAAGCAGAGGGAGGATAAACAGTTCAGCAAGTTCTTGGAGGTATTTAAAAAGCTGAAGATCAACATACCTTTCGCCGAGGCATTGGAACAAATGCCAAGTTATGAAAAGTTCATGAAAGGTATATTGTCAAGGAATAGGAGATTAGACGAGTTTGAGATAGTAGCCTTGATAAAGGAGTGCAGTGCAGTGCTTCAGCAGAAGTTACCTCCAAAGATGAAGGATCCAGGCAGTTTCACAATTCCATGCATGATTGGAAAGATGAAATTTGATAAATGTTTGTGTGATCTTGGGGCAAGTATCAATCTGATGCCCTTGTCATTATTCAATCAGTTGGGGTTATCGCCTCCAAGGCCGACAAACATTTCATTACAGTTAGCTGACAGATCCATAACATATCCACGGTGAATTGTTGAAGATGTATTAGTGAAAGTGGAAAAAATTATCTTTCCGGCTGACTTCATCATTTTGGATTATGAGGAAGATAAAAATATACCAATCATACTGGGGAGACCATTCTTAGCCACATGAAAGACTTTGATAGACATGCAGAAGGGGGAACTCACTATGCGTGTTCATGATCAAGAGGTCACCTTCAATGTCTTCAGAGCCATGAAGTGTCCAGCAGATGAAGAGGAATGTTTCCGAGTTGATTTGGTGGATCGACTCTTAAATGATAAAGTAGAGAGTCTGGTGGAGTATGAACCTGTGAGAAGTGTAATTGCTAAAAATTCAGAGTTGGAGGAATTCAGATTACAGGCGTATGAGAATTCGAAGTTGTACAAAGAGAAGGTGAAGCAATGACAAGACCGAAAGACCTTCGATAGGACATTTGAACTGGGACAAATGGTTTTACTTTATAAATCCAAATTTAAAATTTTTCCTGGGAAACTGAAATCAAGATGGTCAGGGCCATTTACAGTTAAAACTGTAATTCCACATGGTGCAATTGAAGTATTTGATAAGTTTCCAAACAATCCATTCAAAGTAAACGGGCAGAGATTGAAGCACTATTTTGGTGGTGATGTGGACAAACAGAAAGTCACCTCAATTCTTTCTTCGACATGAGATTCAGAGACAGTCAAGCTAATTGACTATAACTTAGCACTTAATGGGAGGTAACCCATTATTTCTAGCTCTATTTTCTCTTTATTTATTTAGTTAGGTTGCTTTAGTTAGTTCATTTTTATTTCATTTGTAATAGTTTATATGTTTTCCATAATTGAGTGAGTAGCTGAATTTGCATTGAGGAGTGTTTGAAGTAGGATAGAGTTTATTTGGTCATTCATGTTTGTTCATTAATTCATGCCTTAACAGTGTGCATTAATGTCTATGTAGGTCTCTCCAATTGAAATCATCACTGATATGCAGTGTGGGAGTTAAGACTGGCAAGATAGTAACTAAAAAAGCATGTGCTACCGCAACATGAAGGCTTAAGAAGTCGCGCGCCCGCACCCCAAAGTTAGTAGCCCAAGTGGTGACAACCGCATAGGCGGTCCAATCAAGCGCCTCAACGCCCATTACTCATACGCAAGACAAACCTTTAGTGAAAACTTCGGCGGCGTTGCGCGACATTCGGACCATTTAAAATTTTTTAAGTGTTAAATAACAGATGTTGTGGCTTATGTGGACTCTCATTTGAAAATAACAGAGAGCGCATTCACTTGATCCCCTCCACACACACGTCTCTTCCTTTCTATCAGTTACAAAAATTGAAGCCGTGCATCTCTCATCCACCACCCACGAATCTCTCCATATTCAAAACTCAAACCCACGATTAATTGCTCTAGTATAAAACCTAGGGTTTCAGAGTGGGCGTGTAAGGCAGTTTGGAGGTTATTCATTTTTTGGCTAAAACAAATCCTCAAGACAATTTTCATCTTCAACATTCAAATCAATGGGGCCAAAGCGAGCACGTTCTATTTCATCTTCCTCATCGTCTTCCTTTGGCGGTCAAGGGGGGGATATGGTTGATCACACCAAGTTTCTGGATTTGGAAGCCTATTAGGAGTATTACCGAATAATGACAAAAACCTTTATGAAAGAAAGAGGGTTCAAACCTGAAGGGCAAGATGGTCAGCTATATGACATGATTCGCGAAAGAGGATGGCTTGGATTGACTGCCACGCCCATGCCTAACCCAATGGGAATTGTCAGAGAATTCTATGCGAATGCGAAGGCAACAATAAGTGGGTTATCCGTGGTGCGCGGCGTGCAAGTGGATTTCAGAACTCCTACAATCAGGGCAGTTTTCAAGTTAACTGACACACCACTGACTAGGTCTGCAAATTGGGTAGTAGGTGCACATATGGAAACGAACTTGGAATTGGTTATTGCTGAATTGTGCGTGCCTGGCACGAAGTGGACTTATAAAGCCGGCACGAATCAGCCTCGCATATTTCCCGCCACAGCTTTGAATCGATATGCTAAGGCGTGGAATTTGTTCATATGTGCCAAACTAGTTCCTTCGTCTCATCAACACGAGATCACAGCGGAAAGGGCAATCATTCTATGGGACATTATCACCGGATAATATATCGATGTGGGTCATCTTATCCATCAAAATATGTTGCGGTATCTATGGGGAAGCAGTACAAGGAGCATTCCACACGCGTCAGTTGTAGCTATGATGTGTGCTAATCAGGACTGCCATTGGGACAATGAGCAAATGCAGAACGCAAGCCAGGATATCACCCACGCCACCATTGCAAAATTCGAGAATTGGGCAGGAGGTGTAACACACCCGCGCGGACGAGGATTAATTATCCAGCCTATTTTCCCAGAGCCACCACATCAGCCCTCTCAGACAGATGAGGAAGGCCCGTCAACCCAAGTTCCCTTTGCTACTGGGGATCGACAGCTCCGAAGGTTGGAGCGAAAAGTCAACGCCATGTACGACAATTTTTCAGCGTTTGCAACGGGGTTGACGAGGTCATTGGCAGAAGCTTTTGCACAGCAGGGGACAATGCCTGAGTGGCCTCAGTTCGGGACAGTTGTGCCATATCCA
This sequence comes from Panax quinquefolius, assembly GCA_020205615.1. Taxonomy (NCBI): domain Eukaryota; kingdom Viridiplantae; phylum Streptophyta; class Magnoliopsida; order Apiales; family Araliaceae; genus Panax; species Panax quinquefolius. Next base: position 47,916,104 of record CM035165.1, read on the forward strand.
CCACCAGATTCACCACCCGCAGAGGGTGGTGCGGCTGAGAATTAAGGGAGTTTTCTTTAACACTTTACCTTCATTCACTGTGACATTGAATATTATAATTTTGGGGGTATTGGGGGTAATAGTATAGTTGCATATAGTAGTATCTACATGTCAGTTTAGTACTTGCATTTAGTATTTACATGTTTAGTTTAGTTTACATTTTGCATGCTTATGTTGCATATAGTAGTTCATGTCAAAATTTTTGTTTACTAATTATGTTAGTATATTTTTAGTTTGCATGTCTCACAATTCTAGCTTTATGGAAATTTTGTCTAGCCGGTGATGATAGTGAATTTTGAAGGATTTTTGAGTATTTTGGGATAACATGAGTTGAGATATAATGTTTGACACAATGCAATTCATAATGATGTTTAAATGCTTTCGGGTTTACGGCACTTTTCTCACAAACACTTGTAGGTATAAGAATTACGTGTTGCATTGCTAGATAGAAAATATAGTTTTAAAAAGGGAAATATGTGGAAAGTGAAATTAGACTATATAAAACATTGATATTCAAACTTTGGGAAAACATGGGTATGCTTTGTGCAGTGTTTGCTTAATGGAATGAGGCATTGCACAGTCATATAAAAAAAAGAAAAATAGAAATAAACACCAGGAGAAAGCGTAAAATCGCCCTCGTGAGTAGCAATAAAGCAGTTAAGCCCATTGTTGAACCTTAGTTGGTTTTAATATGTTGGAACGGTCTTTGTTGCATAAGTATACATGAGTCTTAATTTAGACGGTAATTTTCTATTTTGAGCAATTTAGCATGTGTATTCTTTGCTTAAATCAAGTTTTGGTGAACACAACACACACACACACAGAGCATCTCTATAGCATATGTGAACTATTTGAGTGTATGATATTATGCCTATAGTTCAGTTTGAATTTGTACTCTTGAATCTGGATAATTTGATGAGGCATTTTTGAATTTGAAATTCTATTATAATTTGGAACAATGTGAGACTAGTTTGCATCATGATGTAGTTGCATAACATGTAGTTGCATTTTCATTGTTTATTAGTATGCACTGCTTAAATGCAAACAACAGTTCAAGTTTTGGGGTATTTGATAAGTGGGTTTTATACCTACTTATCGGATATTAATTCACCTTGAACTACGCCCTCTTATCTTAAGTACATTTTAGTGTGTTTTTAGTTGCATTTTGTTTATATTGCATTGCATGTACTTAGAACTCCTTTGGTGTAAAAGTATAGGATATGACATAAGTTGGCGATGGTGAGTGGCATGAGATCAATGAAGGCACAACATGAGAATGGGTGGAGCAGAGAAACCAAGCGTTGGTGGACAAAAAGACCGCAAAGAGATGTAAATGAAAATGCAATGAGATAAAACCGTAATCAACATCAGAGAAGCTGCTACGCAAGGCTTATGATTATAGACGCTGAGGACGTCGCTCGCCGATCATTCGATCTGGACGATTGATACTACACGCGCGCCGCCAAGAATACACAGGAGGAGCACGCGCCCGTGCGCAATGTCTGATGCTGCTGAGTTATTTTATTTAAATTTTTAATTTTAAGGGTTGTAATCGATTAAAAACAATTTTGAATGGTGTCAGACGTATCATTCTGTAGTTTTACATGTTTTTCATATTCATAACTAAGGTTTATATTTGGAGATTATTCCAACGTGAAACCAATCATAGAATTCATATTTTCTACTCCTTCTTTAGATTTCAGTAGTTGTGGATGCTTTCCATTATTGTTGCTGGATATTATTAAGGATTTGGACGTTACGTTGGGTTTGTAATCAGCAATTGGGTTTGATCGATTCTTTCTTCTCTTTTTCTCAATTGTTTGCTTATTATCCATGTTTTGCTTTGATCCCATAATGGCTTTTGGTTTAGTCATGAACTAAACTCCATTATGGGATTCTTACAGATTTTAATATGTAGTTTAATTGATTGTTTGAGTGCTGGACTGTTTTACATATCATAAGGAATTTCTATCATGGTTGTTTTGCATACATGAATGCTTGATCACCATTCGTTTTCAGTACTTGTATAGAGTTGAAAAATAACATGCGAGTATGGATTGTAATCGTGATAGCATGCGTATATAGGGTTGTTTTGCATAGCTTTGTATTTCGTGAACCAGATAGACATATACTTTTTCACCGTATAAGTTAAAGTAAGGGCTTGTGCTTAAATTCAATATGATTGCAATTTCGCATAAACATATAGTGATTTTGGTTATATTGATGATTACATGTTGTCATCGCATGTGGATATCTGTGTGAGTAGGTCATAGTACATTGAAAATGGCTATGTCTATATTAGTGCTCTTGGCTACTTTTCTGTGATATGTAAACAATCTTGCATTATGGTGATAATTAGATGAAGTATTAAATGAAGTTAGGATCCCATTATCTTCATATTTGATTTATTACCTTATTATTTTTGTTATTTGCAATTAGAGTAATTCACAATTATAATCATTAGTTTAAGCATATAAAATATGGTGATTTAATTGATGCATAGTGGTTTAAATTAGACAACTTTCCCTATGGATCGATGCTCGACTTACTCTGTATTACTTTTTCACGCATGTATACTTGCATGTGTTAGAGCTCTTTTGTGAGAACTAAAAAAGAGGCAACAGTATAGAAGCAATACTTTAACAAAATGAGGGTATAATCAGGAATACGAGACAAAATAATATTACTCACATACTACAGAGTATGGAAGAAAATATTATTCCTTATGAATACTGAAAAAATAATATCCCTTACGATGGTTGAACGAAAAAAATATTCCAACAAATATTGAACGAAGAAAATATTCATTACGAATATTGAACGAAAATAATATTCTTTATGAATATTGAACGAAAATAATATTCATACGAATACAAAAAATAATATCGTAAGTGAAGATGAAATAAATAATACCCCTTACCTCAGAAAAAAACTGGATACTAGAATAGTGAAGTAGCAGACTTCACTTCTTCTTTCTCTCTATAGCTTCTCTCTCTATAATTGCTCTTGTGAGTCTTAGTGAATTGGTGAGAATGAAGAAAGAATGAGCTTCTATTTATAGGAAAATATAGTTTCGATAATTGCACGTTTTGGGGCTCAAAATATTACAGTATAATACCTTCATCTTTTCCTTTATTTTTAATTTATCCCTACAAGTATTATCAAACTTGCACTACCTCCCCTAATAGTATATCATGTGAATTAATAGTACATTCATGTGAATCAATAGTTCTATACATGTGAAAAAAATAATTACAGTATAGTACATTCATCTATACCTCCATTTTTAATTTAGTCATGCAAGTATTATCAATCTTGCACCACCTCCCCTAATAGTACATACATGTGAATCAATAGTACACGCATATAAACACATAGTTATAAGCATGTAAATTAATAGCAATTAATTACTCATTTATCCGATTAATTAACAGATTGGTCAATATAACCTCCAGACATCAATTATTTCAACTAACAAGTAATAATCCCAACCTGATGAAAATGTCAATTTCATTTTTAATCAATCTGAACTTATTCATCATTAATATTATAACTCATAATATTTAACAACCAGATCATTCCTAGAAAAGAGGGGGCTTTCCGATAAGGATTTCTCCCTATTGGCGCGCAATTAGGTGACTAAACCTCCTTGACAGAAATTTTTAGACATTGTCAATATTGCAAATATAATAATATGAATAATTTTGTCGTCTCGATTATTGATTTCATAATATAAAATATTATGCAGATAATAGTGTGACAATAATTTAATCAATAATATGAGAGATATGATGCATCAATTATTATAGCAATAATTAAGTATAACTGAGTGACTTCTTACGTAAGCATCAATAATCAATACCGTGTGCTACTATGCAACCACGCGTATTCATCGTACTTTTACTACTACTAGGGTAGTTCAACGGTTTAACGGTAAAACTTTTTGCCGTTATTTTTATAAGCAGATAATTACATGCGTTTTTAAATACGACAATACTTCCATTGTGGGGTCCACCAATGATTGTGTCATCGTACGAATATTCCCTGTTAAAACGAATATTTCCCGCCACAACGAATATTTTATATCAACTTGCTTTCTATGAAAAATTTTCAAATATCACTATTAACTTTAACCTTTTATCAATTTAACCATTTACTAAATAAAATAATAATTATAAGAAAATTTAATACTTTCATTTAATTTCATAAAATTCGGGGTCTTATAATCTCCCCTCCTTATGAAATTTCGCCCTCGAAATTTACGTACGTACCTGGTATGTCGAAGAGATGATGATACCTCATCAGATTCTAACTCTTGAGGCATAACCTTTGAGCGTAGAATATATTCATTCGTATCCAACATTTTAACATGTATCTCCTCATACGTTAAATCTTCTTCTATATCATCTAGTTCTAATTCAATAATGTGGTTCAGGTCGTCCACATATTTACGTAACATAGATATGTGAAAAAACGTTATGAACATGAGACATACTTGGCGGTAAAGTGAGTCTATATGCCACAATTCCTACTTAATCGAGGATTTGAATGGCCAAATTAAATCGAGGGTTGAGATTTACTCTCTTCGTCGATTATTGCTTCTAGAATAACGCCCTCTTGAACCTTCTTCTTCACATTCATCAGCTCCGGGTGTGTAGCTTGAGCGGCTTTAACTTTATCGATTAACGTCGATTCTACTCGTATATTTGTAATCACCACGTGGGTCCCTAGAGTCCTTAACTCTATCTTCAACATTTATAAGTTATACGAAATGAGTCTTTGTATTAACAACGTCGCACTCGTAAATCCATACGATATTCTACTCAACGCGTCAGTTACCACGTTCGCTTTTTCCACGATGATATTGAATACTATAGTCGTAATCTTCAACAGCTCGAGCCAATGTCTTTGGCGCATGTTACATTCGTTTTGGGTGAAGAAATATTTGAGAATTTTGTACCGGGTTCAAGGTCGATACAAAATTTGATTTCACGCTCTGGGGTAGGCCAGGAAGTCTTCATAGAATACGTCAGGAAATTTATTAAAAATAGAAATATCATTCAAATCTGACGTATTTTTGTTTAAATCAGTGTCATGGGCTAAGAAAGCTTGACATCCATTTTTCAATAAATGAATAGCTTTATGGCTTGATATGACAGTGATTGACTTTAGTGGTTTGATTGCTTGAATTCGTATAATAGGTTGGTTAGGAATATGAAAGCTAACAACCTTACGAAAACAATCGATTTTAGCATGATGAGTAGTTAACCAATCAATCCTAAAATCACATTCAAATGCAAGTATTTTCAAAGAGATAAGATCGACAGGTAACATGAAAGTGTCGATTTGAATCAAACAAGATTTATAAGCGATGGATGTAATGAAGGTTTCTCCCAATGGAGTTTCAATAGATAAGTCAAAGTCTAATTTCTCCGGAGTTAAATTTAAACGTTGAGCGCAATTAGGAAAAATAAAAGAGTAGGTAGAATCATATCAAATAAGGTATAGACTTCATAAGCGTTTATAATTAACTAACCCGTGCTAACTTCATTCAGGTTACTCGCATTTTGGGAAGTCACGAAAAATGCTCTTCCTGAAACCACCGACTTTGTTTTGTCCGTATCCGCCTTTGTGGCCACTGTCCCAGCTGGACTTGACTTTGGTGCACGACAAAATCGAGCTAGGTGACCTTCTCTTCCACAATTGTAACATGCCTCGGACTGCTACATACACTTTGGACTTATGTGTCCCTTGTGACGCCCCCAAAATTAGTTATACATCACCCATCTTGGGTCGCCACTTACATGGTACATAAATTCAAATACAAACTTAATAATACATCTGTCGTGTAACATACGACAATAGATAAACTGAGAGTTCTAATAGGAATATTGTCATTTAGACAATATCCATACTCAAGGAGTCCTCATTACATTTATTGTCACACTATTTAACAGAATAGTGAGGACTACTAATGCTATCTTGGGACCATCACTCTTTTCCCCGACTGGCGTCCGGCTATATTCTCATTTCAAGAGAAAAAGTGAAAGAAAGGGTGAGCTTAACTAGCCCGAGAAGAAATATTATAACTAAGATAATACGAATAAATTATCAATAGTCTTCAACAATGTTAAAGCGATAAAATACAATAGACAACGGTTTAAGCTGCGGTGAATATGCAATCCATTAAAAGAGTCAAGTAGAAAATAAAGTCTACTATCTTTTAGGTTTTAAAAGTTTTCATCAATTTTATCACTAAGACTCAGTTTAATGAATAAACCATAATATCTAATCATCCATGTATCCTGCGGTCAAGTATTTTCATCAAATTATCAATGGTCATGACTATACCGAATCACCCCCGGTCATAATCATACCAAAAACTATCATCATCGCATTGCATTACTGAAGCCACTAAGGACTTTTGTCACATCATTTATATCAAGCCATGATTATATCTAGAATGATCCCTAGTCATAATCATACTAAGTTCATCTATGCACGTAAGCAAAGATAACATAATATAACATGAGGATGATGACAATGACATAATAATTCAATAAAACAAGTTCACGAATTAATTTATTCAGGAACTAATAACGTTCAAATTGTCAACATGATACTGCTTTGTAGAGTAAAATTCAAGAATGCTCAGAAAAATATTTTCATTAAAAATACTGGATGAAGCGCAAATATCAAGGATATTCCACTAAATTCATGGAGTATAGAAGTCAAAATTTTAACCAACTGAGTATAATAGCGAATGAAATAACAAAAGAAATCACCATGCATGCGTTGCAGATGTGATGACAAAGTTATTCAATGTAATAATAAATACGAGAATAATAAAAAGCGGAACCGTGTTAGGTGTAAACACACAGACGATGGATATTCCAATAGAATAATAAAGGCGGAATAATAAAAAGGCGGAACCAGTAAAGGCGTAAAAAGCATGATGAGGATGTTCAACGGAATAATAAAATAATAGAAGAATGTCACCAAGTATAGGGATTCCGTGATATACAAAAGTTATTCCAATGAGAATAAATAAGAACGGAATAATATAAGGATTTCACCAAGTATAGGATATTCGCATATATGGTCATGTATAGGGTATGCCACTTTTATAGGTTATTCCAATGAATAATAAAGAATGGAATAATGTAAGTTCTCTTCATGAATAAAAAAAATAACACCCCTTATGAGTACAACAAATAATATTCCCTACCTTAGAAGAGCTGAATATTGGAAAAGTGAAGTAGCAAAATACTTTTCTTCTTTCTCTCTATAGTTTCTCTCTCTAGAGTTTCAGTAAATTCCTAAGAAATAATGAAGGAATGAGCTTTCTATTTATAGAAAAACTGAGGGTGGCTCTTGGTCTTAACGAAGGGTCAAAATGACTCTTGGTAATATGAAGAGACAACTACTATTTCATGAAAGGGTAATTAACCCTTGGAACAATCAAGAGGCGTTAACTCTTGGTAATATTGGAGGGACAACTACTATTTGCGAAGGGGTAATTACTATTGACGAAGGTAATTACTATTGACGAGTAATTACTATTGAAGAAGGTAATTACTATTGACGAAGGTAAATACAATTGACGAAGGTAATTACTATTCACAAAGGTAATTACTATTCACAAAGATAATTACTATTGACGAAGGTAAATACTATTGACGAAGGTAATTACTATTCACAAAGGTAATTACTATTCATAAAGGTAATTACTATGATTGAAGGACTCTTAGATGATGACATATGGCCCCCCCCATAAAATAATCAAACTTACCACAAACGTCTCATAACAGACTCTTTATATACATCAAGGATTGAATAAATATTACCACAAATTATTTTATTTTTAATCAACACATATTTAATATTTCAACAATTATTAATCATTTATAACTTGTCGTCTCAATTAATAATTTAATACTATAACATATTATACGGATGATAATTGTGACAATAATTGAATCAATAATATAAGAGATATGATGCAAACAATTATTGTGTAGCAATAATTGAGCATAGGTGAGTGACTTCTCACGTAAGCATCAATAATCAATATCGTGTTTCTACTATACAACCACGCCAGTATTCTACTTACTTTTACTACTAGGGTAGTTCAACAATTTTGACCAGTAACACCTCTGCCGTTTTTTTTTATAGAAAAATAATTTTGTCGTTTTCTAACTACGACAATACTTCCGTTAATGGGGTCCATTAATGATTGAGTAGTCGCATGACGAATATTCCCAAGAAAAAGAATATTCCCGACCAAACGAATATTTTATAACAACTTGCTTACTTTGCAAAATTTATAAATATTACCCACAACTATAACATTATATCAAATTTATTCCATAATATTCAAAAATAATATTTATAAAAAATTCATCTTTATTTATAAAAGTGAGGGTCTTACAACCTCCTTCTTATGAAATTTAAGCCCTCGAAATTAGGGTGCGATACTGATATGATAAAGAGGTGAGGATACCTTGAATACCTTTATTGTTAAAAATATTAAATTCATTTCGTAATCCCTACCAAAGATATTCATTAACAATTCATCTTTGCACTACTGAGCCAAAGATATACAATCAGTAAAACCAATAATCGAGACGCAGACTTAATAGTATCACGACCACGAATTATCCATGCACTTCTTGGCCAAGGATATTCGTGTTTTCAATTCTGATCATGATTATACCGAATAATCCTTGGTCATAATCATACCAAGTCTATCAATGCACTACGCCTAAAGATGACTTTTACCACATCCATGAATTAATATTTCATTCATCGAGACTCATTTCAATAATTAATCCATATCATCGAATCATCCCGCACTACTGTGCCAAGGATATTCATTAGTATCACGACCACGAATTATCCATGCACTACTACCAAAGATAATCGTGTATTCATTAGTATCACGACCACAAATTATCCATGCACTACTACCAAAGATAATCGTGTATTCATTAGTATCACGACCACAAATTATCCATGCACTACTACCAAAGATAATCGTGTATTTATTAGTATCACGACCACAAATTATCCATACACTACTACCAAAGATAATCGTGTATTCATTAGTATCACGACCACAAATTATCCATGCACTACTACCAAAGATAATCGTGTTTTCAATTACGGTTATGATTATCTTAGAACAATCACGGTCATAATCATACCAAGTCCATCTATTCACGTAAGCCACGGATAACTTTCAACACAATATAAGCATGAGGATAATGATATAAAGAATCAATCAAATGAGATAAAGGATAAATATTAAACATTTATAATATAATTTATCCGTGATTCAAGAATATCCCCATGTTATCAATCACTTAATAATCTCATAATCTAATATCATTAATATTATAACAATATTTTAATCACTTCTTAAATTTATAAACAATTTATCTCAATTGTTTACGCTTTACCATATAATGCATTTAATCATTCAAAATGCCATACTCATAAGATATCATCACCAATTATCAAATCCTCATCAAAAATATGCATATACTCTATATAGGATTCTCTAGCCATAAAATCCTATTTTCAACTTTGTTACTTCACATAACATATTTAACTCATATGTTCAGTAATTAAACTATTTTCATGAAAATACCAAATCAGTCCCAAAAAATATTTCTTTTTACGGGATTTAGCATAATATAGTCCCATGATGAAAATATATTTTTTCAAAATTTTAAAATTCATTTACTATTTTTCAAAAATCAATTTCTAATTAATTTCCTTTACGTAGGCGTATTTGTGAATGGCGATGGCAAGTTGATAGGTATCAATGTGACGTGTTACCCAAGTCTTGGATGAGAGTCACAATTTTGAATGATATTTCTATTGTTAATAAATTTCTTACGTATTCTTGAAGACTTCTTAGCCTACCCTAGGCGTGAAATCGAATTTTGTATTGACCCGAAGACAAAACCCATTTCTAAAACCTTAAATATTTCTTCAACTAAAATAAACGTAATATGCGCGAAAGACGTTGGCTCGAGCTGTTGAAGATTACGATCATACCATTCAATACCATCGTGGAAAAGCGAACGTGGTAGTGGACGCGATGAGTAGAAGATCATATCGTTCTGAGTGCGATGTTGTTAACACAAAGACCCATTTCGCATACGACTTTACAAATGATGAAGATAGAGTTAAAGACTACTAGGAACCCACGTGAAGATAACGAATATACGAGTAAAATTAATCGACTTTAATCGATAAAGTTAAAGCCGCTCAAGCTACATCTTGGAGTGATGAATGTGAAAAATTAAGAAGGTTCAAGAGGGCGTTATTCTAGAAGCAAGAATCAACGAAGAGAAGAAATCTCAACCCTCGATTTAATTGGCCCATTTGAAATCCTCGATAAAGTAGGAACTGTGGCTTATAGACTCGTTTTACCACCAAGTATGTCGCGTGTTCATAACGTTTTTAACATATCGATGTTTCGTAAATATGGGGATGACCCGAACCACATTATTAATTTAGAACCGGACGAGATAGCGGATGATTTAACATATGAGGAGATGCGTGTTAAAATCTTGGATAAAAAGGATTATATTCGACACTCAAAGGTTATACCTCAATGGTTAGAATTTGAAGTGAGCTCAAGGTATCCTCACCATTCTAAGATACTAGGTATACGTCACGTAAATTTCGAGGGCAAAATTTCATGAGGGGAGATTGTGAGACCCCAGATTTTTTGAATAAAGATTAAATTTTCTCGAAATATATTTTTGAATATTATGGTGTGGATTTGATATAATGTTATAGTTGTTTACAAATTTTGCAAAGTATGCAAGTTGTTATATAATATTCGATTGGTCGGGGAATATTCATTTTAACAGGGAATATTCGTACAACGGCACAATCATTGGTGGACCCCCACAACGGAATTATTGTCGGATTGAGAAAACGACAAAAATACTTTATGAAAATAATGACGGAAGTTTTACCGTTAACTGTTGAAACACCCGATGTTAAAAGTACAGTAATACACGTGGTTGCATAGTAGCACACAGTATTGATTATTGATACTTACGTGAGAAGTTACTCAGTTATACTCAATTAATGCTACAATAATTGCTGCATCATATCTATCATATTATTGATTCAATTATTATCACAGTATCATCTGCATAAAATGTTTTTATTAAATCAATGATTGAGACGGCAAAGTTATTCATATTATTATTTGCAATATTGACAATGTCTAGAAGTTCTGTCAAGGAGAGGTTTGGTCACCTAATTGCGCGCCAATAAAGAGAAATCCTTATTGGAAAGCCCCCTTTTTCCTGAGAACGACCTAGTTGATAAATATTGTGAGTTATAATATTAATAATGAATGTTGTTTGAATTGAATTTGGAGACGCAGAGGCGATATTTGAGTCCAGAACGACGAAATTAGTAAAAATAGTCTATAAACACAAAATTTACCGGGATTCACTATTTGGTCAAAAAGTCAACAGTTGACTTTTTCGGGAAAAGTCAAACTTCAAAATTTCAAAATTTATATTTTTGATAAAAATAGTTTCATTATATTGGAATTATTTGTGTTAGTGAAAATCGACATTTATTCCGATGATAATTGATGTCTAGGGGTTATATTGATAAATCGGGTAATTTATCGGATAAATGAGCAATTAATTGCTACTAATTCACATGCTTATATAACTATTTGTTCACATATGTGTACTATTGAATCACATTATTTACTATTAGGGGAGTTGGTGCAAGATTGATAATACTTGCATGACTAAGTTAAAAATTGAGGTATAGATGGAGGTACTATACTGTAATTCGTATTTTTCACATGATTATACTATTGATTCACATGATTGAACTATTAATTCACATTATTTACTATTAGGGGAGTTGGTGCAAGATTGATAATACTTGCAGGACTAAATTAAAAATGAAAGAAAAGTTGGAGGTATGGTACTGTAATTTTCGAGCCCCAAAACGTGCAATTATCGAAACTATATTTTCCTATAAATAGAAGCTCATTCTTCCTTCATTTCTCACCAATTCACAAAAGCTTTAGAGCGATTATTATAGAGAGAAATTATAGAGAGAAAAAAGAAGAGAAATCTGCTACTCACTATTCCAGTATCCAGTTTTTCCAAGGTAGGAGAATATTATTTGTTGTACTCGTAGGGAGTATTATTTCTTTCTTATCTATGAAGAGAACTTCTGTTATTCCATTCTTTATTATTCTGTTGGAATAACCTATATACGCGGGCTACCCTATACTTGGTGAAATTCTTCTGTTGTTCCATTCTTTATCATTCTGTTGGAACATCACATGCATGCGTTCTACGTCGGACCTGGTTCCGTCTTTATTATTCTATTGGAATATCCCGTCATGCATTCTACGCATGGGACTGGTTTCGCTTTTTTTATTATTTACATTGGAATATCCTCACATGCATGCGTTTACGCGGACACGATCTCGCTTTTTATTATTTGCATTGGAATATCACATGCATGCGCTTTTTTTACCGGACTCGATTCCGTTATTTATTATTACATTGGAATAACACCTGCTGTCGGATCTATCGCATGCTTGGTGATTTCTTTTGTTATTCCATTCCTTATTATACTCGGTTGGTTAAAGTTTTGACTTCTATACTCTATGAAATTAGTGGAATATCCTTGATATTTGCGCTTCATCCAAAGATCTTTTCGTGGAAATATTCTTACGAGCATTCTTGAATTTTACTCTACAAAGCGGTATCATGTTGACAATTTGGACGTTATTAGTTCCTGGATAAAATAATTCTTGAACTTGTTTTATTGAATTCTTATATCATTGTCATCATCCTCATGTTTATATTTTGTTGAAAGTCATCTGTGGTCTATAGTGCATAGATGGACTTGGTATGATTATGACCAGGGATTATTCGGTGTAATCATGACCGTAATGTTACAAATGATGTGGTAAAAGTCCTCATTGGCCCGTAGTGCATTGATGGACAGTTGTTAGCATGATCATGACCATTAATGAATACACAAATATTCTTGGCCCGTAGTGCATGGATAATTGTGGTCCTGATACTAAAAAATATCCTTGGACGTAGTGCAGGGGTGATTCAATGATGTGGATTATTATTAAGCTAAGTCCCAGCGATAAAAGTGATGAAAAACCTTCTAAATCGTAAAAGATAGTATATTTTATTCTCTACTTGACTCTTTTAATGGATTGCTTATTTCGCTACAGTTAAACTTGATGGTTGTTATATTATATCAGTTTAACACTGTTGAAGGCTAACGATAATATATTTTGCATTATCTTAGTCATAATATTTCCTACTGGGCTAGTTGAGCTCACCCTTTTACTTTTATTGTTCTCTTTTTGGAAATGAGAACGTAGCAGAGACTAGTCGGGGAACGGAGTGACGGACCAGATGATAGCATTAGTAGTCCTCACTATTCTGTGAAATAGTGTAATAATAATTGTAATAAGGATTCCTTTTGAGTTTGTATAATCTCTAGTATACAATATTTGTATTCAAACTCACGGTTTATGTTTTGTCGTATTGTACACGACAGTTGTATTATTAAGTTGTATTTGAATTTTGTACCATGTATGTGGCGACCCAAGATGGGTGACGTATACCTAATTTTGGTTCAGTCATGAACTAAACTCCATTATGGGATTCTAACGGATTTTAATATGTAGTTTAATTGATTGCTTGAGTTCTGGACTATTTTACATATCATAAGGAATTTCTATCATGGTTGTTTTGCATACATAAATGCTTGATCACCATTCGTTTTCAGTACTTGTATAGAGTTGAAAAATAACATGCGAGTATGGATTGTAATCGTGATAGCATGCGTATATAGGGTTGTTTTGCATAGCTTTGTATTTCGTGAACCAGATAGACATATACTTTTTCACCGTATAAGTTAAAGTAAGGGCTTGTGCTTAAATTCAATATGATTGCAATTTCGCATAGGCATATAGTGATTTTGGTTATATTGATGATTACATAGTGTCTATCGCATGTGGATACTGTGTGAGTAGGTCATAGTAAATTGGAAAATGGCTATGTCTATATTAGTGCTCTTGACTACTTTTCTGTGATATGTAAACAATCTTGCATTATGGTGATAATTAGATGAAGTATTAAATGAAGTTAGGATCCCATTATCTCCATATTTGATTTATTACCTTAATATTTTTGTTATTTGCAATTAGAGTAATTCACAATTATAATCATTAGTTTAAGCATATAAAATATGGTGATTTAATGGATGCATAGTGGTTTAAATTAGACAACTTTCCCTGTGGATCGATACTCGACTTACTCTGTATTATTTGTTGACGCATGTATACTTGCATGTGTTAGAGCTCTTTTGTGAGAACTAAAAAAGAGGCAACAAGTTTTTTGGCGGCGCCACGGGAAAAGGCGTTTAAATTTTATTATTATCATTAGTTTTAAGCTATATTGTATGACTTAGACAAATCTAATCTTATCTTATCTCATTTCCATTTTTCGCTTTTTGTTTTTGGTTCAGAACTTGTATAAATTTTTACATGACGATCATCCAACCCCGACTTTAACACACCTTTCGGGGAAAACATAAACGGAGAGGTTGGAAAGCGAGTGTTCGTAGAAATTTACAAGCACAGTTAGAGAGTACTACATCTAATATGGCAGCCGAGGGACAAGGAGAAGAGTAAAGAGAGGAGCATAGGGCTCTGAGAGAATATTACATGCCTAATATTAATGGATTACTGATCTAGCATAGTCGGACCAATGATAGCGGACTAATACATTCGAGATAAAAACGGGCATTATTCAGATGGTACAAAATTTGGTACAGTTTGGGGGTGCCGCTACAGATGATCCGAATGAACACCTGTTGAGTTTCATTAAGATATGTGACACATTCAGATACAACGGGGTGACGGAGGATGCTATCAGACTTAGGCTGTTTCCATTCTCATTAAGGGATAAAGCGAGAAGTTGGCTTCATTCTTTGCCAGCAGGATCTATAACTACATGGGAGGACTTAGCACAGAAGTTCTTAGCCAAGTTTTTCCCTATGGCTAAGACTGCGAAAATGAGGACATCAATCTCTCAGTTTGAACAACAACAGGGTGAATCCTTATATGAGGCATGGGAGAGATACAAAGAGATGCTACGGAAGTGTCCGCACCATGGAATGCCAGATTGGATGGTGATCAACACATTCTATAACGAATTGGGATGGCGATGCTAAAGCCGATTGTAGAGGCGACTCATGGTGGAGCATTATGGGCAAAGAGTTATGAGGAAGCCTATAACCTTTTCGAGACAATGGCATCAAAATTATAAAGACCCCAAACTTGGGTACTTGAAACCCGAACTCGTTCTTCACGATACCATTTCTATGAAAGCGGAATAATACTAATAATAATAACAATAATATAAATATCAAACTTAATTTACATTTATCGAGTCTAATCCCAAGTACGCAACCTTTACTATAATTCTTTACATGATATATAATACATATCATTTTCTATATATTGTCTAACTATTACAAAAGATACCATTAAACATATTCTGTTTGCTTTCCTTTTCACTTGTTCTTGTCGAACCTTCAAAGTTGATCATGCCTAGTGAAAACATTTAAATTTAAGAAAGGATGAGCATTTGGGTGCCCAAAGAAGTAATAACAATTATAAATATAATTATTTGAAAGAAATAAATATTTTCTTTGTACATCACTTCTACAACGAATTTATAGTTGTGAAGTAAACCGAACAAATAATAATAACATAACAATTCTATCTCAAATTTTTGAAACTACATTATAGACTATATATATATATATATATATATATATATATATATAGGGTAAGTCGACATACTATGAACATTGTTTTAAATTTTTGATAAGGTTTAGCGTAACTTCATCATCGCAAACCGTCATAACTTTACTAGCGCGAGGGTGTACATCCCATGAGCCCTGTATTGATCAATACTACATTACAAGAACGATAGGATCGTTCACTCTGTCGCTTCAAGCAAAAAAATTTTTCCGTGATCGGGATGTTCATACTTAGAATGGAATCCGAACCAAAACAATTTGATTGGATCTAAAAAGGTTTTTATCATATTCAACGACATTTCAAAATTTGTGTCTAGTGATCGCTTATAATTATATATATATATATATATATATATATATATATATATATATATATATATATATATATATATCAACATGTGATTAAATATAATGATTATCCAAGTGGGGACACTTGTATAACCATATATAGAAATTAATGAATGTAATATATATATTGAATTATCATATACTAACATGTTGATAAACAATGATCGGATATAGAATATATCACAATAGGGTTAATAATATAGCATAATAATAATATAATTAAAACTTCTTACTCATGTCCATCAGTAAAAGAAATGCAAAGGTAAGATACTTCACGATCGATATTTACCGCTTATAGTTAAGTAACTTAGTTCTATCTTTTTATATAACACCTATCATTAATAAGATCATTTGATCGATTAGAATAACATACTATAACACATAGCACTACGCTTATTGCGAGTAAAGACATAACCTAATCACATCATCACACATATTTCACATGACCATTGAATCACAAATAAACACATATCTAATCAAAATATCTAAGTCCGGATCAATTTACGAAACATATCGATTGTGCAAGCGACTTTATCGGGTAATTATCGAGTCTAAGACTACTATATCATGTAATTCAATATCATGTAAGTATCGGTCATATTATTTTTAAATGACTTATAATAATTTTTAAACATTTATTATAATTTATCATGAATTTTCAAACACATGGAATCATTATTAAATGATTTAAATATTAAACAATTCTATTATCATTAATATTTAATTAATATTAAACTATTAATGAAACCATTGCCAAAATATTAAAGTTATTTATAATAACTCAAAAAATACTTTTAAAGTATTAATATTACACTTAAATGATTTTTAAAAGAATTAAAATCATTTTAAATAATTATCATTAATATTAAAGTATTAATACATTATCTATCAAAATATTAAAAGTCATTAATTATAACTTAAAATATTTTTAATTCATTAATATCCTTATTAAATGATTTTTAAATAAATAAAACCATTTTAAAACTATTTATTTAATATAATTATTAAATAAACTTAATATCATTTATTATTAAATTAATATCATTAATATTAAATTATTAATGAAATTATCCTTTAAATATTAAAAGTTATATTTTATAACTAAAAATATCTTTAAACACTTTATTTTCATTTAAAATGATTTTTATAATATTAAAATCATTTTTAAACTAATTTATTTAATATAATTATTAAATAACTTTAATATCATTAATAATAATTAATTAATGAAATTTACCTTTAAATATTAAAAGTTATATTTTATAACTTAAAATATTTTTAAACTATTTATTTTCATTTAAAATGATTTTTCTAATATTAAAATCATTTTTAAACTAATTTATTTAATATAATTATTAAATAAATTTAATATCATTTAATATTAAAATATTAATATTTTCATGACAAAATATCAAAAGTTATATTTATAACTTAAAATATTTTTATAATCTTTAAATCATTTTTCTATAATTTTTAAATCATTAATTCTATTTTTCATCATTTATTTAATATATTCAATAAATAACTTAATTATCATTAATATTAATTAATTAATGAAATTCATCACAAAATATTAAAAGTTATCAAAAATAACTTAAATTATTTTCTTATACCATAATATAATTTTAAATGATTTTTCATTTATTAAAATCATTTTTAAATAATTTATTTAATATTATAATTAAATAAATTAAATACTTTTAATATTTCAAAAATATTAAATATTTATGAAATATATTTAAAATAATTAAAAAACTAATTTTTGGATTTTAAAAAATAATTTTAATAATTTATTTTGTATTTTTAATAATTAAAAACTATTTTTTTCTATTTATTTAATAAAAATAATTAATTTATTAATAAATCTGTCATCAAGCTAAAAGGACCCTATAGCGACATAACTGTCGCTATAGGTGTTCTTGAGTGTTCTTGAAAAGAAAACCCCAACATTCATCGCAAGTAGTTAAGGATGACAGTTTGATTTTTGACAATTCAATATCTAACAGATAAATAAATCTTCAGTTTATGATATGGATTTGATATTGTAGTACTATGTGTAATACTACATTATTAAACAACAAACATGGCTAAACATCATCAAAATAAGTGAGATCTAAGCTCTCGAAAAACACATGTCGGGACATTGTTTCTTCATTTTACGGGTTTTCCGAAATGAAGAAAACGATTCATGAGTACACTTTTGGCTTCCATAACTTCTATCCGTGTATATGTTTTTGTGATTTAAAAGTTCTAGATGGTAGAAAACATGATGTACAACAGATCCATTACATCAAAATCATATAACAACAACAACAATACAAAATATTAGATCAAATAAATGGTCAAACCATTATCAAAATCATGTTCTTGCTTTTCGGGAATTCCAGGAAAACCAAAATCGTGGTCATCTGGTTTGGTTTGACCATCCATAAATAATTCAATATGTTGATGATTTCAAGGATCTAAAAATCTTAACTTAGTTATATACATATAACATATTACAAATTGGTTACAACAACAAGAAAAAAAACAACTATTAACTAAAAGATCCAGGGCTTTTAAAATCATCAGACGTCGAGAATTGGGCATGATTTCTAGGTTACCCGTAAATCGTTCAAGTCATAGCTTCGGTCAACTACATTTCTTTGACCAACGATAAAATACAAATCTGGACATGGAATGATAGTGATTACACTTTCGAGATCAAAGAAGACACATAACATACTACAAATATAAACCTTTAAACAACAAAAACATAAACATGTAAAGAGATCTACGAGGATCGACATTCGATTGTCGAGACACAAAAAAAATTTTCCAGATTTTTAAAAACTTCAAATCCGAGCCTCTAGATGTTATGGATCTAACATCTAGCAACCTAGATCATTATTATACACTACTAACAACATATTTTAACACAAAAATCATAACATCTAACAAAGGATCAAATTCGAATTTTTGAATTAGGGTTTTATACCTTTCTAAGAAAAATTTTGATTTTCTAGCTTCGATTTTTTATTGGTATTCGTGGGACTTGTTTTGGGGCCCGATCTAGCAAATATTTTCGTGGGTCTTGAGAGAGAGAGAGTTTTGGATGAGTGTTGTGAACAAAATGAGCAAATAAATAAATGAATTTCTCTCTCTCAATCTATATATATATATTATAGATGCAATATATATGGTCGAGATCCGGTTGGGTGTGATTTTTGATATAAGTCACATGGGTGGTAAGAGAGTTGTTAACCAACTTAATTGTTGGCTAAGTCTTACAAGTTAGCTCAATAATACAATAAGGGCATAAATGGTCTTTTTTTGGCTTTTAAATTTTATGGGCAAAAATGTAAACTTGTCAAACCCTTAGGGTTTAAACCTAAGGTTTAACTTAAATTTTAGAATTTCAAAATTTTAGGGTTTTAATATTAAAAAATATACAAATAAATAAATAAATAAATAAAAAACTAAAATTTTAGTTTCTAAAATTTTTGAAATTAGGTTTTCTTAATTAAATTAATTTTCTAATTAATTTATACATGAACATTAGGGTTTAATATCTCTAATTATTATTAACTTTGCTAATTTAGCAATTAGGGTTTAATTTTAAATATTAGGGTTTTAATATAAATATTAGGATTTTCTAGAAATTTTTTATTTCTAAATATTAATTAGGGTTTACCTAATTAATATAAATTCTATAACACTTCACACTTAATAATTAAATTACGATTCATAGCAGATTTGAACTCAAATTGAGTTTTAAATTAGGGTTTCTAATTAAGGTTTCTAACATTTAGAAATTAGGTTTTTATGTTTAGAAATTAGGTTTTTCCTAATTATTATATAAATGTATAATAACCATCATTAGACACATTAACATAGTATTATAACTACAAAATGACTTAACAAATTATATTTTTAAAGTCGTAATTAACTTTTGAATTAGGGTTTTTAATCAATTAGAGTCCATAAATATTAATTAGGGTTCAAAATAATTAGGGTTTCTAGTATTAGGTTTTTAAATTACTAACTAGGGTTTTTCCATAATTAGCGTTAAAACTAAGCAATACAAATCATATACCACATAACACGTGACATTCATAACATAACGTAATTACTTGAAATCTTACGGTCTTATTTGATTATCGAATTAGGGTTTATTAAAATAATACTAGAGTTTTTGTAATATTGTATCATAATTGACAACCATTATCATTGTACACATATGTTGTACATATTTATAAGCATCGAAAATTAAAATAATATTATATTAATATTCTCATTCCTTGATCTAAATCCAAAATTAGGGTTTGGATTCCATATCGATTTATTCATTCATATATAACATTAATAATTAAGTTAAAATAAATAACTTAATTAATCCAAATAAATTCATATAATAAAATAATTATTATAATAATTCTATAATCATTTCATATATATTTAAAAATAATATAATAATCATATTTTCATAGAAAATAATTAATAAAAATATTTTCTACTATAAAATTAATTATTATAAGAATATACTTTATAATAATCAATAATAATTAAAATAAAATTATTTGTAAACATTCATGTAATAAATATATTTTTATTTATTACATAATTACATACATACATTATCTTGTACAAATCCTCATCCTTAAAATAAAAAAAAAAATTATGCAAAATTTCTGATTTATTTATACAGAAAATATCGGGTTGTTACATTCACCCTCCCTTATAAAGATTCCATCCCCGGAATCACCGTTTTAAACCTATACATACCAGGGTACATAGCATACACAATCATTACGAGTAGATCTCGATCAAAATTGATCGAATCGATCTTTTAACTATTCAAAGATAAAGCTTATCTATATGCTTGCTTATACGGAAAATTGATTTAAAAGAACTCAAATTCCTCCTTCAAAATAATTTATAAAATAATTTACTATATATAAGAAAATAATATATAAGAAATAAAATTGGTTTGAGTAATACCCGGAGTTGCATCCCTACCGCTACGATTTCTTGAAGCGGTCGTGTTGAAGGCGCTTTGCGGTTGATTTCGTTGGTTTGATTTGTTGATGTTGGTCCCGTTGTCGCCAATGTCCTGCTGCCTTTTCCCGTATTCGCATTCCTTGCCTCCTTTCTCCTTCTTGGACAGTCTTCCACCTTATACTCCATTGATTCACACTTAAAACACACAGACTTTCCCTTTATCTCCTTTCCTTTTATCGTATAGGTGACAAAACTATCTTTTGCCCCTTCGTTATCCTAGCTATCACAAAACGTTGCTACTGGTCGATTGATTGATCTAATTCTGGCAAATGACGATAATGCCTTGAAGTCTTTGGCGTTCATCGATCGATTATTTGAATGATCTTCTTCCCATTTGGTATTCCGTTTCTGCTATAACTTGATCGTCCATATTCGCAAAATTTTGTATCGGATTCGGTTGTCTTCCAACTTTGTTGATGAGGTTCTTTCGTCCGTGTATTTCATTTTCGCTTTCTCTTGGCGGCATTATCATAATTTATTCTTATTTTACATTCTAAGCCTTATATATATCGTATAATCATATAACACAAAATTTTTTATTCGAATAATCATGTACTCAAAATATTAGATTTTGAAATTTTGGTTTTTTCTGATTAACGATTACTCATATAATTAACTACTATCTTTATACCAACTTATTTCATTAATCCCATATAAATTCATATTCATATCACTTGACATACCATAATACATATTGCTTTAATCATCCGCTATCCCTTTGTGACTCAAAAGTCGGGGAATTGACGCCACAACTTATATAAAATTTGAAAAATATTACCTTATACAAACATACCTATCATATATATAACATAGAATCATACATAATCCAAGTAATACTAGTACTACTTATTTCTTACGCCTCCACTAAGGATCAATTGCTTAGAAATCTGTCTATTCCCATTATCCTCAATAATCCATTCACACCTAACTACACCTAGTTCGTCCAACTTACCATACATTATGAGTTTAAGAACTCACCACAAACATATGAGTTTAAGAACTCGACATTGACCACATATTCTTTAACTATACTTTACCTATCAGTCATACTATCGTTTCAGGGTCCGGTACTATACTTTTCAAAATAACCACCTCATTGAGGAGGTAGCTTTCAATGTGAGCCTCTATTTCAAATTTATTGGCTTTGATATTGGCTCGGTTATGGAGGTTGACTTCTTTTTACGATTTGAGGTATCCTAATCCTTTTCTATCGACATTTACACACCTAAGTTATATCACGATTATCAACTAATATATATACACACAACAAATAATAGTTTTATATAAGTTATCTTTTATTTTGTTTGACGATGAACTTATTCAATTCATCTCCTTTTTAAACTCTATATGAGTTATTTGTATTTTCAACGTTTTTCTCTGTGTTCCAAGGTTATAGCCTAAGGTCTAACCCACCTAAGGTTTTTAACCCTAAGCTCGATACCGACATAACTTATAAAGACCCCAAATTCAAAGGGTACTATTGAAACCCGAACCCTGAGCTTCGGTGCATTCATCACGATACCATTTCATTTCTATGAGCGGAATAATACTAATAATAATAACAATAATATAAATATCAAACTTAATTTACATATATCGTAGTCTAATCCCAAGTATCGCAACCTTTACTATAATTCTTTTACATGATATATAATATATATCATTGTCTATATATTGTCTAACTATTACAAAAGATACCATTAAACATATTTGTTTGCTTTCCTTTTCACTTGTTCTATGCCTCGAACCCTTGAGTTGATCATGCCTAATTTGAAAACATTTAAATTTAAGAAAGGATGAGCATTTGGGTGCCAACAAGTAATAACAATTATAAATATAATTAGTTGAAAGAAATAAATGTTTTCTTTGTACATCACTTCTACAACGAATTTATAGTTGTGAAGTAAAGTAAAGCAAATAATAATAACATAACAATTCTATCTCAAATTTTTGAAACTACGTATGAAACTATATATATATATATATATATATATATATAGGTAGTAGTAGTCGACATACTATGAACATTATTTTAAATTTTCGATAAGGTTTAGCGAACTTCATTCATCTCGCAAACCGTCATAACTTACTGGCACGAGGGTGTACATCCCATGGACCTGTATTGATCAATACTACATTACAAGAACGATAAGATCGTTCACTTTGTCGCCAAGCATAAAAGTTTTCCGTGATCGGGATGTTCATACTTTAGATCGGAATCCAGAACCAAAACAATTTGATTGGATACAAAAAGGTTTTATCATATTCAACGACATTTGAAAAATTTGTGTCTAGGTGATCAAATAGCTTATCAAATATATATATATATATATATATATATATATATATATATATATATATATATATATATATCAACATGTGATTAAATACTGATGATTATCCAGTGGGGACACTTGTATAACCATATATAGAAATTAACGAAACATAATATATATATCGAATTATCATATACTAACATGTTGATAAACAATGATGGGATATAGAATATATCACAATAGGGTTAATAATATAGCATAATAATAATATAATTACGAAAACTTCTTACTCATGTCCATTGATAAAGGAAATGCAAAGGTAAGATACTTTGCACGATGACTTTACGCTTACGGTTAAGTAACTTAGTTCTATCTTTATATAACACCTATCATTAATAAGATCATTTGATCGATTAGAATAACATACTATAACACATAAGCACGCTTATCAGTAATCAAACACATAACCTAATCACATTGTCACATATATTCCACAACCATTGAATCACAAATAAAACACATATCTAATCAAAATATCTAAGTCGGATCAATTTACGAAACATATTGGTAGGGTCTAAAAACGACTTTATCGGGTAATTATCGAGTCTAAGACTCTATCCTGTAATTCAATATCTGTAAGTATCAGTCATATTATTTTTAAATGACTTATAATAATTTTTAAACATTTATTATAATTTATCATGAATTTTCAAACATCGGAATCATTATTAAATGATTTAAATATTAAACAATTCTATTATCATTAATATTTAATTAATATTAAACTATTAATGAAACCATTGCCAAAATATTAAAGTTATTTATAATAACTCAAAATACTTTTAAAGTATTAATATTACACTTAAATGATTTTTAAAAGATTTAAAATCATTTTAAATAATTATCATTAATATTAAATTATTACTGCATTATCTATCAAAATATTAAAAGTCATTAATTATAACTTAAAATATTTTTAATTCATTAATATCCTTATTAAATGATTTTTAAATAAATAAAACCATTTTAAAACTATTTATTTAATATAATTATTAAATAAACTTAATATCATTTATTATTAAATTAATATCATTAATATTAAATTATTAATGAAATTATCCTTTAAATATTAAAAGTTATATTTTATAACTTAAAATATCTTTAAACACTTTATTTTTATTTAAAATGATTTTCCTAATATTAAAATCATTTTTAAACTAATGTATTTAATATAATTATTAAATAACTTTAATATCATTAATAATAATTAATTAATGAAATTTACCTTTAAATATTAAAAGTTATATTTTATAACTTAAAATATTTTTAAACTATTTATTTTCATTTAAAATGATTTTTCTAATATTAAAATCATTTTTAAACTAATTTATTTAATATAATTATTAAATAAATTTAATATCATTAATATTAAAATATTAATATTTTCATGACAAAATATCAAAAGTTATATTTATAACTTAAAATACTTTTATAATCTTTAAATCATTTTTATAATTTTTAAATCATTAATTCTATTTTTCATCATTTATTTAATATATTCAATAAATAACTTAATTATCATTAATATTAATTAATTAATGAAATTCATCACAAAATATTAAAAGTTATCAAAAATAACTTAAATTATTTTCTTATACCATAATATAATTTTAAATGATTTTTCATGTATTAAAATCATTTTTAAATAATTTATTTAATATTATAATTAAATAAATTAAATACTTTTAATATTTCAAAATATTAAATATTTATGAAATATATTTAAAATAATTAAAAACTAATTTTTTGGATTTTAAAATAATTTTTAATAATTTATTTTGTATTTTAATAATTAAAAACTAATTTTTTCTATTTATTTAATAAAAATAATTAATTTATTAAATAATACTGTCATCATAAAAAGGTGCCTATAGCGACATAAGCTGTCGCTATAGCTATTCTTCGTGTTCTTGAGCTGAAAACTTGAAACATTCATGGTAGTTAACGAGTGACCCTTTGACCAAACAATATATCTAATGTATCATAAAGCTTCAGGTGTGATATGACTTTGATGATGTAGTAGTACTGTAATATATACTACATTATTAAACAACAAACATGGCCATAAAAATCATAACATAAGTGAGAGATCCAAGCCCTTCAAAAACACATGCAGAATTGTTTTCTTCATTTACGGGTTTCTAGAAATGAAGAACGATTCGTGATAACACTTTTGGGCTTCCATAAACTTTCTATCCGTATGATGTAATATTTGTGATTTAAAAAGTAGATGGTAGAAAACATGTATACAAAGATCCATTACACAAAATCACAACAACAACATAACAATCATTAGATACGTGCCGTAAAATTAAACCATTCGTCGAAATCAAATGTTTTGCTTTTACCACAGGAATTCGAGAAAACCAAATCATCGTGGTCATCTAAGTTGGTTGACCACCCATATGTAGGTTCAATATGTTGATGATTTCAAGGATCTAAAAGTCTTAACTCTGAAGTACATATAACATACCACAAAATGGTTACAAATAAGAGAAACCAAACAACTATTAAAAAAAGATCAAAGGCTTTTAAAAAATCATGTTATATCTGAATTGGCGGATTTTTCTGGGTTACCCAAATTTTTTGGTCATGGCTTCGATCAACTAGGTTTGACCAACAATAAAATACAATCTGGACATGGAATAACCATGATTACACTTCTAGATCAAAGACCACATAACATACTACAAATACAAACCTTAAAACATACAAAAAACATAAATAGAAAGAGATCTAGAGCGATCGACATTTGATTGTCGAGAGACATTTTAAAATTTTCAGATTTTTTGAAACACTTCAAATCGAGCCTCTAGATGTTATGGATCTAACATCTAGCAACCCAGATCATGATTATACACTACTACTAACAACATATTTTAACTTTGAATCATAACATCTAACAAAGGATCATTAAGGGATGATTTCAAATTAGGGTTTAATACCTTTCTAAGAAATTATTTGATTCTAGCTTCTGATCATTATTATGGTGGTATTCGTGAAATTTGGTCTTGGGAACCGATCTCTAGAAAATATTTTCGTGGGTCTTGAGAGAGAGAGAATTTGGTTGAGTGTTGTGCAAAATGAGCAAATAAATGAATTCTTTCTCTCAATATATTTATATTTATAATACATGGGTGCAATGTATATGGGTGAGATATACGGACTATTTGATTTCACCGATATAAGGTGCTAGGATGGATTGGTAAGAGTTGTTGAGCAACTCATATTTGGCTAATCTTACAAGTTATCCTCAATAATACAATAATGGCATACATGTCTTTTGGCTTTTAAAATTAAGGGCAAAAATGTAAACTCGTCAAACCCTTAGGGTTTAACCCTGAGGTTTAGCACAAATTGTAGGATTTTCCAACTAGGGGTTGCATAAAAAAATATACAAAAATAAATAAATAAAATAAAATAAAACTAAAAATTTTAGTTTCTAAAAATTGAAATTAGGGTTTTCTTAATTAAATTAATTTTCTAATTAATTTATATAGGAACATTAGGGTTTAATATCTCTAATTATTATTAACTTTGCTAATTTAGCAATTAGGGTTTAATTTTAAATATTAGGGTTTCTAATATAAATATTAGGATTTTTAGAAATTTAATATTTCTAAATATTAATTAGGGTTTACCTAATCAATATAAATTCTATAACACTTCACCTTAATCTTAATTACACAGTTACATGTGAGTTTGAACTCAAAGTGAGTTTTAAATTAGGGTTTCTAATTAAGGTTTCTAACATTTAGAAATTAGGGTTTTTTTTAGAAATTAGGTTTTTCCTAATTATATATAAATGTATAATAACTGTCATTAGACACATTAACATAGTATTATAACTACAAAATGACTTAACAAATTCTTTAAAGTCGTAATTGACTTTCGAATTAGGGTTTCTAATCAATTAGAGTCCATAAATATTAATTAGGGTTCAAAATAATTAGGGTTTCTAGTATTAGGGTTTTTAAATTACTAACTAGGTTTTTCCATAATTAGCGTTAAAACCGACAATACAAATCATATACCACATAACACGTGACATTCATAACATAACGTAATTACTTGAAATCTTACAGTCTTATTTGACTATCGAATTAGGGTTTATTAAAATAATACTAGAGTTTTGTAATATTGTATCATAATTGACAACCATTATCATTGTACACATATGTTGTACATATTCATAGCACCGAATTAAAATAATATTATATTAATATTCTCATTCCTTGATCTAAATCCAAAATTAGGGTTTGGATTTCATATCTGATTTATCTGTCATATATAACATTAATAATTAAGTTAAAAATAAATAACTTAATTAATCCGAAATAAATTCATATAATAAAATAATTATTATAATCATTCTATAATCATTTCATATATTATTTAAATAATATAATAATCATTTTTCATAGAAAATAATTAATAAAAATATTTTCACTATAAAATTAATTATTATAAGAATATACTTTATAATAATCAATAATTCTAAAATAAAATTATTTGTAAACATTCATGTAATAAATA
The DNA here is from genome assembly GCA_020205615.1 of Panax quinquefolius. NCBI lineage: Eukaryota > Viridiplantae > Streptophyta > Magnoliopsida > Apiales > Araliaceae > Panax > Panax quinquefolius. Next base: position 47,944,270 of record CM035165.1, read on the forward strand.
TATTTTATTTATTACATAATTACATACACACATTATCTTGTACAAATCCTCATCCTTAAAATTAAAAAAAAATTTATATGCAAAAACGATTTATTTTTCGAGAAAATATTTAATTAAATGATATGAAAAAATGGCAAATCTGAGAGGTTATGATCAAATAGTTTCACAATTCCATGCATGATTGGAAGGATGAAATTTGATAAATGTTTGTGTGATCTTGGGGCAAATATCAATCGATGCCCTTGTCATTATTCAATCGGTTGGGGTTATCGGCTCCAAAGTAAAACAAACATTTCATTACTGAGTTGGTGAGCGGATCCATCACATATCCACGGTGAATTGTTGAAGATGTATTAGTGAAAGTGGAAAAAATTATCTTTCCGGCTGACTTCATCATTTTGGATTATGAGGAAGATAAAAATATACCAATCATACTGGGGAGACCATTCTTAGCCACATGAAAGACTTTGATAGACATGCAGAAGGGGGAACTCACTATGCGTGTTCATGATCAAGAGGTCACCTTCAATGTCTTCAGAGCCATGAAGTGTCCAGCAGATGAAGAGGAATGTTTCCGAGTTAATTTGGTGGATCGACTCTTAAATGATAAAGTAGAGAGTCTGGTGGAGTATGAACCTGTGAGAAGTGTAATTGCTAAAAATTCAGAGTTGGAGGAATTCAGATTACAGGCGTATGAGAATTCGAAGCTGTACAAAGAGAAGGTGAAGCAATGACAAGACCGAAAGATCTTCGATAGGACATTTGAACTGGGACAAAGGGTTTTACTTTATAAATCCAAATTTAAAATTTTTCCTGGGAAACTGAAATCAAGATGGTCAGGGCCATTTACAGTTAAAACTGTAATTCCACATGGTGCAATTGAAGTATTTGATAAGTTTCCAGACAATCCATTCAAAGTAAACGGGCAGAGATTGAAGCACTATTTTGGTGGTGATGTGGACAAACAGAAAGTCACCTCAATTCTTTCTTCGACATAAGATTCAGAGACAGTCAAGCTAATTGACTATAACTTAGCACTTAATGGGAGGCAACCCATTATTTCTAGCTCTATTTTCTCTTTATTTATTTAGTTAGGTTGCTTTAGTTAGTTCATTTTTATTTCATTTGTAATAGTTTATATGTTTTCCATAATTGAGTGAGTAGCTGAATTTGCATTGAGGAGTGTTTGAAGTAGGATAGAGTTTATTTGGTCATTCATGTTTGTTCATTAATTCATGCCTTAACAGTGTGCATTAATGTCTATGTAGGTCTCTCCAATTGAAATCATCACTGATATGCAGTGTGGGAGTTAAGACTGGCAGTATAGTAACTAAAGCCCATGCTACCGCCGCATGACTAAACTTAGAAGTCGCATACCAAGCGCCCCAAAGTTAGTAGCCCAAGTGGTGACAACCGCATAGGCGGTCCAATCAAGCGCCTCAACGCCCATTACTCATGGCATCACAAGACAAACCTTAGTGAAAACTTCATGCATGCACACCGCAGCGACACCGACCATTTAAAATTTTTTAAGTGTTAAATAACAGATGTTGTGGCTTATGTGGACTCTCATTTGAAAATAACAGAGCGCGATTCACTTGATCCCCTCCACACACACGTCTCTTCCTTTCTATCGATTACAAAAATTGAGTTGCGTGCATCTCTCATCCACCACCCACGAATCTCTCCATATTCAAAACTCAAACCCACGATTAATTGCTCTAGTATAAAACCTAGGGTTTCAGTGGGCGTGTAAGGCGATTTGAGGTTATTCATTTTTGGCTAAAACAAATCCTCAAGACAATTTTCATCTTCAACATTCAAATCAATGGGGCCAAAGCGAGCACGTTCTATTTCAGCTTCCTCATCGTCTTCCTTTGGCGGTCAAGGGGGGGATATGGTTGATCAAACCAAGTTTCTGGATTTGGAAGCCCATCAGGAGTATTACCGAATAATGACAAAAACCTTTATGAAAGAAAGAGGGTTCAAACCTGAAGGGCAAGATGGTCAGCTATATGACATGATTCGCGAAAGAGGATGGCTTGGATTGACTGCCACACCCATGCCTATCCCAATGGGAATTGTCAGAGAATTCTATGCAAATGCGAAGGCAACAATGAGTGGGTTATCCGTGGTGCGCGGCGTGCAAGTGGATTTCAGAACTCCTACAATCAGGGCAGTTTTCAGGTTAACTGACACACCACTGACTAGGTCTGCAAATTGGGTAGTAGGTGCACATATGGAAACGAACTTGGAATTGGTTATTGCTGAATTGTGCGTGCCTGGCACGAAGTGGACTTATAAAGCCGGCACGAATCAACCTCGCATATTTCCCGCCACAGCTTTGAATCGATATGCTAAGGCGTGGAATTTGTTCATATGTGCCAAACTAGTTCCTTCGTCTCATCAACACGAGATCACAGCGGAAAGGGCAATCATTCTATGGGATATTATCACCGGATAATATATCGATGTGGGTCATCTTATCCATCAAAATATGTTGCGGTATCTATGGGGAAGCAGTACAAGGAGCATTCCACACGCGTCAGTTGTAGCTATGATGTGTGCTAATCAGGACTGCCATTGGTACAATGAGCAAATGCAGAACGCAAGCCAGGATATCACCCACGCCACCATTGCAAAATTCGAGAATTGGGCAGGAGGTGTACCACACCCGCGCGGACGAGGATTAATTATCCAGCCTATTTTCCCAGAGCCACCACATCAGCCCTCTTAGACAGATGAGGCAGGCCCGTCAACCCAAGTTCCCTTTGCTACTGGGGATCGACAGCTCCGAAGGTTGGAGCGAAAAGTCAACGCCATGTACGATAATTTTTCAGCGTTTGCAACGGGGTTAACGAGGTCATTGGCGCGAAGCTTTTTTACAATGAGGGACAATGCGAGTGGCCTCGATTCGAGACAATTTGTGCCATATCCACCACCAGATTCACCACCCGCAGAGGGTGGTGCGGCTGAGAATTAAGGGAGTTTTCTTTAACACTTTACCTTCATTCACTGTGACATTGAATATTATAATTTTGGGGGTATTGGGGGTAATAGTATAGTTACATATAGTAATATCTGCATGTCAGTTTAGTATTTGCATTTAGTATTTACATGTTTAGTTTAGTTTACATTTTGCATGCTTATGTTGCATATAGTAGTTCATGTCAAAATTTTTGTTTACTAATTATGTTAGTATATTTTTAGTTTGCATGTCTCACAATTCTAGCTTTATGGAAATTTTGTCTAGCCGATGATGATAGTGAATTTTGAAGGATTTTTGAGTATTTTGGGATAACATGAGTTGAGATATAATGTTTGACACAATGCAATTCATAATGATGTTTAAATGCTTTCGGTTTGCACGGCCTGTTCACAAACACTTGTAGGTATAAGAATTACGTGTTGCATTGCTAGATAGAAAATATAGTTTTAAAAAGGGAAATATGTGGAAAGTGAAATTAGACTATATAAAACATTGATATTCAAACTTTGGGAAAACATGGGTATGCTTTGTGCAGTGTTTGCTTAATGGAATGAGGCATTGCACAGTCATATAAAAAAAAGAAAAATAGAAATAAACACCGCAGGAAAGTGCAAAAATCGCCCTCGTGAGTAGCAATAAAGCAGTTAAGCCCATTGTTGAACCTTAGTTGGTTTTAATATGTTGGAACGGTCTTTGTTGCATAAGTATACATGAGTCTTAATTTAGACGGTAATTTTCTATTTTGAGCAATTTAGCATGTGTATTCTTTGCTTAAATCAAGTTTTGGTGAACACAACACACACACACACAGAGCATCTCTATAGCATATGTGAACTATTTGAGTGTATGATATTATGCCTATAGTTCAGTTTGAATTTGTACTCTTGAATCTGGATAATTTGATGAGGCATTTTGGACTGAAATTCTATTATAGTTGGAACAATGTGAGACTAGTTTGCATCATGATGTAGTTGCATAACATATAGTTGCATTTTTATTGTTTATTAGTATGCACTGCTTAAATGCAAACAACAGTTCAAGTTTTGGGGTATTTGATAAGTGGGTTTTATACCTACTTATCGGATATTAATTCACGCGAACTACGCCTATCTTAAGTACATTTTAGTGTGTTTTTAGTTGCATTTTGTTTATATTGCATTGCATGTACTTAGAACTCCCTTTGGTGTAAAAGTATAGGATATGACATAAGTTGGCGATGGTGAGTGGCATGAGATCAATGAAGGCACAACATGAGAATGGGTGGAGCAGAGAAACCAAGCGTTGGTGGACAAAAGATCGAGAAAGCAGGATGTAAAAGCAAGAAGCAAAGATAAAACCGAGAATCAACATTTGTAGAAGCCACGCTACTGCTGCTTATGGTTATAGACGCTTGAGGACGTGCGCCCGCTCGATCATTCGGACTACACAGACTTGACACACGCGCGCCCGCGTGAAGAATACACAGGAGGAGCACGCGCCCGTGCGCAATGTCTGATGCTACTGAGTTATTTTATTTAAATTTTTAATTTTAAGGGTTGTAATCGATTAAAAACAATTTTGAATGGTGTCAGACGTATCATTCTGTAGTTTTACGTGTTTTTCATATTCATAACTAGGGTTTATATTTGGAGAGTATTCTACGTGAAACCAATCATAGAATTCATATTTTCTACTCCTTCTTTAGATTTCAGTAGTTGTGGATGCTTTCCATTATTGTTGCTGGATATTATTAAGGATTTGGACGTTACGTTGGGTTTGTAATCAGCAATTGGGTTTGATCGATTCTTTCTTCTCTTTTTCTCAATTGTTTGCTTATTATCCATGTTTTGCTTTGATCCCATAATGGCTTTTGGTTTAGTCATGAACTAAACTCCATTATGGGATTCTAACAGATTTTAATATGTAGTTTAATTGATTGTTTGAGTGCTGGACTGTTTTATATATCATAAGGAATTTCTATCATGGTTGTTTTGCATACATGAATGCTTGATCACCATTCGTTTTCAGTACTTGTATAGAGTTGAAAAATAACATGCGAGTATGGATTGTAATCGTGATAGCATGCGTATATAGGGTTGTTTTGCATAGCTTTGTATTTCGTGAACCAGATAGACAAATACTTTTTCACCGTATAAGTTAAAGTAAGGGCTTGTGCTTAAATTCAATATGATTGCAATTTCGCATAGACATATAGTGATTTTGGTTATATTGATGATTACATAGTGTCTATCGCATGTGGATACTGTGTGAGTAGGTCATAGTACATTGAAAAATGGCTATGTCTATATTAGTGCTCTTGGCTACTTTTCTGTGATATATAAACAATCTTGCATTATGGTGATAATTAGATGAAGTATTAAATGAAGTTAGGATCCCATTATCTTCAGATTTGATTTATTACCTTATTATTTTTGTTATTTGCAATTAGAGTAATTCACAATTATAATCATTAGTTTAAGCATATAAAATATGGTGATTTAATTGATGCATAGTGGTTTAAATTAGACAACTTTCCCTATGGATCGATGCTCGACTTACTCTGTATTACTTTTTCACGCATGTATACTTGCATGTGTTAGAGCTCTTTTGTGAGAACTAAAAAAGAGGCAACAGTATAGAAGCAATACTTTAACAAAATGAGGGTATAATCAGGAATACGAAACAAAATAATATTACTCACATACTACATAGTATGGAAGAAAATATTATTCATTATGAATACTGAAAAAATAATATCCCTTACAATGGTTGAACGAAAAAAATATTCCAACAAATATTGAACGAAGAAAATATTCATTACGAATATTGAACGAAAATAATATTCTTTATGAATATTGAACGAAAATAATATTCATACGAATACAAAAAATAATATCGTAAGTGAAGATGAAATAAATAATACCCCTTACCTCAGAAAAAAAATGGATACTGGAATAGTGAAGTAGCAGACTTCACTTCTTCTTTCTCTCTATAGCTTCTCTCTCTATAATTGCTCTTGTGAGTCTTAGTGAATTGGTGAGAATGAAGAAAGAATGAGCTTCTATTTATAGGAAAATATAGTTTCGATAATTGCACGTTTTGGGGCTCAAAATATTACAGTATAATACCTTCATCTTTTCCTTTATTTTTAATTTATCCCTACAAGTATTATCAAACTTGCACTATCTCCCCTAATAGTATATCATGTGAATTAATAGTACATTCATGTGAATCAATAGTTCTATACATGTGAAAAAAATAATTACAGTATAGTACATTCATCTATACCTCCATTTTTAATTTAGTCATGCAAGTATTATCAATCTTGCACCACCTCCCCTAATAGTACATACATGTGAATCAATAGTACACGCATATAAACACATAGTTATAAGCATGTGAATTAATAGCAATTAATTACTCATTTATCCGATTAATTAACCGATTGGTCAATATAACCTCCAGACATCAATTATTTCAACTAACAGTAATAATCCCAACACAATGAAAATGTCAATTTCATTTTTAATCAATACGAACTTATTCATCATTAATATTATAACTCATAATATTTAACAACCAGATCATTCCTAGAAAAGAGGGGGCTTTCCGATAAGGATTTCTCCCTATTGGCGCGCAATTAGGTGACTAAACCTCCTTGACATAAATTTTTAGACATTGTCAATATTGCAAATATAATAATATGAATAATTTTGTCGTCTCGATTATTGATTTCATAATATAAAATATTATGCAGATAATACTGTGACAATAATTTAATCAATAATATGAGAGATATGATGCATCAATTATTATAGCAATAATTAAGTATAACTGAGTGACTTCTTACGTAAGCATCAATAATCAAATCTTTGTGTGCTACTTATGCAACCAGCGCCAGACATCTTGTACTTTTACTCTAGGGTAGTTCAACGGTTTAACGGTAAAACTTTCGCGTTATTTTTATAAATGAGATAATTGCATGCGTTTTTTAAATACGACAATACTTCCGTTGTGGGGTCCACCAATGATTGTGTCATCGTACGAATATTCCCTGTTAAAACGAATATTTCCCACCACAACGAATATTTTATATCAACTTGCTTTCTATGAAAAATTTTCAAATATCACTATTAACTTTAACCTTTTATCAATTTAACCATTTACTAAATAAAATAATAATTATAAGAAAATTTAATACTTTCATTTAATTTCATAAAATTCGGGGTCTTATAATCTCCCCTCCTTATGAAATTTCGCCCTCGAAATTTACGTACGTACCTGGTATGTCGAAGAGATGATGATACCTCATCAGATTCTAACTCTTGAGGCATAACCTTTGAGCGTAGAATATATTCATTCGTATCCAACATTTTAACATGTATCTCCTCATACGTTAAATCTTCTTCTATATCATCTAGTTCTAATTCAATAATGTGGTTCAGGTCGTCCACATATTTATGTAACATAGATATGTGAAAAAACGTTATGAACATGAGACATACTTGGCGGTAAAGTGAGTCTATATGCCACAATTCCTACTTAATCGAGGATTTTGAATGGCCAAATTAAATCGAGGGTTGAGATTTACTCTCTTCGTCGATTATTGCTTCTAGAATAACGCCTCTTGAACTCTTCTTCTTCATTCATCATCACCCGGGTGTGTAGCTTGAACGGCTTTAACTTTATCGATTAACGTCGATTCTATTCGTATATTTGCAATCACCACGTGGGTCCCTAGAGTCCTTAACTCTATCTTCAACATTTATAAGTTATACGAAATGAGTCTTTGTATTAACAACGTCGCACTCGTAAATGCATACGATATTCTACTCAACGCGTCAGTTACCACGTTCGCTTTTTCCACGATGATATTGAATACTATAGTCGTAATCTTCAACAGCTCGAGCCAATGTCTTTGGCGCATGTTACATTCGTTTTGGGTGAAGAAATATTTGAGAATTTCGTACTGGGTTCAAGGTCGATACAAAATTTGATTTCACGCTCTGGGGTAGGCCAGGAAGTCTTCATAGAATACGTCAGGAAATTTATTAACAATAGAAATATCATTCAAATCTGACGTATTTTTGTTTAAATCAGTGTCATGGGCTAAGAAAGCTTGACATCCATTTTTCAATAAATGAATAGCTTTATGGCTTGATATGACAGTGATTGACTTTAGTGGTTTGATTGCTTGAATTCGCATAATAGGTTGGTTAGGAATATGAAAGCTAACAACCTTATGAAAACAATCGATTTTAGCATAATGAGTAGTTAACCAATCAATTCCTAAAATCACATCAAATGCAAGTATTTTCAAAGAGATAAGATCGACAGGTAACATGAAAGTGTCGATTTGAATCAAACAAGATTTATAAACAGTGGATGTAACGAAGGTTTCTCCCAATGGAGTTTCAATAGATAAGTCAAAGTCTAATTTCTCCGGAGTTAAATTTAAACGTTGAGCGCAATTAGGAAAAATAAAAGAGTAGGTAGAATCATATCGAATAAGGTATAGACTTCATAAGCGTTTATAATTAACTAACCCGTGCTAACTTCATTCAGGTTACTCGCATTTTGGGAAGTCACGAAAAATGCTCTTTCTGAAACCACCGACTTTGTTTTGTCCGTATCCGCCTTTGTGGCCACCGTCCCAGCTGGACTGGACTTTGGTGCACGACAAAATCGAGCTAGGTGACCTTCTCTTCCACAATTGTAACATGCCTCGAATCGCTACACATACACTTTGGACTTATGTGTCCTTGTGACGCCCCAAAATTAGTTATACATCACCCATCTTGGGTCGCCACTTATACATGGTACATAAATTCAAATACAAACTTAATAATACACATCGTGCCGTATAACATACGACAATAGATAAACCGAGAGTTCTAATAGGAATATTGTCATTTAGACAATATCCATACTCAAGGAGTCCTCATTACATTTATTGTCACACTATTTAATGAATAGTGAGGACTACTAATGCTATCTTGGGACCATCACTCTTTTCCCCGACTCGTCCCCACTATATTCTCATTTCTTCAAGAGAACACGGTGAAAGAAAGGGTGAGCTTAACTAGCCCAAGAAGAAATATTATAACTAAGATAATACTGAGAATAAATTATCAATAGTCTTCAACAATGTTAAACCGATAAAATACAATGAACAACCGGTTTAAGCTGCAATGAATATGCAATCCATTAAAAGAGTCAAGTAGAAAATAAAGTCTACTATCTTTTAGGTTTTAAAAGTTTTCATCAATTTTTATCACTAAGACTTAGTTTAATGAATAAACCATAATATCTAATCATCCTTGTACCGCGGTCAAGGATTTTCATCAAATTATCAATGGTCATGACTATACCGAATCACCCCTGGTCATAATCATACCAAAAACTATCCATCACTGCATTACAGGCCACTAAGGACTTTTGTCACATCATTTATATCAAGCCATGATTATACCGAATGATCCCTAGTCATAATCATACTAAGTTCATCTATGCACGTAAGCCAAAGATAACATAATATAACATGAGGATGATGACAATGACATAATAATTCAATAAAACAAGTTCACGAATTAATTTATTCAGGAACTAATAACGTTCAAATTGTCAACATGATACTGCTTTGTAGAGTAAAATTCAAGAATGCTCAGAAAAATATTTTCATTAAAAATATTGGATGAAGCGCAAATATCAAGGATATTCCACTAAATTCATGGAGTATAGAAGTCAAAATTTTAACCAACTGAGTATAATAGCGAATGAAATAACAAAAGAAATCACCATGCATGCGGTACTTGCATAGATAAAAGTTATTCCAATGTAATAATAAATACGAGAATAATAAAAAGCGGAACCGAAGTCCGGTGTAAAACACACATCTGAGGATATTCAATAGAATAATAAAGACAGAATAATAAAGAGGCGGAACCGGTCCCGGCGTAAAAACCATGCAGGATGTTCCAACGGAATAATAAAATAATAGAAGAATGTCACCAAGTATAGGGGATTCCGCATATACAGGTAATTCCAACAGAATAAATAAGAACGGAATAATATAAGGATTTCACCAAGTATAGGATATTCCGCATATACAGGTCATGTATAGGGTATGCCACTTTTATAGGTTATTCCAACAGAATAATAAAGAATGGAATAACAGAAGTTCTCTTCATGAATAAAAAAAAATAACACCCCTTACGAGTACAACAAATAATATTCCCTACCTTAGAAGAGCTGAATATTGGAAAAGTGAAGTATGAAAATACTTTTCTTCTTTTCTCTCTATAGTTTCTCTCTAGAGTTTCAAGTAAATTCTAAGAAATAATGAAGGAATGAGCTTTCTATTTATAGAAAAACTAAGGGTGGCTCTTGGTCTTAACGAAGAGGGTCAAAATGACTCTTGGTAATATGAAGAGACAACTACTATTCATGAAGGGTAATTAACCCTTGGAACAATCAAGAGGCGAGTTAACTCTTGGTAATATTGAAGGGACAACTACTATTTGTGAAGGGGTAATTACTATTGACGAAGGTAATTACTATTGAAGAAGGTAATTACTATTGACGAAGGTAAATACTATTGACGAAGGTAATTACTATTCACAAAGGTAATTACTATTCACAAAGATAATTACTATTGACGAAGGTAAATACTATTGACGAAGGTAATTACTATTCACAAAGGTAATTACTATTCACAAAGGTAATTACTATTGACGAAGGGACTCTTAGATGATGACATATGGGCCCCCATAAAATAATCAAACTTACCACAAACGTCTCATAACAGACTCTTTATATACATCAAGGATTGAATAAATATTACCACAAATCATTTTATTTTTAATCAACACATATTTAATATTTTAACAATTATTAATCATTTATAACTTGTCGTCTCAATTAATAATTTAATACTATAACATATTATATGAGATGATCTTGTGACAATAATTGAATCAATAATATAAGAGATATGATGCAACAACCATCTTCATAGCAATAATTGAGCATAAATGGTGAGTGACTTCTCACGTAAGCATCAATAATCAATATCGTGTGCTACTTATCTGACTCACGCGTATTCTTTGTACTTTTACTACCGGGTAGTTCAACGGTTTTCACAGTAACACCTCTGTAGTTATTTTTTATAGAAAAAGAATTTTGTCGTTTTTCTAACTACGACAATACTTCCGTTGTAGGGTCCATTAATGATTGAGCCGTCGTCACGAATATTCCCCTTAAAAAGAATATTCCCAGACCAAACGAATATTTTATAACAACTTGCTTACTTTGCAAAATTTATAAATATTACCCACAACTATAACATTATATCAAATTTATTCCATAATATTCAAAATAATATTTATAAAAAATTCATCTTTATTTATAAAAGTGGGGTCTTACAACCTCCCTTCTTATGAAATTTAAGCCCTCGAAATTAGGGTGCGATACTGATATGATAAAGAGGTGAGGATACCTTGAATACCTTTATCGTTAAAAATATTAAATTCATTTTCTAATCCTACCAAAGATATTCATTAACAATTCATCTTTGCACTACTGTGCCAAAGATATACAATCAGTAAAACTAATAATTTGAGACGCGACTTAATAGTATCACGACCACGAATTATCCATGCACTCTTGGCCAAGGATATTCGTGTTTTCAATTCTGGTCATGATTATACCGAATAATCCTTGGTCATAATCATACCAAGTCTATCAATGCACTACTGACTAAAGATGACTTTTACCACATCCATGAATTAATATTTCATTCTTTGAGACTCATTTCAATAATTAATCCATATCATCGAATCATCCTCGCACTACGTGGGCGAGGATATTCATTAGTATCACGACCACGAATTATCCATGCACTACGGCCAAAGATAATCGTGTATTCATTAGTATCAACGACCACAAATTATCCATGCACTACTACCAAAGATAATCGTGTATTCATTAGTATCACGACCACAAATTATCCATGCACTACTACCAAAGATAATCGTGTATTCATTAGTATCACGACCACAAATTATCCATGCACTACTACCAAAGATAATCGTGTTTTCAATTACGGTTATGATTATACCGAACAATCCTCAGTGGTCATAATCATACCAAGTCCATCTATTCACGTAAGCCACGAGATAACTTTCAACACAATATAAGCATGAGGATAATGATATAAAGAATCAATCAAATGAGATAAAGGATAAATATTAAACATTTATAATATAATTTATCCGAGATTCAAGAATATCCCCATGTTATCAATCACTTAATAATCTCATAATCTAATATCATTAATATTATAACAATATTTTAATCACTTCTTAAATTTATAAACAATTTATCTCAATTGTTTACGTTTTACCATATAATGTATTTAATCATTCAAAATGCCATACTCATAAGATATCATCACCAATTATCAAATCCTCATCAAAAATATGCATATACTCTATATAGGATTCTACAGCCATAAAATCCTATTTTCAACTTTGTTACTTCACATAACATATTTAACTCATATGTTCAGTAACTAAACTATTTTCATGAAAATACCAAATCAATCCCAAAAATATTTCTTTTCTGGGATTTAGCATAATATAGTCCCATGAAAAAATATATTTTTTTCGAATTTTTAAAATTCATTTACTATTTTTCAAAAATCAATTTCTAATTAATTCCTTAAGAAATTAGCTACCTCAAGTTTAACTCCAAAATTCCCAAATCTTGGCAGGACCTTACACATGTTAATGTGAGCCTCAGATTTAAATTTCATGGTCATCGGAGTTATAGAACTCCAGTTATAGCATTTTTCGTCAAAAAAAACCTAAATATTGAAATGGTCATAACTTGTTCATTTTAAGTCAGAATGAGCTCATTTTTGGACAGGAGGTACTTTATAACATATATTTTCATGTCCCAAAAGGCCAGAATTTTTCACATAAATTTAGTGGCCGAAACAGCCCCTTAAAGTTTCTGGGCAGTAGCGTTTTTGTAATTTGCAGCTTTGGACTCTTTTGCTAAATTCAGGTCCACGAAAATCTGACACCTTTCCGGTGATTCCACTTGGATAAGCTACAAAACTCATAGATCTAACTCTAGGACTTGACCACACTCAAAATTGAAAATATAATAGGAGATATGGTCGATTGAATTTCATATTTACGTTTTTACCAAAATCGATTTTTCAACCCTTTGTGATTTCTAAGAAACTTTCATGTTTTCTCATAATAACCACATAACTCATCATAACACTTACTAATACTTCATATACCCATGATTTTCATTAGTCCAATGCTTTTATTATGACTTTCATCATAATCCTCGTAAGAGATCCTTTTAGTTGAAGAAATATTTGAGGGTTTAAGAAATGGGTTTTTTATCTTTGGTCAATACAAAATTCGATTTCACGCTCTAGGGTAGGCTAGGAAATCTTCAAGAATCGTCAAGAAATTTATTAATGATAGAAATATCATTCAAAAGCGCTACTCTTATCCAAGACTTGGATAAGACGTTACATTGATACCAACTGTGACTTCTATCCTTTAACCTAGATAGCACCTCACAATGATACCTATCAACTTGTCATCCTCATTCACGGCGTCGCCTCTGAAGAAAGTCGGCTTGATTGCATTCCACACAAGGAAGTCAACAACGAAAGGATCGGGGCTCTTTACTTATGGCTTGATATAACAATGATTAACTTTAGGGTTTGGTTACTTTGAATTCGATATAATGAGGTTGGTTAGGAATATGAAAGCTAACAACCTTACAAAAAGAATAATAAGTAGTTAATCAATCAATCGTTTTCAAAAATTACCTCAAAGGCAATTATTTTCAAAGAGATAAGATCGTGAAAGTGTTTATTTGAAACAACAAGATTAATAAGCGATTGGAGGTAATGAAGGTTTCTCCCAACGAAGTTTCAATAGATAAATCAAAGTCTAATTTTTTAGAGTCAAATTTAAACATTGAACACAACTAGGTAGAATAAAAGAGTGGGTAGAACTTGTATTGAATAAAGTATAGACTTCGCAGATAATTTATAATTAATTTACCCGTAATAACTTCGTTTGGGTTTCTCGATTAAACGCTTCTCGCTTAAATTATCGAAGTTTGACTTTCTTATAGGGTACATTCCACCCTTAAGTGCTTCTTCACATTCACGATCCATGATTTGATTCATAATTCTCCGATCCATATCGAATTCGGGTTGACCGCTATGCATTGTGGTAATTAGAATTCGATGTTGGGTTCTCTAATTGTTGTCCAAAAAGCAAAGTCCATTTCATCTATTTTGGCTTTATTGGATCGGACGTCTTTTCTACACTATCAACGCGTTGTGCGGCTTTTACCCATGCATCATCTATTCTCCTTCGTTCGGTTGTTTCTTCTTTCTTTCGGTGATCTTTGATTTTTAAATTCTCGATTCCAACTTTAATATCTTACACCCGCCAAAGCGTGATTTTGTTCGAGCATCACATATCGGGTAACCCAATTTTGAATTGTTGTATCCCTTTGTTCCACGATCGCTTGCCGTTCTTCAACTTTGTTCTTCTAGCTCACGAACACGATTTTGTAATTCTAAGTTTTGATCATAAATTTCTTCTAACCAATTCTCCTCGGGTTCCTCTTCTTCCTCTTCTTCCTCTTCTTCCTCACTCTCTCATTGCTACCTCTGCAACTAGCTCGGATGCAATAATTAGTTCTTCATTCACTACGTGGATATCTCTAATTTGTTCCTCATCGACGATAATTGCATTAACTCCGATTAGTGATTAAAGGTGTCACAACGGTCACATTCACTCCATTGTGAATATTTTCACCGCCATTTTCAAACACCGCCACAACACACGAGGGTTAATTAATATATCAAATATTATCCCTATACTTTGACCGACCAATTAAATAACAAATAAACTTAGGTAGGTCATACTAGCGAAGGAATTCCCCGTCTCTCCCCTCCTAGTTCTTATCTCGCATCTTAGCCGAGGATCATATCCCTAAGCTCGATACAAGTTGTGGCGCACCCAAAATTAGGTATACGCCACCCATCTTGGGTCGCCACTTACATGGTACATAAATTCAAATACAAACTTAATTATACATCCGTAGGTGTAACATACGACAATACATAAACCGAGAGTTCTAATAGGAATATTGTCATTTAGACAATATCCATACTCAAGGAGTCCTCATTACATTTATTGTCACACTATTTAGCAGAATAGTGAGGACTACTAATGCTATCTTGGGACCATCACTCTTTTCCCGACTCGTCCCAAACTATATTCTCATTTCAAGAAGAGAAACGGTGAAAGAAAGGGTGAGCTCAACTAGCCCAAGAAGAAATATTATAACTAAGATAATGCGAATAAATTATCAATAGTCTTCAACAATGTTAAAGCGATAAAATACAATAGACAACCGGTTTAAGCTGCGATGAATATGCAATCCATTAAAAGAGTCAAGTAGAAAATAAAGTCTACTATCTTTTAGGTTTTAAAAGTTTTCATCAATTTTTATCACTAAGACTCGGTTTAATGAATAAACCACAATATCTAATCATCCCCGTATCTGCGATCAAGGATTTTCATCAAATTATCAATGGTCATGACTATTAGAATCACCTTGGTCATAATCATACCAAAAACTATCCATCATCGCATTACAGAGCCACTAAGGACTTTTGTCACATCATTTATATCAAGCCATGATTATACCGAATAATCCTCGGTCATAATCATACTAAGTTCATCTATGCACGTAAGCCAAAGATAACATAATATAACATGAGGATGATGACAATGACATAATAATTCAATAAAACAAGTTCACGAATTAATTTATTAGGGAACTAATAACGTCCAAATTGTCAACACGATCTTTGCTTTGTAGAGTAAAATTCAAGAATGCTCGGAAAAAATATTTTCATTAAAAATCTTTGGATGAAGCGCAAATATCAAGGATATTCCACTAAATTCATGGAGTATATAAGTCAAAATTTTAACCTTATTTGAGTATAATAGCGAATGAAATAACAAAAGAAATCACCATGCATGCGGTACTTGGCATGACGAGGTTATTCAATGAGAATAATAATAAATCTGAGAATAATAAAAAGCGGAACCAAGTCAGGTGTAAAACACACAGAACAGGATATTCCAATAGAATAATAAAGACGAATAATAATAAAGAGGCGGAACCAGTCCGGCGTAAAAGCCTGATGACGAGGATGTTCCAGCGGAATAATAAAATAATAGAAGAATGTCACCAAGTATAGGGGATTCCGCATATCTGAGTTATTCCAACGAGAATAAATAAGAATGGAATAATATAAGGATTTCACCAAGTATAGGTATTCGCATATACAAAGGTCATGTATAGGGTATGCCACTTTTACGAGTTATTCCAACAGAATAATAAAGAATGGAATAATGAAGTTCTCTTCATGAATAAAAAAAATAACACCCTTACGAGTACAACAAATAATATTCCCTACCTTAGAAGATTTGAATATTGGAAAAGTGAAGTAGCAAAATACTTTTCTTCTTTCTCTATAGTTTCTCTCTCTAGAGTTTTGGTGAATTCCTAAGAAATAATGAAGGAATGAGCTTTCTATTTATAGAAAAAGCGAGGGTGGCTCTTGGTCTTAACGAAGGGTCAAAATGACTCTTGGTAATTTTGAAGAGACAACTACTATTTCGAAGGGTAATTAACCCTTGGAACAACAAGAAGAGGCGAGTTAACTCTTGGTAATATTGAAGGGACAACTACTATTTCATGAAGGGTAATTACTATCGACGTGAAGGTAATTACTATTGATGAAGGTAATTACTATTGAAGAAAGTAATTACTATCGACGAAGGTAATTACTATTAAGAAGGTAATTACTATTGGCGAAGGTAATTACTATTCACAAAGGTAATTACTATTGACGAAGGTAAATACTATTTATTGTGAAGGTAATTACTATTCATAAAGTTAATTACTATTCACAAAGGTAATTACTATTGATTTGAAGGACTCTTAGATGATGACATATGGGCCCCCATAAAATAATCAAACTTACCACAAACGCGTCTCATAACAGACTCTTTATATACATCAAGGATTGAATAAATATTACCACAAATCATTTTATTTTTAATCAACACATATTTAATCTTTCAACAATTATTAATCATTTATAACTTGTCGTCTCAATTAATAATTTAATACTATAACATATTATACGAGATGATCTTTGTGACAATAATTGAATCAATAATATAAGAGATATGATCGCAAAGAATTCTTTGTAGCAATAATTGAAAGCGAAGTGAGTGACTTCTCACGTAAGCATCAATAATCAATATCGTGTGCTACTATACAACTACACGCGTACATTGTACTTTTACTCTAGGGTAGTTCAGCGGTTTTAATGATAACACCTCTGTAGTTATTTTTATAGAAAAATAATTTTATTGTTTTCTAACGACGACAATACTTCCGTTGTGGGGTCCACTAATGATTGAGTAGTCGTATTTACGAATATTCCCGACAAAAAGAATATTCCCCACCAAACGAATATTTTATAACAACTTGCTTACTTTGCAAAATTTATAAATATTACCAACAACTATAACATTATATCAAATTTATTCCATAATATTCAAAAATAATATTTATAAAAAAATTCATCTTTATTTATAAAAGCTGGGGTCTTACATTCCTCCCCTCCACATTTGTAACATACGACTGGCGGTCATTCTCTTTCCTTAACAACAGGTGTTGGTGCTGACGTCTTTCCATCATTATTGAATTTCCTCTTCTTGAAATTTCCACCTCTATTATCTTGGCCATGATTACCACCGAAGTGGTTACCATTTCTGGAATATTGATTCCCTTCACGTTTGTTGTCACCGCTTCGATGACTGTCACCACTGGTATTATCATTTTGCCGGCTGCTCTCTCTTGGTTGGGTTGACTCGTTATCGCACTCTAATAACTGAGCCATATTTACAACATCTGAATACAAACACAGTTTGTGAGAAATTAGGTATTAAGTTATCTCGGGTTTCAAACCTCTTAGAAACATTCGCGTCATTCTCTCCTCATTATCAACCAAGTGGGACGCAAACTGGTATAATTTGGCAAACTTAGCTTTGTACTGCGACACTGTCATATTGTTCTGCTCCAGCTTGATGAACTTTACCTCTTTCATGTGACGAATACTTTCAGGAAAGTACTTGTCGTTGAACAGTTCTTGGAACTTCTCCTAAGACATCTTGGTGCGGCGGGTTGAGTCGCTTCTGATTCCCACCAAGAATCTGCATCTCCTCCATGACATACATGAAGGTGGCAAAGGGAACCTTTTGCTCCTCGGAGCATCCTAAGACGTCAAATATCTTGGTGATCTGCTTTATCCATGTCTCTGCCTTAAGTGGTTTTGGCTCTCCAATAAACTCCGGTGGTCCCAGCTCCTTGAACCGTTTAGTGGTGATTGTCCGAGAGTTGTCAGTGTTTCCACCTGCATTTTTAACAGGAGTCTCTCTCGCCTGATGATGCATGAGTTGCATAAAGCCTCTGAACATCCCATCATTCATCATCTGGTCAGTGTTGTTGTTTACCTGAGGATTATTGCCTTCCTAATGCTCATTATCATGGGTATTGATCGTTGGTGACTCAACGGTCTCATGTGCTTCATTGCTTATATCAACATTTTCAGATGCCATTTTCAAAAATTGTCATAAAACAATGGTTAATTGACATGTCACATATTATCCCTATACTCTGACCGACTAATTAAATACCAAATAAACTTAGGTATGTCATACTAGTGAAGGAATTACTCGTCTCTCCCCTCCTAATTCTAGTCTCACATCTCAGTCAGGGATCATATCGCTAAGATTTGATACCAACTGTGACGCCCCCAAAATATGTATACATCACACATTCTGAGTCGCCAAATACATGGTATATAAATCAAATACAAACTTTATTTATACAATGCAACAACAACGTAGCTTAGAGTTTTTACAAGAATATTGTCTCATAGACAGTATTCAAACTCAAATGAAGTCCTCATTACATTTATTATAACACTTTTTCATAAAATAGTGAGGACTACTATAGCCGCCATCTCGGACCGTCACTCTGTTCCCCGACTAGTTCCAGCTACGTTCTCATTTCCTGAAGAGAACAATAATTCAGAATAAATTATCGTTAGCCTTCAACAATAGTAAACTGATAAAATAAAATAAACATCGAGTTTAACTGCAGCGGAACAAGTAATCCATTAGAAGAGTCAAGTAGAGCATGATATCTACTATCTTTTATGATTTAAAAAGTTTTTCATTAACTTTATCGCTGAGACTCAGCTTAATAAATAAACTACATCATCGAATCATCCCTACACTACGGGCCAAGGATATTCATGTAATCATCAATGGTATCATGATCATACCAACATCTATGCACGTAAGCCACAGATGACTTTTATCACAATATAAGCATGAGGATGATGACAATGATATATAAGAATTCAATTAAAAGAAAGCAAAGGATAAACTTTTAATGATTTATAATTTAATTTATCCAGAATTCAATAATGTCCAAATTGTCAACATGATACTGCTTTGTGGAGTAAAATTTAAGAATAATATTGTATCAAAATTGATTTGGACACCAAAGAAATCAATTTTTGACATGATTAATTCCTCGGGTGAATAGTACCCAAGTGAATAGTACCCCGTGAATAGTACTTCGAGAATAGTACCCCATGAATAGTACTCGTGAATAGTACTCATGAATAGTATCCCGTGAATAGTTCTTTGTGAATAGTACCGTATAAATGAATAGTACTCATTGACAGTACTCTGGCATGAAAAGCTTAAAATTTAACAAGAATGTGCATAAAATATCCTTATGAAACGATACTAGATGAACCGAAAATGAAGGATATTCTATTAATTTCACGGAGTATAGAAGCAATACTTTAACAAAATGAGGGTATAATCAGGAATACGAGATGAAATAATATTACTCATATACTATAGAGTATGGAAGAAAATATTATTCCTTATGAATACTAAAAAAATAATATCCCTTACGACGGTTGAACGAAAATAATATTCCAACGAATATTGAATGAAGATAATATTCATTACGAATATTGAACGAAAATAATATTCTTTATAAATATTGAACGAAAATAATGTTCATACGAATACGAAAAATAATATCGTGAGCGAAGTTAAAATAAATAATACACCTTACCTCAGAAGAAGACTGGATACTGGAATAGTGAAGTAGCAGACTTCACTTCTTCTTTCCCTCTATAGCTTCTCTCTCTATAATTTCTCTTGTGAGTCTTAGTGAATTGGTGAGAATGAAGAAAGACTGAGCTTCTATTTATAGGAAAATAAAGTTTCGATAATTGCACCTTTTGGGGCTCAAAATATTACAGTATAATACCTTCATCTTTTCCTTTATTTTTAATTTATCCCTACAAGTATTATCAAACTTGCACTACCTCCCCTAATAGTATATCATGTGAATTAATAGTACATTCATGTGAATCGATAGTTCTATACATGTGAAAAAATAATTACAGTATAGTACCTTCATCTATACCTCCATTTTTAATTTAGTCATGCAAGTATTATCAATCTTGCACCACCTCCCCTAATATTACATACATGTGAATCAATAGTACACATATGTGAATACATAGTTATAAACATATGAATTAATAGCAATTAATTGCCCATTTATCTGATTAATTACCCGATTGGTCAATATAACCTCCACACATCAATTATTATAGAAATAGATGTCAATTTCCACTAACACTAATAATCCCAACACAATAGAAATGTCAATTTCATCTTTAATCAATACAAACTTATTTATCATTAATATTATAACTCACAATATTTAACAACAGATCATTCCCAAGAAAGAGGAGGCTTTCCGATAAGGATTTCTCCCTATTTGGCACGCAATTAGGTGACCAAACCTGTCCTTGACAGAATTTTCTAGACATTGTCAATATTGTAAATAATAATATGAATAACTTTGTCATCTCAATTATTGATTTAATAATATAAAATATTATGTATATAATACTGTGACAATAATTGAATCAATAATATTAGAGATATGATGATGTAAATTATCGTAGCAATAATTGAGTATAACTCGTGATTTAACGAGAATTTTGTAATTTATTTTAATATTTATTGAATTAAATAAATATTTTTCGATGAGTTAATTATTAGATTAAATAATTAATTGATGCAATTGTGGTAGATTAATTTAATTATATGTGTTACATTTATTAAATTAATGTAGAGAATTTTATTATCAAAGTATGTGATTATGTGAGCTTATTGTATTAAAAGAAATATTTAATAAGCATATTTGTATTTTAATTAATTTAATTATTAATTAGAGATTTAATAAGTTGACATTATCTATTAATGAGAAATTAATTATATGACCATGTGAATTTATGAGAAATTATTATATTTTATTTATATTAAATTAAATAAATTAATTGAGTTATTTTATAAAGGGTGTGACATTATTTAAACTATATGATAAAAGAGTTTATTAAATTACTTGAGTTTAAGCATTTAAGGCTAGCCAAACATGGCACTAGTAGAGGTTGAGGGCAGTTAACCCATGATGGGTAACTGACCTCCACAATGCGTCAGTTTATTGATGCGACGTCTTCTTTATTTCATTTTTCTTAAGTCTGATAAAAACTAGTTAGAGAGAATTAGAAAATTTTGAGAGAGAATTCAGAGGATTTGTGAGAATCTCTGTGTTGAAGAAGCTTTTGAAAAAGGGTTTTATCTCTTCTAAATCTATACTCTGGGTAATCTCTCCCTCCCAAATTCTATATTTCATGTATTCAAGTTTTGATAAAAAAATGGCTTTCACAGTTTTCTGTAAAGCCTCTGTGATTGAGAAAGGAGTAATATTTATGAGTTATTTATGAGTTAAGATGTATCAAATTGTATTTATATATATATTGCATGATTCCATATCATTAGTTTCATAATATTACATCGTATATGATTTCTACAAAATTACAGAGTATGGGTTTTGGCCTTATGGCCTTATACGTGATATTTTATGTATTGATCGTATATTATCCCTAAATTTTACACTCGTATATTATTATACATGTTGATACGAAGAGACCAAACTTTAAACGAACGAATTCGGTGTTACAACGAATTCCTAGTATCAATTTTCATGTTTTATTTTCAAAATCTTCAAGAACATCAAAGTCACTGAAATTACAGATTTTTAACTCTGTGATTATGTGTTTTAATAGGTTAAAACCATTCTATAAATGTTGGGTATTGTTTATGCATGAATTATAACATGTGGGTATGATTAATTTCGTGTAGTAGTAATTTAATTGGAGTTTTTAAGTCGTGTTCGCAATTTTTCGCAAATTATAGAGCAGCTTTCTAACTTTCATGCATGTGGCCACCAAACCAAGACCTTAAGTCCCAAGATCGCAGTACCAGCCACCACAAGCCATGATGTTAAGTGTTCAAATTGCTATATCAGAGCCGCAATGCCAAGACCTAGTATAAACGTGGCGCGGCAGCGCCACTCTGCAGAATGGTCCAGAAATGTAATTTTTAAAGTGTTAAGTCTAGCGATGTATTGTTAACTTAATGTAATGAACATGTAAACATGTTAGAAGTATAATGAGATGTAAAATAGATGTTTAACATGTAAATAACATAATTACATGTGGATTAAATTATTGAATACATAATTAGCTTGTTATTCATGATGTGTAAATTATGTGACAAAGTAGTAAATTAACTAAGTATAGTTAATAATCAAAGTAGACAAAGAGAATGAGTTTATGATGATTAGTTAAGTTATAATTAACTGGTATTGTGAATGTGAATAGTATGTAGGATTAAATTCAAACGTGCTTAGTTAAAGTGTAATCTACGCACGAGACAAGTTTCCTAACCCTACTTGTCATTATTGTTCAAGTTTATTATTTACCTCGAGTAAATTATCATTACTATTATTCATGTTCAAATGTTATATTAAAGATTGATTATCTTTTCAAAGCATGATTTAGTCATACAATAATTGTCCTATTGTATACTTCCTGAAATTATTATTCAATTTAAATATCATTATTATTGAACCTTATTAGACTAGCGAACCCTTATTGATTCGACTAGTCCATAGTTGATGAGCGTTCTAAATTTCAGAACCCTTGATGAATTATCCAAACCAAACTTCCTTTGGTACGGACTCGAATGTCAAACTGAGATAAACAACCCTGCAAAGGGATTTACTTATCGTTAGTGTTAAGATATTGTGCGTTATGGTACTAAAGGTGATCCCCTAAGTCACGAGTAGAAAGGTCCATAGTCTTACGATGTTAAAGGTTTCAAGTATAACCCTTGATAACCTAGGACATAGTTCAAGGTCTTATGACCCTTAGAATTCTTTTGATTCTTGTTATTCATTCTTGATTCAAAAGTTGAGCTTTCATTTAGATGTCTTTGATTTATTCGCATGTTATTATACTATTATTTCATTATTATTCTTGTGGGCAATAGTGCTCACTCTTTCTTAATAATAACATTGCAGTTAAGAACGAAAGAACTGATGAACCTTCCACTAGTAAGGGCAAGGGCAAAGTTAGCAAGTGATGAAGACTTGTTATTTTATTAGATGATGTATTTATGTTTAAGACTTGAGTTAATGATGTTGTTGTTAAGACTTATTTGTTTATAATTTTGCACAGATGTTTAAGGTTAGTTTAACCTAGGATTGTATTATTATTATTCAGATGTTGTAACCCTTAAGGGGAAGATTTTTATTCTATCTATTGCATGGCTTGCATTTATTATGGGTAGATAGATAGATGATATTTGTACAGTGAACACCAAATCCCGTGGAATTGAAGTACCCGGATTTGGGGGTGTCACAATAACTAAGTGACATCTTACGTAAGCATCAATAATCAATACCGTGTGCTACTACGCAATCATGCGTATTACTGTACTTTACAACTTGGTAGTTCAACAGTTTAACGGTAAAACTTTCGTTGTTATTTTTATAAAAAGATAATTATGTCATTTTCTAAATACGACAATACTTTCATTGTGGGGTCCACCAATGATTGTGTCGTCGTACGAATTTTCCCCGACACAACGAATATTTTATATCAACTTGCTTTCTTTGCAAAATTTTCAAATATCACCCTTAACTTTAACCTTTTATCATTTTAACCATTTACTAAATAAAATAATAATTATAAGAAAATTGAATACTTTCATTTCATAAAATTTGGGGTCTTACAGAATTCTCATGGTGGGTCTGTCCGGTACATCGTTCTCTAACATGTACCTATGCATTGACTCAATATCTCATATATTTATGACCAATGAGATTTGGTCATCAGTCAATCCACATACTAATCTCAATGTATCATTGTTGTCCCATTAACAATGGTACTCGACTAGGGACATTTAAAAGCAATGATACTAGTTGTAATTATATAATCTCATGTTCAAGTCACTTACTTGAAGCTATATAATTTGAATCACAATTCTAAGGACTTTTATTATGTTAACATTTATATAACGCAGTAAATAAAACCATAATAAAATCATTCATTTATTCAATCAAATATAATATCAAAATGTTAAACAATTATATCAAATAATTAGCCTCTAGGACATAAACTCTAACACCCGTTGCCTCGCATTGATGACCTTTTTGACAAATTGCAAGGTGCCAAATTCTTTTCAAAGATCGATCTTTGTTCCGGATATCATCAGTTAAAGATTAAAACCAATGACATCCCAAAGACTGCTTTCAGAACTCGGTACGGGCATTATGAATTCTTAGTCATGTCTTTTGGATTGACTACTGCTCATGCCGCCTTCATGGATATGATGAACCGAGTATTCAATGAATATTTAGATCATTTTGCGATTGTTTTTATGGATGAGATCCTCATATACTACAAAAGCTGTGAAGATCATGAGAAACACTTTAGGCTGATACTCCAAAAGCTTCGTGAAAACAAGCTATATGCCAAATTGAAGAAATGCGAGTTCTGACTTAAGGAAGTAGCATTCCTTGGGCACGTGATATCAAATCATGGAATATCTGTTGACCCGACAAAGATTGAAGCAATTCAAAGCTGGGAGCAACCTAAGTCCGTGACCGAAGTATGTAGCTTTCTCGGCTTAGCTGGTTATTATTAGAGATTCGTAGAAGGGTTTTCTCGAATCGCTACTCCAATAACTCAGCTGACTCGAAAAGATACAAAATTTGGTCAGAGCGAATAATGTGAGAAGAGTTTTCAAGAACTCAAGAGGAGACTCATTTTAGCACCTATTCTGACAATGCCCTCTGGCTCGGAGGGATTTGTCATCTACAGTGATGCTTCAGGCAAAGAGTTAGGATGTGTTCTCATGCAACATGGAAAAGTCATAGCCTATGCATCACGATAACTCAAAGAGTATGAGAGGAATTATCCTACTCAGGATCTAGAGTTGGCAGCTGTCATTTTTGCGCTTAAGATTTGGAGGCATTACCTGTATGGAGAGAAGGTGGAGATCTATAAGGATCATAAAAGCCTCAAATATTTCTTCACTCAAAAGGAACTCAATATGCGGCAACGACATACATTGCAAATGATGTATCGTGATCTTCGACATACATTTTGGTGGAGTAATATGAAGAGAGAGATAATGGGGTTTATCTTAAGGTGTCTAACTTGTCCACGAGTCAAGGTGGAGCCTCAAGTGCCAAAAGATCCATTGCAACCACTTGAAATTCCAGAATGGAAGTGTAAGCACATTACCATGTATTTCGTTACTGGTCTCCCCAAGGTTTCTCAAGGAATAGATGCGATTTGGGTCATTGTTGATAGATTGACCAAGTCTGCTCATTTCATACTGATGCGAGAAACTTATTCACTTGAACATCTTGCTCGTATGTAGATAAATGAGATTATAAGACTGTATGGTACGCTAGTATCCATAGTTTCTGATCGAGACCCAAGATTCACTTCACGATTTTGGGTTACTTTGCAAAAACCTATGGGCACAGATTTATAATTTAGTTCGACATATCATCCTCAAACGGACTGGCAGTCAGAGAGGACTATTCAAACTCTTGAAGATTTATTAAGACTCTGTGTCCTTGACTTCAAAGGAAGCTAGGACAAGTTCTTGCCATTAGTGGAATTTTCTTACAACAACAATTATCAAGCAAGTATTGGTATGGCTCCATTTGAGGCATTGTATGGAAGAAAATGTTGTTCTCCAGTATGTTGGGATGATGTGGGTGAAGAAACGTTGTTTGGACCAGAGTTTGTATGTATGACTACGGAAAAGATTCAAACGATCCGACAACGTATAAAAACCTCACAAGATCGACAAAAGAGTTATGTTAATATTCATCGAAAGGACGTGGAATTCAATATTGGAGATCATGTGTTGTTACGTGTTTCTTCATGGAAAGGAGTTACGAGATTTGGAAAGATAGTAGAATTTGTGGCCTATAGACTCGCCTTATCACCAAGTATGTCTCATGTTCATAACGTTTTTCACATATCTATGTTACGTAAATATGTGAAAGACCCGAACCACATTATTTAATTAGAACCGGACGAAATAGCGAAAGATTTAACGTATGAAGATGTACCTGTTAAAATCTTAGATAAGAATGATCATATTCTACGCTCCAAGGATATACCTCAAGTCAAAGTATTATGGAGAAACCACAATATTGAGGAAATGACCTGGGAGTTAGAATCTGAAACGAAGTCAAGGTATCCTCACCTCTTCAACATACCAGGTACGCACCCTAATTTCGAGGACGAAATTTCATAAGAATGGGAGGTTGTAAGACCCCAACTTTTATGAATAAAGATTAATTTTTCTTGAAATATATTTTTTAATATTATGGTGTAGATTTGATTTAATGTTATAGTTATGGGTACTATTTACAAATTTTGCAAAGTAAGCAAGTAGATATAAAATATTCGATTGGTCGAGGAATATTCGTTTTAACAGGGAATATTTGTACGACGACACAATTATAGGTGGATCCTGTAGACACTCAAAATTTCGTTTTCCTATTACTAACTATGCAGGAGGGCAAAAGCATCTTTTTCACATCCCAGAGATAACCCTTGAAGACCACAACATCAATTCCAACCCCGGAGATAGCCCTAGGAAGTCTAATTTCCAACCTCGGAGATAACCCTGGGAAATCAGTTCCCAACCCCGGAGGTAACCCCAGGAAAATCAGTTTCGACCCTAGAGATAACCCCGAGAGATCAAGTTCAATGCTCGGAGTCTACCCCTGATGGTCAAGCCAACGTCAGAGATAACCCTGAGAACATTTAGAGTAAAAAAAATGACAATCTCAGAGATAACCCTGGGAAAAATCCGGTACAACTGTGCAAAAACCGGAGATAACCCTGGGAAGGGAAAATGGTCATTTTGCCAACTCAACTTCAACTCAAATCAAATACACTCATTTCAACTCAAATTACTTCAAAAGAAGTCCATCAAGAACCATATCTTAACTTCGGAGCGAAAACTATGCAAAACAGCTCAACGGACAGCCTGACGAAGACCCAAAAATGCTATTTCGATCATGGACACATCTTCCCAAAATCAAAAATGGGCGATAATATCCTATGTCATTGCAAAGCTCTCGGAAAGAGCTTTTCGAATTGAAAGTTATGAAGGTTCGAGCGAACAACAAGTTATTCGAGTACACGTACTTCGAGACGGCGGGATCCACACTGCCTAGGGCACCCCGGGCAACCGCTAGTACACCTGCTGATACCGCAGGTACAAATGTGGCACCCCCTCTATAAATAGAGGACTTGGGGTGGCCATATTTGCAAGAGAAACGACGAGGAAGCCATGTTCAATTTGTTTTCACTACTACAAAATTGTAAATAGACAACGCTTAAAAGACAACGTTTTTTATAAAAACGTTGTGGTATTTTTTTTCATAATATTTTTAAACAAAACGTTGCAGATATATATGTAAAAACGTTATCTATTTAAGTGGACAATTTTTTGATTTGAATTAGATAACATTTTTTTTAAAAAAACGTTATGTTTGTCAAAAAACACGGAGCCAAAAAAAGGCGAAAGTCACTTATTAACACGTCTTGTACCCAAAATTCCTAGCTAGCCTTCTTCTCTCACTCCCTACCTCCACAACCAGCCGTCGCCGCTGCTCGCCCCTTGGTTTCGATTCAAACCCTTGAATCCGACATGGCCACCGACGGAAATGGCAAAGTTCAAAGCCCCTAATGCTGTTAGTAAACGACAATCAGGTATGAATCTAGGGTTTATTTTTTTTTTCCAATTTTGTTCACCCCTCTCTAAAAATCTCAGCCCTAACACAAGCAAAACAGACCAAACTTCCTAGCCACTGGAGCATTCATACCTGATCGTGTCGCAGTGTGAGTATTGTTCTACTCCGCTCACCATTGATGTTTAATTACTAGTGGACATGTTTCATAACTTTCTTTGTGTTTTCTGATTTGAAGGTACTGCAAATGGGAGATGCCGTATAATTACCCAGATGATTTGATGGTACAGTGTGATGGGTGTAAAGACTGGTATAAACATATTTATGTTGTCAAATATTATGAACTTTTGAGGATTTTTTCCTTACATTTGTTGCCAGAAAAGGAGGGAAAACAAAATTATATTTTCGGGCCCATCTTTGTAGTTCTTTTAATGTGGTTAGATTGATTTTTTTATTTTTTTACCAATGTAACCTGTTCGTTTTATGTATTTGGTTGCTTACTTAGCAAATAACATTTTGGTTTGATTTTCTTAATTTACTATATTTCAAAGATTTTGATCAAATTTCTCTCTGCTATTTTTCTTCATTTCCTTGTAAAGCAAGATTAGCAAGTAAAAATATACTTTGACTTGTTAGTTCTTTTTTAAATTATATTATTGGAAAAAGCCCAACAGCCTCCTTGGATACTCACCCCATTAAAGTATAGACCCCTCAACACCCCCCACGTTCACAATAATGGTAGAACATTCTTTTTTATGTGTTCTGTTTTAAATTTTATTATTGGAAAAAGGGGGTAGGCCAATTCGGATTTTCAAGAATTTGAGAGTTTGTGGGGATTGTCACGAATTCATAAAAGGTTTGTCAAAGATTTTGGTGAAAGTGTTTGTTGTCAGAGATGCTAATAGGTTCCACAGATTTGAAGAAGGTGCCTGCTCATGTAAAGATTATTGGTGATACCATGTTGGGATGGTAGCTTGATAAAGGATAGCTATATATCTGGTCTAAGTAATCATAAGGAACTAGATGACCATGGTATAAGTTACATTTCCTGGCTGTGCTGTTTGGTTTCTATGGTGTGATATGGTACTGCTGCACTTTTGCTGATGGAAAGAGGCTATATGAAGAAAATGAGGAGACACATCTCAACTAGGTTGGTAATGCACTAATGCTTGTTCCTGATGCTTACATCACTACTCTCCCTCTCCAAGGCACACACAAATATAGAGATTATATATTTAACCTTCCTATAGGCTTGTTCCTTTATTGAAAGAAAAAAATATGTATTTCAATATGTTTTAATTTCTTAATTCTTAATTCATAACATACAAGAATGCGTCCTGCAAAAGGCATTAGAAAGTTTTAATTGTTTAATATTAAATAGAATCCTCTAGTTTTTTGTTTCCATCAAGGTTCTTGCTCACTGCATAACCTGGAGCTACAGTCACAGAAATTGAGTTAGCAAAAAGACTAAAGGAATTTTCTTTTAAAGATACTGGGTATTAAGAATGTTACACATCTTCATATCATCCTGATTTTCTCCTTCAAGTTCCTTTAAGGTGAATTTCTACTATTTTATTGATTATCAAAAGGTATAGTTTGATTGTTGTGTATCCTAGTGCTATGTCAGCTAATTTGGATTTGTTATTTGACCATCTTTGAACATACCTATGAGCCCTATTTCTATCAAGCACTTGTGGATTATTTATTTCGTATGACTGGCTACTTGCAGGTTTTCAAGTACAGCAAGCATTGTAGAGTTTGTGACAAATGTGTGGACCGATTTGATCACCACTGCAGGGTATTCCAAAATCTAGTTCTAGTGCAGACTTCCCAAAAGTTTTGACAAGACATCTAATTCCCTTTTCATTTTGGTTTTTGATAGTGGCTCAACAATTGAATAGGAAAAAAGAACTATCGGATGTTTTTTACACTCATGGTTTCTGCCCTTCTGCTGGTAAGGACAATAGTGTAATGTGTATTCTTTTAATTTGGAATCTTTTGACTCCTCATTTCAACTCCAGATGACGCACAATTACGTTTATTATATTGCCAATTAATTAGAAAAACTGAGCATTATACTTATGATCAGGTTTCATCTGGTTTGTTAGTAATCTACAGTTGGAGTCATCAAATCTTACTATTATGAATTCGGAAATCTTAATGCTGCTTGACATTTATTGGGTTTATTTGCCCTTTGCAGTCCCGACAAATTAAGTTTTATGAAACTGTCTGAAGGTAATTGCTTTTAGATGCTGCACAAACGGTTTTAATTTACTTGAGGCTCGGTTGCTACACATTATATTTACTTGGGTACTATGGTTCCACCGCTGATAATAAAATTTGCTCAATGTGTTCTTATAACCTCTCACTGATTGTTTTCGATTTTCCATATGAAGATTTATAAACATATAGTTTCATGGGCTTTCAGTTATTCATTCTTTTTTCCTGCTATACTATTATTGGTGTCATATATATGTGATTAATTTTCTTTTGGGGTTATATTCTTTTGTTGCTCAGTATTCTGATTTGTTTACTCTCTGTATCACAATCAGGGACCTCACTCTGATTTTTCTGGACCAACATCTGGGTGTACAGCTTGTGTTGCAATTATTAGAAACAACCAGGTTGTTGTTGCAAATGCTGGTGATTCGCGGTGTGTAATATCTAGGAAGGGTCAGGTATTTTTCTTAGTTTTGAGAAATGTTTGCTTGTTTTTCCTCCAGATGGTTCAAGGGAAATAATTAGTGCTCTTAGATTTATGCATGTAGCTGAATTTTGACTAATACGCCACTAGCAGTCTAAGATTCCGATTTGGATTAGAAATGAACAGATGTGCATGGTATTTAAAATTAGAAGGAGGTCAAACATGTGTCATGTTAAGTAAAATATATTAAAATTTTGAATCAACTCAAAACATTGATAGCTTTCATGAGGCTCTTCTTTATGCAGGCATACAATCTTTCTCGAGACCATAAACCTGAGCTTGAAGTTGAGAGAGAGAGGATTTTAAAAGCTGGTGGTTTCATCCATGCATGACAAGTTATTGGCAATCTAAATCTTGCAAGAGCTATAGGTACTATACTTCTTTGACCATGCTTCTCTTGACTATCATAATGTTTTTATTTTCACTGTGTTAGCCTTTCAGCAACTTGACCCATCTGCCAACTTCTTCCTTATGCCATAAGATGCAGTTGATTACTGGGTGTAGTTCAATGTGCTTGGTTTCCCATATAAGTTTAACATATATAGTGCACGTGCATGGATGTTAGAATGCTAGAAGAAGGCAAAGATTGTATTTTCCACGTTTCATTTCTAGTTCATATTTGTTACAGGTGACATGGAATTCAAGCAGAACAAGTTTTTTCCTGCAGA
The DNA here is from genome assembly GCA_020205615.1 of Panax quinquefolius. Classification (NCBI taxonomy): domain Eukaryota; kingdom Viridiplantae; phylum Streptophyta; class Magnoliopsida; order Apiales; family Araliaceae; genus Panax; species Panax quinquefolius. Next base: position 47,975,987 of record CM035165.1, read on the forward strand.
AAAGCAAATTGTTACTGCCAATCCGGAAATAAATATCGTATGTGTCTTCTTTCTTATGCAATTCAAACTCAGAAAATTGGTTGTTAAATGGATGTGTACTTACTTGCTTCATATTTGAAACAAAGTATTACTAACTTAATGAAGCCTTGTACCCAACAATTTGAGTTGGCTACATCATACAATAACTCGATTCTGCTTTCCTTTGCTTCATTTTTTTTGAGTACCAAACGGGATGAAAAGCATTTAATCTATAAGAACTAACTATTGTTATAAGAAAACTGAACATGGTGCCAGTTTACTCTTCTAATTTATAACTATATCTATAAAAGGGGTATGACTGTAACCTTTGTAACCATCTCTGCAGAACCAAGTTTAGAAGTGTTTATAAAAAGCTGAACATGGTATCTGTTGAGATTTTAATAAAATGTTTTATGACTTTGGTGTGGTCAGCTTAGAAAACGCAAGTCTGGGAGCTCTGGTGTGGCAAAGGTGACTGAACAAGGAGAAAGTATCACATTTTCTGATGTTGCTGGTATTGACGAGGCTAAGGAGGAGCTTGAAGAAATTGTAGTATGTTGGAAATTACTCATCTTCAATAATAATACTTGGCACTCATTTATCAACTTTCTTTTGTGGAAGATAATCTGTGTGATGTGAATTTGTGATGTATATATGGATAGTTTGGTATATATTTTGTGGATGTAGTAATTTGAAATTATAAACGAATGGTATTATTGGGATGTATTTTGAATGGTTGATACATTTTGGCTATATATCATGGCATTAGTATATTGCAGGTGCATTGATAATATAGGTGAACCACATTTTTTTTTCTTTTTCTTTTTTAATCTACAACATTTAAAAAATGTTGTCTGATATACTAAACAAAAACATTTTTATTCAAAAAACGTTGTGGAATCATACCTACTACAACGTTTTTAAGCATCTGTTAATTTTTAAAAAATAAATCTACAATGTTTTTTTTCCTAAAAAACGTTGTGTATTGTGCTTAACTACAACGTTTTTAAAACGTTGTGTAAGGGTGTCAAATAAATGGCACCCTTAATCACGACGTTTTTCTGACTGAAACCACAACGTTTTTTTCGCGTTGTCTATTTACTGTTTTGTAGAAGTGTTTGTACACTATAAACTGAGTGTTTTGTCATTTTAAACACTTGTGAGCTTATATTCTGTCATATTTTTACCGGCGTGAGCTGAGTGTTCATCCACTTAAAGTTATAGAAGTTTTCTTTGGCAGTCCACTGTAAGCCTTCTTACACACTTTAAAGCCTTTCTCTTCATTTTTGCACACACTGTTCTTCACGTTGAGAGTCGTGATTCGTGTGAAGGCCTAGACTTCGATCCGTGGTTTAATTTTTTTATATATATATATATATATATATATATATATATATATATATATATATATATATATGAATCGCTGTTGTCGAACTCTGTTCGATGAGTCTGGATTTTATATCCTGAGCATTTACTTGCTTTTATAAATATATACTTATATATATATGAACTGTTGTCGAACTCTGTTCGATGAGCCTGAATTTTACATCCGGTGCGTTTACTGTTTTTAAATATATATAGCGATAAATCCCTGAAATGATAAACCGAGCCGGGATCGATATATATCATGTGTGTTTACTGTAACAACCCGATATTTTCTATATAATTAAAAAAGAAATTTTGCGTATAAATTTATTATTATTATTATTTTATTTTAAAGATGAGAATGCGTGTAAGGTAATGTGTATGTATTGATGTGATGAATATAAAATATATTTATTACATGAATATTTATAAATAATTTTATTTTAGAATTATTGATTATTATAAATTATATTCTTATAATAATTAATTTTATAATAGAAATATTTTTATTAATTATTTTCCATGAAATTATAATTATATATTATTTAAATAATATATGAAATAATTTTTAGAATTATTATAATAATTATTTATTTTATCATATGAATTTAGGCTAGATTAATTAAGTTAATTATTTTAACTTAATTAATAATGTTAAATATGAAAGATAAATCGGATATGGAATCCAAACCCTAATTTTAGATTTTTATCAAGGAATGACAATAATAATATAATATTAATTATATTTCGATTTATCGATGCTTTATAAGTATGTATATATTATGTGTGTAAGGTTAATCTGTGAAACAATTTTAGCATATCATGATAAACCCTAGTATTATTTTAATAAACCTTAATTTGATAGTCAAATAAGACTATAAGATTTTCAAGTAATTACTTTAGGTTTTGAATGTCATGTATTATTAATTTAACCCTAAGTATGGAAAACCTTAAATAATTAGGAACCCTAATTAATTAAGAACCCTAATTTCTAAATTAGTAACCCTAATTTGCTAATCGTGAACCTAATCGCTAATTTAGCAATCTTAATGCTAATTAGTGAACCTTAAACCTAATTTCCATATTTTGTATTATTAGAAATCTAAACTAATGTAGAAACCCTAAATTTGTAATTTAGGAAATCTAATTTCTAATTTAGCCTTATGGTCAAATTGAAAGCCCTAAATTTGCTAATTAGAGTGCTAATGATAATTGGTGAATCTATAATCTAATGGTTATGTTATATGTAATTAGGAACTAAATATGATTAAGGAAACCCCAATTTCCATTTTAGAAACTAAAATTTCATTTCATTTCATTTATTTATTTTTGCTTAATTAGAAATCCTACAAATTAATTGTGCAAGACCTTAGGGTTTGCCAACTGCCCAAATTGCCATTAAAATTCCAAGCGAAAAGACTAAAATGCCCCTCTAGCATTATTTGAGGTAACTTGTAAATCTAGCAAGATATGGAGTGGTTGGCCTACTAGATTATCCATGTGACTTAAATTAAAAAATCTCAGCCATATTCCACCAATACATTGCATCTAAGGCTTATATATATAGTATTAGAAAGAGACAAGTTCATTATTTGGCCATTTGAGCACCAACTCTATACCAAGACCATACATCTCTCTAACCCACGAAATCATAAGACAAATCAGTCCCAAAATCAAGCCCCACCATCACACAAAACAAATCAGTGGCCTAGAAATCAAAATCGTTCATAAAGGTATAAACCCTAGCTTGAAAAATCTGTCCATTGATCCCATGTTAGATGTTAATTTTTTTTTATGTTAAACATGTTATATGTAGTGTATAATGATGATCTGGGTTGCTAGATGTTAGATCCATAACATCTAGAGGCTCGGATTTAGTGTTTTTAAAAATCTGGGAATTTTTTTTTTGTGACTGACAACCAAATGTCAGGTCGTGTAGATCTCTTTATGTGTTTAGTTTTTGTTTTTTTAAGCTTTGATCTGGTAGTATACCATGAGATCTTTCATCTGAAACTGGAATCAAAGTCCGATCATAAGCCGGTTGAAAATTATTAGTGGTCAAACCACGTTGACCGGCATTGACCGAACGTTTCTGGGTAACCCAGATCTTGCCCAGAAATGGTCTGACAAGACTTTTGACGCCTCTGATCTTGTAAACTGTTGTTGATTTGTGTTTGTTGTTGTGATAAAGTTATTTTATGTTAGTTATACTACATGTTAATGCCCTTAGATCGTTTTTATCACAAATATACTGGAATTGGGGGATGGTCAAACCAAGCAGAAAGTCCACGGATGAGCTTTCTGGGTAACCCAGAAAGTACATGAGCGTAGCTTCTGACATGGTTTGACCGGACAAGATCTCGTTATTTTGTTGTTGTTTTGTTAATGTTTTGCAATAGATCTATTAAGTTGAATGCTGGTTATAACATGTAATCATTATATCATAAAAACATTACAATCCTAGCATGTAGTGGAGGCTGGAAAGTGGCACCCTAGACTGTTCTTCATTTTTGGGTAACCCAGAAATGAAGAACATGTCTAACAAGCTTTTTGATTAACCATATCTTACTGTTGTGGCATGTTATAGCTATATTCTTTGTTTGTGGTTGTAGTTCTACATCTACAATACAACTCTAACATCATTTGAAGCCCAGAAATCGATTGGAACATGTAATTAAGTACGGTCAAACCTAGCATCCTCGAAACTGGCATGGTGTTATGGGTTTTCATGAAGAACATGAAGAACACCTATAGCGACGATTCTGTCGCTATAGGCAGTCTTTAGCGACACTTTTATTAAAATTAATTTCTAAAAATCATTTAAAATTAGAAATTAATTTCTAAAAATTACAAAAATAATTTTAAAAATAATTTTAAGTTATAAAAATTAACTTTGAATAATTTGAAATATTTTTCATAAATATTAGTATTTATTTAAATATTATTGATATTTAATTTATTTATTAAGTGCATTAAATAAATTAATTAAAAATGATTTTATTATATTAAAAATCATTTTAAATGATAATAAGTTATTTATAAATATTTTAAGTTATAAAATATAACTTTTTATATTTTAAAGCAAATTTCATTAATTATTTAATATTAATGATATTAGATTTATTTAATAATTATATTAATTAAATTAATTAAAATGATTTTAATATTAGAAAAATCATTTTAAATGAAAATAAATAGTTTAAAAATAATTTAAGTTATAAAATATAACTTTTAATATTTAAATGTAAATTTCATTAATTAATTATTATTAATGATATTAAAGTTATTTAATAATTATATTAAATAATTAGTTTAAAAATGATTTTAATATTATAAAAATCATTTTAAATAAAAATAAAGTGTTTAAAGATATTTTAAGTTATAAAATATAACTTTTAATATTTAAAGGATAATTTCATTAATAATTTAATATTAATGGTTATTAATTATTATTAATGATATTAAAGTTATTTAATAATTATATTAAATAAATAGTTTAAAAATGGTTTTATTAATTTAAAAATCATTTAAATGGGAAATAAATGGATTAGAAATATTTTAAGTTATAATTAAGGACTTTTTATATTTTGATGAATAAGACATTAATAATTAAATATTAATGGTAATTATTTAAAATAATTTTAATTCTTTTATAAAATTATTTAAGGATAATATTAATACTTTAAAAGTATTTTGAGTTATTATAAATAACTTTAACATTTAGGCAATGGTTTCATTAATAGTTTAATATTAATTAAATATTAATGATAATTGAATTATTTGATATTAAATCATTTTATAATGATCCCGGTGTTTGAAAATTTAGAATAAATTATAATAATTGTTTAAAAATTATTGCAAGTCATTTAAAAATAATATGACTATTATTTAAATAGTCTAAATAGATATTGAACTTCGATATAGAGTCTTAGACTCGATAATTACCCGGTAAAGCCGTCGGTACACCGACATGTTTCATAAATTGATCCGGACTTAGATATTTTGACTGTATTAATGTTTGTTTGTGATTCAATGGCTATTGAATATGTGTGACAATTTGATTAGGTTATGTCTTCAATCGCAATAAGCGATGATATAATATTACGATATGTTCTTCTAATCAGTAAAATGATCTTATTACTGATAGGTTGCTATATAAAAGATAAATCTAAGTTGTGTATTGTAAGCAGCAGACCAGGAAAGTATCTTACCTTTGCATTTTCTTTATGCAATGGACATGAGTAAGAAGATTCAGATTTATATTATTATTATACGAGATTATTAACCATATTGTCGTATATATTATATCCGATCATTGTTTATCAACATGATATTATATTATATAACTATATATATATATATTATGTTCGTTTATTTGAAATATGGTTATACAAGTGTCCTCACTTGGATAATCATTATAGTTAAACACATGTTGATATATATATATATATATATATATATATATATATATATATATATATATATATTTCGCCTAAGCTATTTGATCAGCTAAACACAGATTTAGAAATATCGTTGAACATGATAAAACCTTTTTATATCCAATCAAATTGCTTTGGTTCAGATTCTAGACTAAGTATGAACATCTCGATCAAGGGAAAACTTTTATGTGCCCAAGGCGGACAAAGTGAACGATAATATCATTCTTGTATGTAGTATTGATCAATACAGGGCCCATGGGAAGTACAACCTAATGCTCGTAAGTTATGACAGTTTGCAGATGAAGTTCTGCTAAACCTTAGCGAAAACTAAAAACAATGTTCATAGTCTGTCGACTAATACCTATTTATAGTCAATACGTAGTTTCAAAAATGTGATATAGAGTTGTTATGTTATTATTATCGGTTTAGTTTACTTCACAACTATTGAATCGTTGTAGAAGTGATGTATAAAGAAAATATTTAATTCTTTCAGCTAATTATATTTATAATTGTTATTACTTGTTGGGCACTCAAATGCTCATCCTTGCTTAATTTAAATGTTTTCAGCTAAGTGTGAACAGCTAGAAGGTTCGGCCAAGAACAAGGAAAAAGGAAAGCAATTAGAATATGTTTAATGGTATCTTTTGTAATAGTTAAACTGTATTAAGACAATGATATGTATTATCTATCATGTAAGGAATTATAGTAAAGGTTGCGTACTTGGGATTAGACTCTGATATATGTAAATTAAGTTTGATTTTTATATTATTGTTATTATTATTAGTATTATTCCGCTCATAAAAATGGTATCGTGAAGCACCGAGTTCGGGTTTCAAGTACCTGAATTTGGGGGCGTCACATTTACCGCTTCTATATATATATATATATTTACATTTTTGTCAGGCCTGGAGTTTACTTTGTGGCCTTTTACTGCTTTTTTATATTCAGTCCCACTTGGAGTTTACTTCGTGGCGGTTGATCGTCTTTTACAACTTTCTTTACTTTTCCGATCCCCTATGGAGGTGCTTCGTGGTGGTTGATCGTGTTTTTACTTCTTTATTTACATTTCTGATCCCCCATGGAGGTGCTTCGTGGTGGTTGATCATGTCTATATATATATATGTCTATATATATATATATATTTAACGCTTTTATATATTTACATTTACGATCCCCCATGGACGTGCTTCGTGGTGGTTGATCATGTCTGTATATATATATATATATATATATATATATATATATATTTCTGACTTTATATATATATAATCGCTATCGCTTTCATATAAACTGCGACATCATGTGAGCCTAAGAATCATGTGATCACAGATTCAGTCTACTGAATCTAGATTCGGTTCCCGTGATGAACCTTTTCAACTGTAAGCAGCTTGAAATTTATTCACGGTGTTTGGATTTTCTTAGGTGGCTTTCATGCCCATGAGGAGTTCGGCATTACTTTGTACATTGTTTTTCTCGAAGATGTTTTGCATCTCGAAAAAATAAAAGCAATCCAGCCGAACATTTAATAAAATGGAAGTGTAAAATGTCTCAATTACTATTAAGCATAAGGGTTTGAAAAACATCTTTTACAAAACATCACTGCTATATCTTGTTTAAAACTGAATTTTTATACAAATTCAAACCCTGTGTATATAGGTGCGAACGAGGCCTCGTACTACTTCCAAATAACAGCACATTGACCTACACACATACAAACACACACACACACACATTTATATAACAGTTTCTTAAAAAGTGGCAGTCACCGTGGTAACATGGATGTCGGTGGGTGCCTAACACCTTCCCTCGGCATAATCAAGCCCCCGAACCCTTAACGAATCTCAGTTTTACAAACCCGTTTAGCAGTGTCACATCATTGGGTCAATGTGCAAACCTTTTCTCGGTTGTGTTGGTACAACCATTTAAAAAACCAACCGGCGAATCTTACAGTCCATTCATCGACATATACAAGTCGGACCTTTTCACAACTTGTTTTTTCAAACAAATCTTACCTAACATGAGAACAACAAAGAACAACAACAGAAAAGGGAACAACTAAAAATCCCGACGTCGACAGGTGGCGACTCTGCTGGGGACACTAGTAAGAGGGCTTAAGCCGCTACTACAAACTTTTTAAAACTGTTATGTGTTTGTGTGTGGATATTGCATTTACATTTTTTTGGTGAATGTGTACGAATGCATATATTTACTGCAGTTAATGCTTTACACTATATCTGCTTGTGATATTAGTGCTTCGCGCACGTCATCATTTTCATAAACGGTGAGACACGTTGTATGTGAATGTATGTTGTGTGGTTCCTCCACCAGGAGGCTATTCTGTCGGTGTTTGATTACTGGACTCGTAGGGAGACTAATTCCAACGAGGCTCAGGAAAGGCACCACCCAGATTCGCTCCAGTTGAAAGACCGAATTAACTTCCCGTCAAGTAGATTGCAATGATCTGGGAACCTTCATGCCAAAAAGCCGCGAGAGTAAACCTAAGATAGGCCAGCCTCTGATAACCAAACGCGGAGGAAAGTATCTTCATACTTTCCATTTTCAATTACTTGTAAGAACAATTACTTGTAATTTCATTCCATGTAAAATCTTTGTAATGGAAAATATGAAGGAATATGTGTACATACATAAAACCTGACATATTATGCTAACACCTGTTTTGCAGGACAACACTCCTATAACGGACACATTATAACCTGTAATTTTTTTTACATTCCCTAAAGAGTAAACTATGTAAGTCTTTTGTAGGGAAGCAATTGGTCATGTATCCCGTTCAAAATCCAAAAAGGCCAAGAGCCTACAACTAATTATGTCTTCATATGACCAGTCTAATCCTACTCCTGTCTCTCATGAAGAATTTGACAGATTAAGCTATCAAATTACAGAATTGGTTGTTATGCTAAAAGAACTACACCAATCTACTTAGGGTCCACGAATAACCATATATATTGAATCCTCTGCACAAGGGGGAACCCACGAAGCGAACAAAAAAGCTCCAAAACCTGACAAAATCACTGAAATTGCCCATCTCAAAGAAGATCCAGATAACGGTGATATCATGAAGAAAGTCCAACAAATGGAGGAAACCATCTGGTCAATCAAAGGGACTGGAAACAATGAAAGTGTTACCTATTCAGATCTCTGCATATTCCCAGGGGCTCAATATCTTGACAAATTCAAAGTCCTAGAGATTGAAAAGTACAAAGGGGCAGGCGATCCCTATACGCACCTAAAAGTATATATTGGCGAACTAGTGTCTTATGCTGAAGATGAAAGCCTTAGAATGCAGCTTTTCCAAAGGAGTCTCACTAGAGAGGCTACAGTATGGTATGCCCAACTTGACAATGCCAAAATCCACAACTAGGAAGAATTGGCCCATGCCTTTCTAAATTAGTACAGTTTTCAGTCACAAATGGCACCAGATCGATACCAAGTGACTAAAGTCAAAAATCAAAGTACTGAATCTTTCCGAGAATATGCCCAAAGGTGGAGACATCTAGCAGCATAAGTATTTCCATCAATGACAGAAACTGAGATGGTAATGACGTTTATTGATATCCAAGAGGCTCTTTACTATGAGAGGATCCTAGCAGGCATAAGGAAGCCATTCTCAAAAATGATCAAACACGACAAAATGGCATAGATGAGCCTGAAGGAAGGCAAGATTAAAGACTTCACTACCTTGGAAGCAGTCGCCAAGCATATACAGACTGACAAGTATGCGAGCAATCCAAGGGTGTACCCGATAAAGGCACTGAAGATGTATCCCTTGTTGTAAAGGGGCAAGTTAGGAGACCAACTTACCGTCCCCCATTTGGAAAAAGCAAGACAATCTGCCATTTCGACAACCGGCTGCATTCTACAAATTCTCAGAGTGGAAAAGAAATTTTGAAAGAACGGAAAATTGGGTGTTCACCCCGCTGGGCGATTCCCTTGAAAATGTATTGGAAATATTAATGGATCACAAGAAAATTACCGAAGTGGCTCCACCTCTGGAACTAGGGAGCAAAAGATACAATCTAAGCCAAAGATGTGCTTACCACTCAGGGTCTCCAGGACACGATACACAAGATTGTTGGTCCTTAAAGCATAAAATTCAAAATTTGATCGAAAATGGCAGTATTGTGGTCTAACAACCAGACAAACAAAATGTTAACACCATCCTTCCGTTGCATCATGATACGGAAGACATAAACATGACCGGGTCAGGAAGCGCTGAAATGTATCCAAATCGTAAGTGCATACAAAGGATTGAGGAATACCCCCAAAGGCTCCGAACAAATGTTCTAAAGTGGGAAAGCTCAGAGGAGGGTATGATAGTAATGCAAAAATTAGAGAAGATCCAAAATCAAGTAAATCTGCTAGCTAAGCTGATAGTGCGCCAACATCAGGATACGAGGCAGTTTTTCATTCAACTATCAGAAGGCCAAGAAAAGGGGATAATAAAATTGCTAGAAGATCTCGCCAACAGAAAAATCGCTCGGGGGAATACGAATTCTCAAAGAATAAAGATCAAACAACTTCCAAAAGTGTCCAAAAATTCACTCCTCTAAGCAAATCCAATAAAGAAATGCTACACTTTCTGATAAGCGAAGGAAGGACTACTAAGTTGCTGCCTCCTATAAATCCCAAGATGAAGAGTTATGATTCCACCAATATATGTCTCTACCATTCTAACTAACTTGGACATACGATTGAGGAATGATGGTCTTTGCGAAATAAAATTCAGGATCTCATTGAAAAGGAAGAGATGAATATAGAATTCCTCATAACCAGAAAAAGCGAAGAGGAAATAAAAAGCTTAAGATGTCCACTCGAGACATGCATGTCAAATGAGGTGAAGGCTATGAGCGATAATTCTGGCAGAACACATGGTGGACTAATCCTAATGCAAGGAATGACAGAGGAGACAAGGGAATCCCTAAGGGAGATTCCTCCACCAACATCAAACATTCTGTGGTCCAAAGATAGCAACCACATTCTTGATTTTATCACCTTAGATGATGCAGAGGAAATACTAATCCTTTCCAAGGAAGAAAAAACAAAAAAGGAAAGTTCCTTGCAAGAAATGCGACAATAGTTTGAGGGAGATTTCATGGTTGAATCCTTTCAAGCCTAAGAAAAAGTTGAAGGAACAAATGAAGGAAAAGGTGGTGAAGTTATCAAGGAAACCAACCCATCAAAGAATCCAGAGTTCATCCCTTTTTGCGAAGGGTTCAGTTCAAGCTTCCATGAGGAATGTACTGAATCAGGAAGCGATCAAGTTATGGCCATAAGTGAAGACATTCAGAACCAAGATGTAACCTCTATCACGAGCCTTGAAGGCAACATAACCACTAACAACTGGACTATCAGGCCTCAACTATCCAAGAAGATGTAGATCCAGGGGATAAACTTGTGAGTTCCAGAAGATGTTGGGACGATATCACTTTATTCTTAGTATGCCTTTTATTTTCCATGCGTATAAATAAAAAAAAAGAAAAAAGAAAAAAGAAAAAAAATCAAAATCAGTCAGGTTTTAGCTCATCAAGCCTGAACTACGAAAGACATGATCGCCCCTCATCAATGGTAGTACGTAGGCAGCCATTTATGGTGCTGTCAAACCAAACAAAAACCTAAAAAAATTCCAAACAAACACTTCTCAGACCATTTATTTTATCAAGTAAGAACTACGCATACCTGATCTCCCACACTCACAAGAGTACATAGGCATCCATCAGTGGTGCGATCTCCCACACTCATGTTGTCATGTTACTGTTGTTTGATGATTATAGATTGTTAAAAACAAATGTTCTGGGTTAATCATGCATCAAATTTATAGAAAATCAAAGAATTAAGCAATGCATGCTCTACGTTTGATAAAATACCTCTATGATGCTAAATTAATCAAAAAGTAGAAATTTGTTAAAGTTTGATGTTGTGAAATGTGAAAACATGTGAGAGTAAATGATCTGGACATTAGGAACAATTTAAATGCATGCTAGAAGCAAAATCACAGATTTTTGTCAAATTGGGTTTAACTAGTAATCTGTGACTTTTCGAACCATTGAGTCTATATCTTTGGTAATCCGTTTGATGTTTGTAGTGATTTTTTAAAATACTAGGTAGGATGATGTCTAACCTGACCAAGTTTGAATGTAATCCAAATTAAAACGAGCAAGATATGAATTTTGGGAACTAGCATGGAAATAATCAAAATTTGGAAAACCCATAAATATTTTCAAACTCTGGAAACAGTTCGCGCACGCATATCTAGGCGTCTAGTTTGTGGTCTAATTGTGTTAATTTCATGAATGTTATATTTTTTTAAAATACCTTGTTGTATGAAGTTAATTGTTTCCAAATATCATGGTCATATCATCTGTAGATTAGTGAGAATAAAATAGCAAAACTGGCTGCAAGAAACAAAAAATTGATGTCTTTCTTGGGATTGTTTTGGATCAGTCTATCTCGGTGGCATTTTCGTCCACTTTCTTGTAGTTTAAAAATTCTGAAAATATTTGGAGTGTTAATATAAGAAGATATGAAGGTCCTGTAAAAATTTGAGAATTTTTGGCCATACGGTTTGAGAGTTATGGATTTTACGACTAAGGACACTATTTAAAAAGATACCCAAATAACTCTCTATGTATAAATCCAAATATTATGAAATTTGTACTGGAAGTACATGTATATAAAAGGAGCTATCCCTGAGAATTTCAGAATTGTTGGAGCTAATCTCGATTTATGAAAAATATGAGAATATTTGGCTATTATGGACTATTTAAAAATAGTAGATGGATTTTAAATTTTTCGAAAAAAATATATGTTCAATGTGGGACTATATTCTGCAAAATCCTAGAAAAGAAATATTTTTGGGACTGATTTAGTATTTTTCATATAAATGATGTTATATGGATAAATGAGTTTAACTAAATATGTGATGTCAAAAAATATGGAAAATAAGGTTTTCCGACTTGAGACCCTTAAGCATGTTTTATGCATGACACTATTTAAAAAGATACCCAAATAACTCTCTATGTATAAATCCAAATATTATGAAATTTGTACTGGAAGTACATGTATATAAAAGGAGCTATCCCTGAGAATTTCAGAATTGTTGGAGCTAATCTCGATTTATGAAAAATATGAGAATATTTGGCTATTATGGACTATTTAAAAATAGTAGATTGATTTTAAATTTTTGAAAAAAATATATGTTCAATGTGGGACTATATTCATAAAATCCTAGAAAAGAAATATTTTTGGGATGATTTGGTATTTTCATATAAATGATGTTATATGGATAAATGAGTTTAACTAAATATGTGATGTCAAAAAATATGGAAAATAAGGTTTTCCGACTTGAGACCCTTAAGCATGTTTTATGCATATTTTTTGTAAAACCCCAACTTTTTAAATAAAGATGAATTTTCTATAAATATTATTTTTGAATATTATGAAGTGAAATTGATATAATAGTTGTGTGTAATATTTATAAATTTTGCAAAAGTACGCAAGTTGTTATATAATATTCGATTGGCCTGGGAATATTCGTTTTAACAGGAATATTAGTACAACCAAGACAATCATTGGTGGACCCCACAACGGAATTATTGTTGGATCGAGAAAACGACAAAAATACTTTATGAAAATAACGGCGGAAGTTTTACCGTTAACTGTTGAAACACCCGGTGTTAAAAGTAGATTAATACGCGTGGTTGCATAGTAGCACACGGTATTGATTATTGATGCTTACGTGATAATTCACTCAGTTTTATTGGTATTATTAATGTAATAATACAGAAAATCTTTTTATATAAAACAAAATACTTTTATAAAGTTATTCTATAAATAGAATATATTATATTCTATTATGCATAGTGTTGCATAGTGTTTTGCATAGTAAAATTTTTTATATAAAAAATGTAATACTTTTATAAAGCTATCTGTTTTATTAGACAATAATTAGAATATATTATATTTTATTATGCATAGTGTTTGCATAGTGCATGCGTAGTGTTTGCATAGTAAAATCTTTTATAAAGTTATTCGTTTTATTAGATTATAAATAGAATATATTATATTTTATTTAAAAGATTTTGCTTTAAATATGGACCGTCAGATTAAAGTAAATCAATCTGGACCGTTCATGGATTAGTTACTATCCATTCCATTTTCCTATAAATAGAAGCTCATTCATTCATTATATTCTTACGAATTCACTGAACTCTAGAGAGAGAAACTATAGAGAGAGACTATAGAGAGATAGAAGAAAAGTATTCTGCTACTTAACTACTTTTATATTCAGTTTCTTTTACGGTAAGGGGTGTTATTCTTTCTTATTCATGAAGAGAACTGTTGTTATTCCATTTTTATTATTATTCATTGAAATAACTCAGACAATGCGGTCTACCCTATACTTGGTGACATTCTTCTATTATTACATTGGAACATCCATGTCGTGTGTTTTACAGGACCGGTTAAAATCTTATTATTATTCATTGGAACATCCATCGTGTGTTTTACAGGACTTGGTTTAAATCTTTATTATTTCATTGGAACATCCTATCGCGCAAATTTTGCTCGACTTGGTTCCGTTATTATTATTCTATTGGAATAACTTTGTCTATCGCAAGCACCGCATGCATGGTGATTTCTTTTGTTATTCCATTATTTATTATACTCGGTTGGTTAAAGTTTTGACTTCTATACTCCATGAAATTAGTAGAATATCCTTGATATTTGCGCTTCATCCAGTATCTTTTCATGGAAATATTCTTCTGATCATTCTTGAATTTTACTCTACAAAACAGTATCATGTTGACAATTTGGACGTTAATAATTCTTTAGATAAAATAATTCTTGAACTTGTTTTATTGAATTCTTATATCATTGTCATCATCCTCATGTTTATATTTTGTTGAAAGTTATCTCGTATTCAGAGTAGTGCATAGATGGACTTGGTATGATTATGACCAGGGATTATTCGGTGTAATCATGACCATAATATTACAAATGATGTGGTAAAAGTTCTCATTGTCCCGTAGTGCATTGATGGACAGTTGTTGGCATGATCATGACCATTAATGAATACACAAATATTCTTGGCCCGTAGTGCATGGATAATTGTGGTCATGATACTAAAGAATATCCTTGGCCGTAGTGTAGGGGTGATTCGATGATGTGGAATATTTATTTGTCGAGTCTCTCGCGATAACAAATGATGAAAAACCTTTTAATCATAAAAGATAGTAGATTTTATTTTCTACTTGACTCTTTTAATGTATTGCTTGTTTTATTTGTTAAACTTGATGTCTATTATATTTTATCGGTTTAACATTGTTGGAGACTAATGATAATTTATTCGCATTATCTTAGTCATAATATTTCTTCTTTGGGCTAGTTGAGCTCACCCTTCCTTTCACTGTTTTCTTCAGGAAATGAGAATATAGCTGGGACGAGTCGGGGAACGGAGTGATGGTCCAGAGGATAGCATTAGTAGTCCTCACTATTCTGTGAAATAGTGTGATAATAATTGTAATGAGGACTCCTTTTGAGTTTGTATAATCTCTAGTAGATAATATTTGTATTCAAACTCACAGTTTATGTTTTGTCGTATTGTACACGACAGTTGTATTAGTAAGTTGTATTTGAATTCTGTACCATGTATCTGACGACCCAAGATGGGTGATGTATACCTAATTTTGGGGGCGTCACATTTTTGATGGAGGTTTGGGTACGAAAAATGTCAAAAATTTATGTTTCCCAGATTCTTTTATTAAACCACGTGGCCTATACGAAGCAACATGTTATGTAATTGAATTATATTTAAATACGTGCGAGTTTAATCATCTTATTAAAATAAAAGGGAACCATTACACTTCGAAGTGGTGTTCGAGAACCTAATTGCTTAACGTGACACATATGAATAGGTTACGTGAAGGGCTAGTAGATAGCGGTAAATTGTAGAAGACATATCAGACAAGTTTCCTAACCCCAAGTTCTATTGAGAAATTATTCAATCCTTATTATTATTGTAGTGAGGGTTAGTAACGGACTTGTGCTATTTACTTTTTCGTACAAGTTCCTTTGTCGTAAAGCTATATAACAACAATTTCTTTGTAAGTGTTATTGATGATTACTCAGTTATTATTACAATTGATGTACTTTAAAGTTCTATTTCTTTAACGAACTGTTTCCAAGTATGCTTTCTGGCTTTTTGTTTCGTCTAGATTCTATTGATGATAAGTGATATAACCTTTGAACAATTCAAATCCTTTGAAGCTATTTAATGTTTACCAATCCAAATTGCTTTGGTACGGTCCCGCATGAATACTAAGATGAACAACTCGAATAATCGGGCAAACAAATGTCGGGCATATAGTCTCATTTATGCTTATGCAGTTAAATTTTATACTTGTGCACAATGTAGGGTACGATAGACTGATCACCTGGAGTACTTGCAGAGACTGTTTACAATCTATTTGATTGTTAAACCGTCTGATGGTTTTTGATGAAACAAAGTAATGTTCAAGGTATCTAACACCCCTTAGTATGCTATTGAGAATTCCAGAACTCTTATCTTGATATTCCTATTTATCTCTTGATAATTATATCAACTATTGAGAAATATTCATACAAATTCTTTCACACCTGATGTATATTTTCAAACTACTTTATATACTTGCTGGGCAATTTGTGCTCATTCTTCCTTAAACCTTTCAGTTAGAGCTGAAAAGGCTAACGGCTCGGGCAAGGGCAAGGACAAGGGAAAGTCTAAGATGAAATGTTGAGATTTAATTATGTAATAAGTTTATTTATTTTTACATATGATGTAATGTAGCGATAAACGCTAAGTTTAAGTTTAAGTTTATTAAAGGTTGTAAAGACTTGGGTTTTTATTTTAATGGGTATGTAATAGTTATTATTATTATTATTATTATTATTATTACTATTATTATTATATATGAAGTTTATTTAGTTAGATGATGGTGTATGATGTATCGTTAGCACCATATGCTATGTTTGATGTAACACGGATTTGGGGGCGTCACATGTTGGTATCAACGTAATAGGTTATAAACCTTAGGTGGGGAATCTTAGACTATAACCTTAGGGAAGTTAGTGGAGAAAATAAGGAGATGAACTCACGTAGAGTTCTAGGGGTTATGTCAAATCTATTTTTCTAAAAACAAAAACATCTATTTTAAACTACTAACCGAGTTATTTTTTCTTGTTTGAAGGATGTCAGGAAAAGAGGAGGTTAGAGATATTCACGTTGTGAGCAAGCAATTGGTGACGGTTGCACCCGAGCTTATAGCTGAGGCAACAGCTGAGTCAGACCCAGAGGAGTATCCTGAAGAGGAAGAGGAGCCCGAGGAGGACTCCGAGGAAACTACTAGGGATGGTCTACTGGACGAGTTGATGGATAGGATTACGGAGTTGGACGACAAGGTCCATGAGTTGGAGGAGCTGTATCAAGGGGAGCAGAAAGCTGCAACATTGCTTGAGGCATTGGTGCACCACCTGATAATTAGGAATAGGGATCTGGCTGACAAGATGCGGGCATTAGACCAGAAGGCAGAAAGGCTGGAGGATGAGAAAGAAGCTATTAGGACCCACTTGGAGCATACCATTAATGGGTTAGAGTCGAGGATACAGAGTCTCCAAACTGAGAAGCAGATTATTACTACATTCTGGAGAGATGAGACGAGAGACCGTGTTCAGGCCGAGAAGCTAACAGGTGAGTTAGAAGGTGAAGCGAGAGATAAGAAGGTTAGGATGGACATGATGAAGTACGCATTTAAGTTAGCACATGGGAGGTTCTAGCATAGGTTGTTTCACTTTCCACGTGAGGATTACCGCTCTAGACATACCATAAGTCGTGGGCTAGTGCTGGAGATGGCGGATGAAGAACACGAAGACGCCATTAGGTGGGGTCTTTAGTTTATTCGTAAAGAACTTTTATTATTAGCGTTTAGAACCCTTAGCTATGAAATATAACTTGGTTTTGGTTTTTACCAAGTAATTTGGTTTAAGTGATGTAAATGGCTTAATGCCATAAGACGATGAAATACCTTGGGTGTTATGTTTATAAATAAATATGTTTTTATTCAAGTATGTGATGTGATGATTAAGTTCTCTTCTTATGAATGATATATTCTGTAGAGTAAGTTATAATATAATAACAATAAGTTCATTTTAAACAGATAGATGGCTAGAGGAAGACATCGCCAAACAACCGAGGGGTCAGGCGGTAATGCTGGGGATCCACCGAACCCTATGCAGCAGTTTGTAGACATGTTAGTGGGGGCACTTTAGAATCGAACCCTTAATGCCAATAACCCTCCAGTGGCCCACGTGGCACACTTAAAGGACTTCAAGAGCACGGGACCCCCTTAGTTCAAAGGAACCACTGAACCCATCGAAGCTAAAACTTGGGTCAAAGAAATTGAAAAGGCGTTCGCTATCACCCAAGTAGGTGATGATCAAAAAACAATCTTCGCCACTTACATGCTGAAGGGTAGCCAACTTCTGGTGGGAGGCAAACCAGACCACAGCTGGAGAAGGTGTGATACCTTGGGAAGGGTTTAAGAAAATCTTTTTCGAGAACTATTTTTCGGTTAGTATGCAGAGTCGCATGGAGATGCGATTCCTGGAGCTGAAGCAAGAAGACATGACGGTACCTCAATATGCCACAAAATTCAACGAAGTCAAGCGAGGTTCACACCTAACCAGGTCGACACTGGGGAGAGAAAAATGAGGAGGTTTGAGCAAGGTCTCAAACCATGGCTATATAGCAGACTCTCGGTGTTATAGACGAATAACTTCGCGACTCTCCTGGAGAAAGCTATAATCACTGAGGGCGAAAGTGAGGCCCTGATGAAATTTAATAAGGGGAAAAAGAAGAATAATGAAGGAGTGAATCTTGGGGAAGGTAGAAGCAGTAGTGGTGCAAACAAGAGGAAGTGGAACAATAACAACAGTAGCAGCAACAATTTCAATTCAAAAAACTCTGGGGGGAAACCAGGTGAATCAAAGAAGAGAACTGATGTATGCAAGGAGTGTGGGAGGAATCACTCGAGGGCATGTCTAAAAGGGAAGAATGTCTGTTTTAACTGTGGGCAGGAGAGGCACATCTCTCCCAATTACTCTACACCAAAGAGAAATGGATGCTTCAACTGTGGAGCATTGGATCATCAGGCAAGGAATTGCCCAAAGAAGAACTCAGAAGGAGGAAATGGAGGAAGGGGACCAAGCGGTGGAAATCTCACGATTAGTGGACTACTAACTCATAATCGACCCACAACTAGGACTTTCAACATGACGGTTCAGGATGCGTTCGCATCCAAGGACGTTGTTTCAGGTATCATTCCGATTAATGATATACATGTTTACATATTATTTGATTCAGGTGATACTTGTTCCTTTGAATCGCATGAATTCTCCCAACGATTAAACTTACCCCGAGAAGAATTAGAATATCCTATGAACATAGAAGTTGCTAATAAGAAAATAATTCTCGTTAGCCATATCTATAGAAATTGTGTTGTACACATTATGGGATATAAGTTACCTGTAGATTTAATTCCAATTCAATTAAGAGAATTTGATGTAATTCTAGGAATGGATTGGTTATTTAACCATGGAGCGATGATAGATTGCCAGAAGAAGTGTATAAACCTTAGGACTCCAGATTAGTCTAAGGTAGCGTTCTATGGAAGTAGGTCACCGAGAAACTCAAGTTGTCTAACGATGATGCAAGTGAGGAAGTTACTAAGAAAGGGATGTGTAGGATATTTGGCCCATATCCTCAATACGCAGAAAGCACGGATAGAGATGAGACAGATACCAGTAGTGAATAAATTTCCGGATGTATTTCTGGAGGAATTTTCAGGACTTTCGCCGGATTGGGAAGTCGAATTCGTTATAGATTTAGTACTGGGAATGACACAAATTTTGAAAACCCCTTATAGAATGGCATCGGCAGAAATAAAAGAGCTGATGGTACAGTTGCAGGAGTTATTGTATATGAAGTATATTCAACTGAGTGTGTCTCATTCGGGAGCACCGATTATATTATGAAAAAGAAGGACGAATCGATGAGACTATGTATCGACTATCGAGAGTTGAACAAGGTGACGATTAAGAACAAGTACCCGTTACCTAGGATAGATGATCTGTTTGATTAGTAGAAGGGAGTGAAATATTTTTCCAAGATCGACTTGAGGACGGGATATCACCGGTTAAAGGTGAGGAAGGAGGATGTACCTAAGATAGCGTTCAGGACTCGTTACGGTCACTACGAGTTCCTGGTGATGTCGTTTGGGTTAACAAATGGGCCAACAATGTTTACGGACATGATGAATCGAGAATTTAAGCAATACTTAGATAAATTCGTAGTTGTGTTCATAGATGATATCCTGATCTATTCCAAGACTCAGGAAGATCATGTTGAACACTTAAGGTTAGTGTTGGGGGCGTTGAGGAAGGATACGTTATACGCAAAATTCTCAAAGTGTGAGTTCTGGTTGGAGAAAGTTCAAATTCTGGGTCACATGATCGACAAGGATGGAATATCCGTGGATCCAGCGAAGGTGGAAGCGGTACAGAATTGGGAACAACCAAAGACACTGACCGAAGTAAGAAGTTTCTTAGGACTGGCAAGCTATTACAGACGGTTTATCCAAGATTTTTTGAAGATAGCGGGAACATTGATGAATTTAACGAAGAAGTCGATAAGATTTGTCTGGACGGAGAAGTGTGAAGAGAGTTTTAAGGAACTCAAGAAAAGACTAAGTGAAGCACCAGTGTTGACTTTACCTGACGATATATGTGACTTCATGATTTTCAGTGATGCGTCACACAAAGGAATTAGCTGTGTGCTTATGCAACATATTAAAGTTATTGCGTATGCATCGTATCAATTGAAGGATTATGAGAACGGATATCCTACCCATGACCTGGAATTGGCAGCGGTAGTATTTACCCTAAAGATATCGAGGCACTATTTATATGGTGTAAGGTGTGAAATATACACGGACCATAAAAGTCTGAAGTATATCTTCACGCAGAAGGAGTTGAATATGAGACAGAGAAGATGGTTGGAGCTTATAAAGGATTACGATTGCGATATCTTATATCATCTGGAAAAAGCTAATGTGGTAGTGGATGTGCTAAGCAGAAAAGCCAGTAGTAGGTTTGCAATGCTAACCACTAAACAGAAGTTAATTAAGGAGATGGCCAACTTAGACCTCGAGGTAAAGAGTACGAGAGATTCAGATGAGAAGTTATTCGCAATGGAGGTTTGTCCGACTCTACTGGACAAAATCAAGGAAGCACAAAGCATAGTTGAAGAATTTGGAAGGATGAGGAAAAGAATTTCTGATGAAGAGGAGCTCAAGTTCAGTATGGGTGGTGATGGACTATTAAAATTTGAGTAGAGAATTTGGGTGCCAGCGGTATCTGAATTAAAAGAAGAAAACTTGCAGGAAGCTCATAGTTCAAGTTACTCAATCCACCCGGGAAGCACAAAGATGTACCAGGATCTTCGCCAACATTACTAGTGGCCCAATATGAAGAGAGAGGTATCAGAGTGCGTTAGTAAGTGTTTAATATGCCAGCGAGTTAAGGCATAACATCAGAAATTGAGCGGGTTACTTCAACCATTAGAAATTCTAGAGTGGAAGTGAGAGCATACCACAATGGACTTCGTGGTAGGACTTCCAACTACACAGAAGGGTTATGATGCAGTATGGGTGATCGTTGATCGATTGACCAAGTCAGCGCATTTTTGCCAATCAGGATCAGATATACCTTGGATCAGTTGGCAAAACTTTACATCAAAGAGATCGTTTCTAGGCACGGTGTACTTGTATCAATTGTGTCAGATCGGGATCCGCGCTTCACATCAAATTTCTAGAAAAGCTTTCAAGAACGCATGAGAACGCAGCTGAGGTTGAGCACCGCGTATCATCCTCAAAGAGATGGGCAGAGCGAGAGAACTATTCAAACGTTAGAGGATATGCTGAGTGTAAGACCCCAACTTTTATGAATAAAGATTAATTTTTCTCGAAATATACTTTTTGAATATTATGGTGTGGAGTTGATATAATGTTGTAGTTGTGGGTATTATTTACAAATTTTGCAAAGTAAACAAGTGGTTATATAATATTCGATTGGTCGGGAAATATTCATAAGACGACACAATCATTGGTGGACCCTACAACAGAGGTATTGTCGTAGTTAGAAAATGATAGAATTATCTTTTTATAAAAATAATGGCAAAAGTTTTACTGTTAAACTGTTGAACTACCCGGTGGTAAAAGTATAGTAATACGCGTGATTGCATAGTAGCACACAATATTGATTATTGATGCTCACGTGAGAAGTCACTCAGTTATACTCAATTATTGCTACAGTAATTGCTACAAATATCTCTCATATTATTGATTCAATTATTGTCACAGTATTATCTGCATAATATTTTATATTTTTAAATCAATAATTGAGACGACAAAGTTATTCATATTATTATTTGTAATATTGACAATGTATAGAAAGTTCTGTCAAGGAGAGGTTTGGTCACCTAATTCCGTGCCAATAGGGAGAAATCCTTATCGGAAAGCCCCATCTTTCCTGGGAATAATCTGGTTGTTAAATATTGTGAGTTATAATATTAATGATTAATAAGTTCGTGTTGATTAAAGATGAAATTGATAGTTCCATTGTGTTGGGATTATTAGTGTTAGTGGAAATCAACATTTATTTCGATAATAATTGATGTCTGGAGGTTATATTGACCAATCGGGTAATTGATCAGATAAATGAGCAATTAATTATTATTAATTCGCATGTTTATATCTATTTGTTCACATGTGTGTACTATTGATTCACATGCATGCACTATTAGGGGAGGTGGTGCAATATTGATAATACTTACATGACTAAATTAAAATTAGAGGAATAGACGAAGGTACTATATTGTAACTATTTTTTTTCACATGTATAGAACTATTGATTCACATGATGTACTATTAGGGGAGGTGGTGCAAGTTTGATAATACTTGCAGGACTAAATTAAAAATGAAGGAAAAGATGAAGGTATTATACTGTAATATTTTGAGCCCCAAAACGTGCAATTATCAAAATTATATTTTCCTATAAATGAAAGCTCATTCTCACCAATTCACTAAGACTCACAAGAGCAATTATAGAAAGAGAAGCTATAGAGAGAGAAACTTTAGAGATAAAGTAGAAGAGAAGTCTGCTACCTCATTATTCCAGTATCCAGTCTTCTGCTGAGGTAAGGGATATTATTTTTTTCAGTATTCATAAGGAATAATATTTTCTTCCATACTCTGTAGTATGTGAGTAATATTATTCCTGATTATACCCTCATTTTGTTAAAGTATTACTTCTATACTCCGTGAAATTAGTGGAATATCCTTGAAATTTGCGCTTCATCTAGTATCGTTTCACAAGGATATTTTCTACACATTCTTGTTAAATTTTAAGCTTTTTGTGCCGGAGTACTGTCCATGAGTACTATTCATTTATACAGTACTATTCACAAAGTACTATTCAAGGGGCACTATTCATAAATTACTATTCATGGGTACTATTTACAAAGTACTATTCACGAGTACTATTCATGAAGTACTATTCACGAGGTACTATTCACTTAGGTACTATTCACCCGTGAAATTAATCATGACAAAAATTGATTTCTTTGTTGTCCAAATCATTTTTGATACAATATTATTCTTGAATTTTACTCCACAAAGCAGTATCATGTTGACAATTTGGACGTTATTGAATTCTGGATAAATTAAATTATAAATCTTTATAAATTTATCCTTTGCTTTCTTTTAATCGAATTCTTATATCATTGTCATCATCATCATACTTATATTGTGATAAAAGTCATCTGTGGCTTACGTGAATAGATGTACTATTGATTGGTATGATTATTGTAACGATCGAGAAATTTATAATTTAATTTAAATATTTATTGAATTAAATAAATATTTTAAATAATTTATTTATTAAGGAAAATAAATAATTGATAATTGTGGTGAATTAATTTAGTAATTAAATTGAATAATGATAATTTTATCAAGGATTTAATTTAAGAAATAATTAAATTAAATCAATTGTTTAATATTTAAAGAAAATAATTAAATTAAATGAATTGTTTAATTTAAGGATATAAATAAATTAAATATAGAGGTGTGTAAAATTTATTAATTAAATTAGATATATAATTATTTATTAATGATAATAAGATTTTTATTATTAGTATTATAAGTTATTTAAATTAACTAAACTAAGTTATTTAAATTAATCAACTAAAAGTGTGACATAAAACTATATAATATAAATGTTATTAAAGTAATTTAGTTGGGAGAGTTTCTGGTTAGCCAAACAGGGCCTTGTGACCTTTGGCTTATTTGAGCTGACGCTTGTTGGTTTTTGTAACTGAAAAAGAACGTGGGTTTCAGTTTATGTTTACAGATGTTATACTTAAGGCTAGCGTGTAGTTTTTTTTTTTCTTATTTCACATATTTTGGTTAAGGAGAATAACAGAGGTTTAGAGAGAAAATACAGAGAAAAGCTAAGAGAAAAGGGAGAGAATTCTTGAGTTTTCTAAAGAGAATTCAGTGGTGATAACAAGGGTTTCAAGAAAATATGATGTATATTATCCAAACCTTAGTATTATATATATATATATATATATATATATATATATATATATATACATATATGAGTTACGACATAATTTTCTATTCTTTGTGAAGTCAATTTTGTTGAATTGTTGCTAGACAATTGAATTGTGATGATTATATGTGTTGGTTGTGTTTAAGTTTATATGTAAACAAGAATTCGTATGCTAATTATAGTTTTAAAAGGAAGAAAAGTATGACCGTGTATATTTTCCATATGGCTTGTGAGTAGTACCAATTCTAGTGGCCAATTCGTATGTTAATGTGTAAATTGAGTCTTGATTATGCTAGTCTATTAAGAAACGAGCATAACGTAATTTGAATTAAGTGTTTTGGCCAAGTTTTGAGATGTCAGTGATGATTTCTGTGAAAGAAGTACAAAAATGGAGTTTTATATGAAAATATGGAATTTTGAGAAATTAAACTAGTGTTGGTTGATGATAAATTGTGTTAATCGATTGTAAATGTTAACAATCATGTTTGTAATAGTCTGTACCAATTGTAGATGTTAATTTCACTGTTTGGTGGGTGAAATTCGTGTTAGTTGGGCTAAAAAGCTGCCATCTGTTCACACCCGCCTCTCGTAATGCATTCGAACACTTGCAAATTGCTTTGGGTATGCCAAGAAAAACTGCAAACTGCTGGCTTGGCCCCAAGTCTAAGTGTGGCTAAGCATTGCATACACACCTCGAATCGAGACAGTGAGGTCTGCTTGTTTGTAGGTCAGGCTTTTCGGACTTGTGTTATTTTAGTGTGTATGTTAATGATGTTAAAACATGTTATGAACTATAATAACAGATGTTAATGTGTTGAAATGCAAAATACAAAGATTTGAAATAATTATTTAAATAAGTTATAAAATGAAACCAATTGAGATGTTCTCGAAAGATAGAGTTGAACGACTAAGTTATGTTGATCAATGTGTAATTTCAGAAGTGTTAAGTA
Source organism: Panax quinquefolius (assembly GCA_020205615.1). Taxonomy (NCBI): domain Eukaryota; kingdom Viridiplantae; phylum Streptophyta; class Magnoliopsida; order Apiales; family Araliaceae; genus Panax; species Panax quinquefolius. Next base: position 48,001,479 of record CM035165.1, read on the forward strand.
TGTTAACCTAAATGGTTAGGTACGAGGTTAGGGTTATGACCTAAATGATGGTTTAAACCCTAAAGCTAATATCCATACAATTAATTGTTGTTGCGATTTCGATGATATGTGTAGGGTAATTGGAGATTATTTCATTTGTGTAGCTTACAATCAAGGCAAGTTTTCTAACTCTACCTTGTTATTATTGAGCAAGTTCTTAAATCTAAACTATTTACATTGAGCAAAGTTTTCTCACTTTATTCTTTTCGTATTGAATGCAAGTTCCCATTCCTAAATTATTATTGTGCAAATTCTTAACATTCTTTATGAAGATGAGCAAGCTTAACCTATTTTGCATATGTTTGTTCAAGCTTATGTAACCTAATTCGTTACATTAAGCGAGATTTTGATTCCTAATTATTATTCAAAGCTTATATTGTTCTAATACATTGATTCAAGGAAGATTTTTTAACTCTTCTATAGCACCTTGCATGTATACCATGTTTACTCGATTATATATTATTGTTATTCAATCTTTGACTTGGATAAACTTGTTCAAAACGTTATCGTTGTATTAAATCTTCAAGTAGTAAGCAAACCTTTATTGATTGAATTAATCTATATTCGAATAGTGTTCTAAAATTCTGGAAAACACTGATAAGCTAGTTCCAAACTAAACTTTCTTTAGTGCGGAAATTCTAAATCAAAACTGAGACGAACAACCCTAACATAGGGGATTTTGTACGTGTAACGTTTAGATGTTTGTGCACAATACATGGTACAAAGGGCTGATCCCCTTGAGTACGTTAAGAAGAGTCTGTACAGTCTAATGACTGTTGAGGTTAAGGTAATAATACCTAAACACCGTGGACATAGTTCGTGGTCATAAGACCCTCAAATAATTAAAGTTCGAACTTGTTTTTTATTTTGATTCGTAGAACAAGTTCTTTATCATTCAGTATTCGTTGTTCACTCTCATGTTGTTATTATACTATCTTTATGTCAGTGAGAAATTGTTTGCTCACTCTTGCAATTAAACAATGCAGCTAAAGTTGAAAGAGGTGATGATCCATCTACTATCAAGGGAAAGGGCAAGATGTCTAAGTGATGAAGAATTGTTTAAAGCTTATTTAAATGCTTAAATTTTTAAGATTTGTTTTATTTTATAAAGTATTGCGCAAACTGATGTAATAATTTTAAGGTTAGATTACCTGGGATTTATTTTGAGATTATGATGTAACCCTTTATGGGAGAGACTATTGTTTAAGTCATTTATTTAATGTTTTATCCTTTATTATGGGTAGTTAGATATAATAGTTTTTGATTAGTGAGCACAAAATTCGGTGTAAATAAAGTACCCGGATTTGGGGGTGTCACAATTATTACCGGGGATTATTCGATATAATCAAGACCGTAATGTTACAAATGATGTGGTAAAAATCCTCATTGGCCTGTATGAACAGTTATAGGTATGATTATGACCAGGGATTATTCGGTATAATCATGACCATTGAAGATTACATTAATATCCTTGGCCCGTAGTGCAGGGATGATTCGATGATGTGATTTATTTAATGAGCTGAGTCTTAGCGATAAAATTGATAATAAACTTTTTAAATCATAGAAGATAGTAGATATCATGCTCTACTTGACTCTTCTAATGGATTACTTGTTCCACTGTAGTTAAACTTGATGTTTATTATATTTTATCCGTTTTAACATTGTTGAAGGCTAACAATAATTTATTCTACATTATCTTAGTCATAATATTTCTTACTGGGCTAGTTGAGCTCACCCTTTGTTTTCATTGTTCTCTTCAAGAAATGAGAATATAGCTGAGACTAGTCGGGGAACGGAGTGGCGGTCCCGATGTTTGCATTAGTAGTCCTCACTATTCAGTGAAATAGTGTGATAATAAATGTAATAAGAACTCCTTTTGAGTTTAAATACTGTCTAGAAGACAATATTCGTATTAAAACTCTCAGCTTATGTTTTGTCGTATTGTACACGACAGTTGTATAATTAAGTATTATTTGAATTTTGTACTATGTATTTGGCGACTCAGAATGGGTGATGTATACCTATTTTTTTTTTTTTTTTGGGGGGGGGGGGGGTCACAGTTGGTATCAAAGCTTAGGGATATGATCCATAGATGAGATGTGAGACTAGAACTAGGAGGGGAGAGATGGGAAATTCCATCGCTAGTATGACTTACCTAAGTTTATTTGGTATTTATTTGGACTGTTAGAGTATAGGGATAATATGTGACATGGAAAGTAACCCTTGTTTTGTGGGAGTATTTGAAAATGGCATCCGAAAATGTTGAGATAAGTAATGAAGCACATGAGACCGTTGAGTCACCAACGATCAATACCCAGGATAATGTGCATCAGGATGGCAATAATCCTCAGGAAAACTACAACGCTGACCAAATGATAAACGATGGGATGTTCAGAGGCTTTACGTAATTCATGCAACATCAGGCAAGAATGACTCATGTTCAAAATGTAGGTGGAAACACTGGAAACTATCGGATGGTCACCGCTAAACAATTCAAGGAGCTGTAACGCCCGGGAAAATCGAATTTTTAGAAGAATTAAAATTTTATTTAATTATTTATGGGAGCAAGCTAATTGAAGGTCGTTATATGACCTAAACATGTCAAAACATCGTAAGATTTTGACTACGTGATAGAATTAAAGTGTTTGAATTTCTAAGACGAAAATAAAAGCTTTCCGAAAAATACTATTCACGCATTTCTGCTCGGGAATTATTTTTGAACTTCCGAAAAATACGTAATGATATAATATCAAGGTAAGATGGAATATCCAATAATATTTTAGTTATGGAAAACATTATATTTCGCCTGTGGACTTAAAATATAACGGTTAGGAGAAAGTGATTTACGAGGAGGAAATGTAATGCGATTAATGAATTAAGCGATGATCGTATAATACGCGAAGTAATGAATATAAGTATGATATGAATTAGTATACGAGTATATATGGATGATGGTATGTCGTATATGTTGAATAAGTGTACGAGTTAAAATACGAGATTTATACGTAAATTATACGTTATAAGGCTTTAAGACAGTTGTAATGGACTTACAGGATTGTGTAGCAATTGGTTAAGTCCAATGTGAATTAATAAGCAAGCCCAATGTTTGTTTAATTACAAGCCCAATGTACAAGCTAAGTTAGTTAAGTTAATTAAATGCAAAGCCCCATATATAAGTTAAGCAAATTAAGCTAAAATCCAAGCTATGATCCAATGGGTAAGTATGAACCATTGCGCAACCCATGGGTGATCCAAAGTGATAAACAAGTAGCTTAATGGCTAAGAAAAAAGTGTGGGGAACAAGATAGCTTAATGGCTAAGTGTTGTGGTAGGCAAGCAAGGGATAATTGTTGTGGAGGCCAAGTAAACTTGGTGAGCACATAAGGAATAGTAAGGAGGTGGATTAAGGAGGTGTAAGGGCCTAAAAGACTAAACTACCCTAACCTTAGAAATCCAATAAATATAGAACTTAGGGGTTCATTTGTTGGTTGTTTCATTTCATCCAACTCATAAGTTGAGAGCTTATTTACTTTAGAGAATAAGCACATATAAGTTATACTTCCTTTGTTAGATTTTCAAGAAGCAAGAAGAAGATTAAGGTGTAGCAAGTGAACATAAAAGGGTAAGATCTTGAACCATGATTCTCTTTCTTTTCCATTGATAGAGAAGAGGGTATTGGTAGAAATAGTATGCTAAGGAATGATAAGAATGAGTAATAAAAGGGCTTAAGTCTTAATAAGCCGTGAATAAGTCATGTGGTAAGATAAACATATAAATAAAGTTATGAACTTAAGAAGAACTTGTAACATGTTTACATTAATAAAGTTAGTAAAATAATAAGAAGTAAGAATAATGGTTAAAAGTCATTAACCATAATGAGTCATATGAAAAGAAGACATAAGTCATGAGAAATGGAAACATAAGTATTTTTATACTTTAATAAGTTACAAACTCACACCGAACTATTAATAACTTATCATGTTTATAAGTTAATGAAACATGTATGTCAAGATGTTAGTATAATGGGTTGAATCCAATTGAAACGGTTTAAAAATCTCAAGTAACGAAGTTTTGCCGGAATTAAAACGATTGGACGATAATCGTCGAATTCGTGAAATTCTCGGAATGGAAGTCGAATTTTGATATTAAGCTTAGAAACATTGGTTTCCAATGGAGACAAGTCTTATTTAGAATTATAGAGTTGCAGACTCATAAATGGCAAGATTCTGACATAGAACGAAGAAACGAGCATTGAACGTTCACGAACATTTATCGTTTTTGTTAAAAATGGACTAATAGGTGAAATTTTAGTAAACGAAGTCGAATAGATAAAATTCTTGCATGAACATGTAGAGTATGTGATTTGTGAACCGTAGGCTCTTGAACGAGCCAATTTGGACTTATAACGAAGAAGTTATGACGCCGGGAATCTCACAAAGTCAAAAATCTGACAAATTTATCTCTGGCACAGACTCCGAGCAGCGGCGCGACTCCATGCCTAAATGACCGGCGCCGCAGTGCCAAAGTGAGCCTCAGCCCCTGCAAACTCGTGCCGCCGCGTGACAATTAACAAAGGGACTCGCGCCGCAACGTCGAGTCCGGTTTTCAAGCCCTAATGGTGACGTCGCAGCGCGGCATAACAAAGCAACACTGGCGCCGCATCGCCAGCCTTAAAACCTAAACAGTAAAGAATGGTTACAAGTAGAGCTTGAATGGAAATTGTTTAACAATGAACTAAGGGACTTAATAAAACATTGTTAAGTAATAACTAAACCTCAAGTGTGATCACTTAGAGTTAAAGAAAGTTAATTGAATGTAAACAAGAATGATGTACAATAAATGTACATAACCAATGCCGATAAAGTGTCAATTAATAACGCAAGGACGTTAGTAAGCGGTAAGGAAGGATAATTCACTCGAACCGAGTTGTAATAATGTAATAATTTCAATTAAGTTATAGAAAGGAACGAAGTTGGTAAGAACGATGTGAAAGAACGACGGAAAGCCGGAACCAATAAATAACAAATCTAATATATGATTAGATTGAGAAGAAGGGTAAGATTCTTTAGGAACTATGTATGTTCATTCATAACCTAATGTGGTATGTTATGTGATTATGTATTGTAGAGACCGTAAAGACTCATAGGAAACATAATTTTACTGTAGTAGACGCTGAAGGCAAGTTTTTCTTAAAACGCTTATCTAACCTTCGTGTTAGCCAAGTTTTCAAAAATGATTCAAGTTATGAGATGCATGTATGGTTGTAAAGAAAGAGTCAATGCCAGTTTTAGCTCGACTAGACTAATCTTGATAGATTGATTAAATTGTTTACAAGTCTTTCAATATAGAATTGCTAACTTATTTATCCTACGCCAAATTGCTTTGAAATGATTCAAGGTAAACCTGTATATGAATAAACAAATATATTTTCATCGAGTATTCGATGGGCACGTGAGGTTGCCACAACTTAAACGTATACACGTTTAATGAATATAGTGTTGATCAACATAGAGTACTATAGGCTGATCACCTAGAAGTGCTCATAAGATATGCCGGACTTACGGACTTCGTGCCGGGTTGTCCTTTTCAAAGGAATTATGAAACACTCATGGTCTTGGACCATAATTGGTGTTTTTACTGAATATTGTCATGATAGAATGTTTTGAAGGAAAAGGAATGCTATTTTGAGTTATTGATAGTACTTCGTAACTACTATCCAGTTATTGAAGATATATGATTCCTATGTTTCAAGCATGCTTTTAAAATGAAATTGTTGTACTTGCTGAGCTTGTTATGCTCACCCTTGCTTGAACCATATGAATGCAGCTTAGACCGAATGTACTGATGGATTCAACAAGAATAAAGAGAAGGCTAAAGCGTACTTGTAGATTACCTATGTAATAGTATAGGTTTGTAATGATAATATTTAATATTATGATAAGAACAAATGTAATGGTTACAAAGAACCTGGGGAATGGTAGTATTGTTTTGGAATATATATAAGACGTATTCGTTCTTTTGAGGCATTTAAATTGAATATTTGTGTGAATTATAGCACCGTGGAGCACCATCTGTCGGGTTGGAAGAGACCCGGATTTGGGGGCGTCACTTGTTGGTATCAAAACATTATGTTATAAAATTAAGGGGGGAAGAACCTTAGGCTAATAACCTCGTTAAGGAAGAGAAGTCCGAAGGAAGTAAACTCAAGCTTTACTTAAGTTGAATGAGTCAATAAGTTATTGAGGAAACTCAGTATCGAAAGATTTAAAAGACGGAAAGTAACCCTAAATAAATTAAATGTGATTCGTGCTTATACTATTGTGTGTTTTGTACTAATCAACATTTTATGTGTTATTGTAGGATGTCGATCGATAGCTTGATGTATAGAGATATACACGCGGTGAGCGAACAAATTGTTAACAGAGTAGAGCCTGTACCCATGCCAGTGGCGGAGGTACCATTAGTAATTGTAGAGGAGTCGGAGACAGAAGAGTATTTTTCTGAGGAAGACTACTCCGAGGGGGAAATGGATATAGCATCATATCTTAATATGATGAATGATGTGGAGGAAGGAATGGAGGTAACATCGGTTGATACGGTGGTACCTGCACTAGAGTTGTCACCTTCAGATGTAATGAGATCATTATATCTGACAGAGCTTGACAAAAATGTGCAACTGAGTGCAGTTGTGCAGAAACAGAATGAAGAGATTAGTGCTCTATATGTAGCGAAGGAGTCTGCAGAAGAAGATTTTGAGTCTGAGCATGATGAGAAGGTGCTCATGATAAATAAGGCTAGGGATTATAATAAGGAGGTCGATGAGCTTCGTAAAGAATTAAGGGAGAAGGACCAGAAGATAGCACGGATGTCTTACATCCATGAGAGTGCTCATAAGGATTTCAAGCTGAAAGTTGCTTGTTATTCCAATGAGGAGACAAACTGTCATACGATTAGTCGAGATCTTCAGAGCGATGATGCGAATGAGAAGCACGAGGATATTTGTTATGCATTATTAGAAATCTAAAGTTATAAGTATGTGTGTAGTGACGTAAAACCCTCTTTTGTATAACAGGTTAGTCTTTTGTAAATCTCAACTTTTTTGAGGTACCATTTTGGGATAAAAATGTAATAGCTTTTGGTTATGAACACAAATTGTAAATAGTTTCAAACTATGAAGCAGCATATGAATATAAAGAAGTTTCCTTTTAATATGTTTTGTTATGGTATGAGTTGGTATGTGGCGAATAATAACGAAGTAAGTAAATAGATAATAATGAAATTTTATTTGACAATGTCGCCAAGGAGAAGATAACGTAATCAAGCAGCAGAATCGAATGATGATAATTAATGGGGTCAAAACAACCCTATACAAGAGTTCGTTAATTTATTAACAGCTGCATTTAACTAAACCGGGGGTAGAATACCCATGGGACCTAGCGTAGCCAGAATGACTACCTTTAAAAAGTTTAAAAGCGTAGGTCCGTCGGAGTTCAGAGGAACGACGGACCCAATAAAAGCCCAAACATGGGTAAAAGAAATAGAGAAGGCGTTTGTTAGTACAAGCGTAGGTGAGATGCAAAAGGCTTCTTTTGCGACTTACATAATGAAAGAAGAATCCATCTGTTGGTGGGAGGCTCACCAGGGTGAGGCTAGAACAGATACGGTAGCATGGGAACAATTCAAGAAGGTTTTCTTCGAGAATTATTTCCCTACAAACATACAAGTGAGGATGGAGATTGAGTTCTTAGAACTTAAATAAGGGGACATGACGTTTCTCCAGTACGCGACCAAATTCAATAAATTGGCAAGGTTGGTTTCACATCAAGTGGACACTGAGGAGAGGAAGGCTCGTAGGTTTGAGAAGGGCCTGAAACCCTGATTTCGGTGTTCTAGAGTGTTTCCTATGGGACCATTCTGGAAAAGGTGATTATAACAGAAGATGGTAGTGAGTCGTTGACTCAATACCACAACGAGTGAAAGAATGAGAGCGAGGGAGAGGGACGAACGAAGGCAGAGAATGCCAGTAGCAGTATACCAAAAAGAAAGAATGTTTAACTCTAGGAATACTGGAGTGAGACAAGGGGATCCTAAACTTAAGATCGGAGTGTGTAAGACATGTGGAAAGAATCATCTAGGAGTCTGTCTGAAAGGGATTATAAGTACCTTTAAAATATTAAGGTAGAGGAGGAGGAAATAACTTTCGTTAATTATATTCGTGAAAATTGTTTAATGGATAATAAAGGTAAGTAAGTGTGGGTAAATAAGTACTGTTAACGTTGAGAGAATTTGAAGAAATTCTCGGTATAAATGGGTTGAATAACCATAAAGCTATAATAAATAGTTATAAGAAAAGTGTGAATTTTTAGTTTTTTTGAAAACCAAGGTAGTAATTTACGATAATAAAACACAGAGACACCCTTGTCGTCTAACCTTGATGTAAGTTAGTAGGATGATAAGGAAGAGGATGAGTCGTTACGGTTGTGTATCGACTATCGTAATAGGAGTAAGTTAGTGGTTAAGAATAAATACCCATGGCCCAGGATTGATGATCTATTGGATCAGTTAAAAAGGGGTAAAGAATTTTTCTAAAATAGATTTGCATACGGGGTATAGTCGGTTAAAAGTAAGGAAGAAGGAGGAGGTACCTAAGATGATGTTTAGAACTCGTTATAGTTATGACAAGTTTCTGGTTATATCATTTGGGTTGACTAATGTACTGAGATTAGATTTTCCGTAAGGAGTTCCGAGCAAGTCAGTGATAAACATATAGGTTCTTATGTGAGGTGCTAGGGTTGAAGGTACCATTAGCATCACATGATTTAATAAAAAGGTTAAGTAAGGCACCTATATTGTCTTTATAAGATGATACGGGGAATTTTGTAGTGTATCTCGATGTTTTGCATGGATGACATGATTGCGTGCTCTTATAGCATGGCAAAGTCATTATGTATGCGTCACGCCAGTTAAAGGATTATGAGAAGGTCTATCCTACTTATGATCTATAATTGGCAGCTGAAGTTTTGAATTAAAAATCTGAAGATAGTATTTATACGGAGAAGTGTGAGATATACACGGACTCTAAGAGTCTGAAATATATCTCCACACAGAGAAGTTGAAAATGCAGTTGAGAGAGGACTGTGATATCTTATGTCATACGGGGAAGGTAAATGTAGTAGCCGACGTGTTTAGTAGGAAGGGTTAGGAAAGCTATCAAAGTTAACGACTCAGAATGAGTTAATAACGGAGATGGCGAGAACGGAGTTAGAAGTTAGATTACGGAATGAAATGGTAGAAATGTTATTCACAAGGTAGACTCAATCCATGATAATGGAACGAGTTAATTAAGTACAACTAGGTAACGAGGAATGCAAGCAGATGAAGAAGAGGACGCATGATAAATAGAAGACTAAGTATAGTCTTGTTTTGAGGGAGGAATTTGAGTTTCCAATAATTACGGGTTAAAAGAAGGACTAATAAAAAGAAGATAATGTAATATGTTAGTAAGTGTTTAACTTCCAACTCAAATTGTTAATAGGAAGTGATAAGTCATTTGAGATAAGATAATACATTTGTCGAAGGTGAAATGAAAGAACCACAGTGTCGAAGAAGCATTGGGGGAAACTATAGATTAAAATGAAGAAAACCTTTCCTCAACAGTGCATGTATTATTAGCGAGATTCTAGGGACAGAATCCTTATAAGGAGGGAAGAATGTAACACCCGAGAAAATCGAATTTTTAGAAGAATTAAAATTTTATTTAATTATAATGATTAAATGAATTTAATTGATTATTTATGGGAGCAAGCTAATTGAAGGTCGTTATATGACCTAAACATGTTAGAACATCGTAGGATTTTGACTTCGTGATAGAATTAAAGTGTTTGAATTTTCAAGACGAAAATAAAAGCTTTTCGAGAAATTTTTCGAAAAACACTATTCACGCATTTCTGCTCGGGAATTATTTTTGAACTTCCGAGAAATACATAATGATATAATATCAAGGTAAGATGGAATATCCAATAATATTTTAGTTATGGAAAACGTTATATTTTGCGTGTGGACTTAAAACCTAACGGTTAGGAGAAAGTGATTTACGAGGAGGAAATGTAATGCGATTAATGAATTAAGCGATGATCGTATAATACGAAGTAATGAGTATGAGTACGATATGTAGTATACGAGTATATATGGATGATGGTATGCTGTATATGTTGAATAAGTGTACGAGTTAAAATACGAGATTTATATGTAAATTATACGTTATAAGGCTTTAAGCCAATTGTAATGGTCTTATAGGATTGTGTAGCAATTGGTTAAGTCCAATGTGAATTAATAAGCAAGCCCATGTTTGTTTAATTACAACCCCAATGTACAAGCTAAGTTAGTTAAGTTAATTAAATGCAAAGCCCCATATATAAGTTAAGCAAATTAAGCTAAAACCCAAGCTATGATCCAATGGGTAAGTATGAACCATGGGGCAACCCATGGGTGATCCAAAATGATAAACAAGTAGCTTAATGGCTAAGCAAAAAGTGGGGGAGCAAGATAGCTTAATGGCTAAGTGTTGTGGTAGGCAAGCAAGGGATAATTATTGTAGAGGCCAAGTAAACTTGGTGAGCACATAAGGAATAGTAAGGAGGTGGATTAAGGAGGTGAAGGGCCTAAAAGACTAAACTACCCTAACCTTAGAAATTTTGTAAATAGAGAACTTAGGGGTTCATTTGTTGGTTATTTCATTTCATCCAACTCATAAGTTGAGAGCTTATTTACTTTAGAGAATAAGCACATATAAGTTATACTTCCTTTGTTAGATTTTCAAGAAGCAAGAAGAAGATTAAGGTGTAGCAAGTGAACATAAAAGGGTAAGATCTTGAACCACGATTCTCTTTCTTTTCCATTGATAGAGAAGAGGGTATTGATAGAAATAGTATGCTAAGGAATGAAAAGAATGAGTAATCAAATGGCTTAAGTCTTAATAAGCCGTGAATAAGTCATGTGGTAAGATAAACATATAAATGAAGTTATAAACTTAAGAATAACTTGTAACATGTTTACATTAATAAAGTTAGTATGATAATAAGAAGTAAGAATAATGGTTAAAAGTCATTAACCATAATGAGTCATATGAAAAGAAGACATAAGTTATGAGAAATGGAAACATAAGTATTTTTATACTTTAATAAGTTACAAACTCACAGCGAACTAGTAATAACTTATCATGTTTATAAATTAATGAAGCATGTAAGTCAAGATGTTAGTATAATGGGTTGAATCCAATTGAAACGGTTTAAAAAAGTTTTGCCGGAATTAACACGATTGGACGATAATCGTCGAATTCGTGAAATTCTCGGAATGGAAGTCGAATTTTGATATTGAGCTTGGAAACATTGGTTTGCAATGGAGACAAGTCTTATTTGCCATTATAGAGTTGCAGACTCATTAATGGCCGAATTCCGATTTAGAACGAAGAAACGAGCATTGAATGTTCACGAACGTTTATCGTTTTCGTTAAAAATGGACTAATAGGTGAAATTTTTGAAAACGAAGTCGAATAGATAAAATTCTTGCATGAACATATAGACAGTAAAGAATGGTTACAAGTAGAGCTTGAATGGAAATTGTTTAACAATGAACTAAGGGACTTAATAAAACATTGTTAAGTCATAATTAAACCTCAAGTGTGATCACTTAGAGTTAAAGAAAGTTAATTGAATGTAAACAAGAACGGTGTGCAATAAGTTATAGAAAGGAACGAAGTTGGTAAGAACGATGTGAAAGAACGACGGAAAGCCGGAACCAATAAATAACAAATCTAATATATGATTAGATTGAGAAGAAGGGTAAGATTCTTTAGGAACTATGTATGTTCATTCATAACCTAATGTGGTATGTTATGTGATTATGTATTGTAGAGACCGTAAAGACTCATAGGAAACATAATTTTACTGTAGTAGACGCTGAAGGCAAATTTTTCTTAAAACGCTTATCTAACCTTCGTGTTAGCCAAGTTTCCAAATGATTCAAGTTATGAGATGCATGTATGGTTGTAAAGAAAGAGTCAATGCCAGTTTTAGCTCGGCTAGACTAATCTTGATTGATTGATTGAATTGTTTACAAATATTTCAATATAGAATTGCTAACGCTATCCTACACCAACTGTTTGGTACGGATTCAAGGTAAGCCTATATATGAATAAACAAATATATTTTCATCGAGTATTCGATGGGCACATGAGGTTGCCACAACTTAAACGTATACACGTTTAATGAATGTAGTGTTGATCAACATAGAGTACTATAGGATGATCACCTAGAAGTGCTCGTAAGATATGCCGTACTTACGGACTTCCTGTCGGGTTATCCTTTTCAAAGGAATTATGAAACACTCATGGTCTTGAACCATAATTGGTGTTTTTACTGAATATTGTCATGATAGAATGTTTTGAAGGAAAAGGAATGCTATTTTGAGTTATTGATAGTACTTCGTAACTCCTATCCAGTTATTGAAGATATACGATTCCTATGTTTCAAGCATGCTTTTGAAATAAAATTGTTGTACTTGCTGAGCTTGTTATGCTTGGCCTTGCTTGAACCATATGAATATAGCTTAGACCGAATGGACTGATGGATTCGACAAGAATAAAGAGAAGGCTAAAGCGAACTTGTAGATTACCTATGTAATTGTAAGACCCCAACTTATTATTAATGAAATTTAATTTTCTCTATTTATTATTTTGAAATAGTAAGGGTTGAATTGATTAATGTGGATAGTTATGGGTAAAATACGCAAATATTTCGAATAAGCAAGTGGTTATAAAATATTCATTATTATTAGGGAATATTCGTTTGGTCGTGGAATATTCATACCGCTTGTGGGAATATTCGCATTTACGGCATTGATCTTTTGTGGGCCCCATAACGAAAGCGATTGGATGAAGAAAACGACAAATATAAGTTGTTTATAAATAACTGCAGTAGTTGTTATTGCTATTATCATTGTTGGAATACCCGGTGGTTAAAACACACTAATACGCGTTGTTGAACAGTAGCACACAGTATTGCACCAATTATTGATTCTTACGTAAGAAGGCACTACTCAATAATTGTTACAGTAATTACTATTCAGTATTTTATTTTATTGATTCAATAATTGCCGCATTGATATTTTATATTACTGTTGTTTCAATAATTGTCATTACACAGTATTTTCCATTATCAGAGCAATAATTCATATTATCCGAATAATATTATTGGATAACATCATTGGCAATGTCTAGAAAGTTCTGTCTAAGGAGAAGTTTGGTCACCTAATTGCGCGCCAATAAGGAGAGATCCTTATGGAAAGCCCCCTCTTTCTCAGGAACTACCGTTGCCAAGATCTTGTGATTTTGTAATATTATTTGTGAATAATTAATTATTGATTTATCTGATGAGGAAAATATTGATTTTATGTGGATATAGATGGAGAAAATTTTTAAAATGACAATTGTTGAAAATTAATATTTTATCTTTTCCGATAAAATAATTCATTTAAATATATTATTTTAATAATATATTAACGGTGATATTTTTATAATGAATGTGTGATATATGAGTATATGAGGAGGAAGAGTATTTTTGTGGCATTAAATGTTTAACACATATTTTGTGTGTTGGTGGACACAATTATTGACCGAAATTTGATTATAGCCTGTAAAATCGTCCGTTTATGGATTTTAGTCAATTTTTGTTTGGAATTTGGAAAAACTTTCTTCTACAAAGTTGTAGAGAATTGAATTTCCTATAAAAAGTCGCGAGATTCGAATTTTCTGATAAAAGGGCTATTTATTATGAATTATTGAAGTTCTGAAGCTCCGAAATAATTGATTTTTGGAAGTTTAAAATAATTTAAATAAGAAAAACGTTTTTTGTGTTTGGTGGTCATCTTTAACACATGCTAAGTTACTGAATTCAGATGATTCTAAGTGGGCGTAGACAAATTAATATATATATTATTATTATATTAAATTTTCTACTTTGGTATTCTAAGCATTTTCCTATAAATAGGATGCTTAGGTTAGAATTGAAAATCACACCAGAAACTGAAGTTTTCTCTCTCTATATTATCGAGCGTATTCTTGTGAGTATTTTGAATATACTTTGAGTATTGCTATACGGTGCAAGTTCAAGTCATAGCCTATATCCTGTTTCAATTTGGAAGTATCTTGTCTTTTCGAGGTAAGTGATGCTATTTTATTCGAAAATGATATTATTTCTTCAATATCATTATGCCGAAATATTGGTTGGAAAATTTTATCAAATTTGGAACTTCTTCATGTATCGGGGTTACTATTCATGAGTTACTATTCACGAAGTTACTATTCATGAGTTACTATTCATGAGTTCTTATTCATGAGTACTATTCACGAAGCGTGAAGATGTTTTTTATGAAATTTCTATCTTTTGGTGTTTGAGTTACTATTCACGATACTAAGACTACTATTCACGAATACATACACTATTCACGAAAAATGAAATTTCTTCTTTTGTCCAAAATATCTATTCGGATACTAGCTTTGATTGTATCCATATTTTGATCATTCTTGAATTTTACTCCACTCGATTACTTATGAAGTATTTTTGAACTTGGATTGTTTAAAATATGAATCCTTAATAATTATTCTTTTGTTTCACCGGATTCATTTTCTCAGAAAATATTTTTCATCATCCTCGGTCCTAAATGATGATATTCTTGAATATCTTTGGCCCGTAGAGCAAAAAGATGAATGATTTCTTGATGAATATCTTTGCCCAGTAGGCAAAAGATGAAGCAGTGTTGAGATGAACATGACTGATCGATTAATATCTTTTGCCCGTAGTGCAAAAGATGAACAGTGTTTAGATGAACATGACTAATCGATGAATATCTTTGGCTCAGAGTGCAAAAGATGAATATTTGATTCCGTATATATATTGATTGATGTTACAGTGGATAAAATATCGACGATGAACTTTTAAATTCATATATAGAAGAATGTAGTTTGCATTCTCTACTTAACTCTTCTAATGAATTATTATTTTCACGCTGAAGAATGATTTAAAAACTGGTTGTCTATTGTATTCTATTAGATTTTTCCTCGTTGGAGACTAACGATAATTTGTTGTATATTATCTTAGTCATAATATTCTTTACCGGGCTAGTTGAGCTCACCCTTTTCCTTGTTGTTCTATTTTTCTTCTCGTGAGGCTTAGAATGTAAATGAGTACTAGTGGGGTATGGAATGAAGGTTCTAGAGAGAGTTGTTTAGTAGTCCTCACCATTTTTGTAAAATAATGTATCAATAATTATGATGGGGATTTATTTGCGTGTGGATATTGTCTAGATGGCAATATTTGTATTTAAACTCACAGTTTATATGTTGTAATAATAAAGTTGTAGTTATTTCTGTACCATGTATTTGGCGACTCAGAATGGGTTGGATAGAATGGACCTATTTTGGGGGCGTCACAGTAATAGTATATGTTTGTAATGATAATATTTGTTATCATAACAAGAACAAATGTAACGGTTACAAAGAACTTGGGGAATGGTAGTATTGTTTTGGAATATATATAAGACGTATTCGTTCTTTTGAGGCATTTAAATTGAATGTTTGTGTAAATTGTAGCACCGTGGAGCACCATCTGTCGGTTTGGAAGAGACCCGAATTTGGGGGCGTCACATCAGCACCAACACCTGTTGTTAAGGAAGGAGAACGACCGTCGGTCGTATGTTACAAATACGGAGGGGAGGGACACATAAGTCCAAACTGTATGCAGCAGTCCAAAGCATATTACAATTGTGGAAGAGAAGGTCACCTAGCCCAATTTTGTCGTGCACCGAAGTCAAGTCCAGCTCGAATGGAGGCATCAAAGGTCATCCTAGATATGACAAAACCGGTAGTTCAAGGGAGAGCGTTTGTCGTAACCTCCCAAAAAGCGAGGAATCCAAACGAGGTGATCACGGGTAAGCTAATTATAAACTCTAGCGAAGTCTATACCTTATTTGATACCGGTTCTACCAATTCTTTTATTTCTCCTACTTGAGCTCAACGTTTAAATTTGACTCTGGAGAAATTAAACTTTGACTTATTTGTTGAAACTTCGTTGGGAGAAACCTTCATTACATCCACTATTTATAAGTCTTGTTTGGTTCAAATCGGTAACCTCACATTACCTGTCGATCTTAATTCCTTAAAAATACTTGCATTTAATGTGATTTTACGGATTGATTGGTTAACTACTCATCATACAAAAATTGATTGTTTTTATAAGGTTGTTAGCTTTCATATTCCTAACTAACCTATTATGTGAATTCAAGAAACCAAACCACTAAAGTCAATCAATGTCATATCAAGCCATAAAGCTATTCGTTTATTGAAAAACGGATGTCAAGCTTTCTTAGCCCATGTCACGGATTTAAATAAAAATACGTCAGATTTGAATGATATTGCTATTGTTAATAAATTTCCTGACGTATTCCCTGAAGAACTTCCTGGCCTACCCCCAAAGCGTGAAATCAAATTTTGTATCGACCTTGAACCCGATACAAAACCCATTTCCAAAGCCCCTTATCGAATGGCTCCTATTGAACTTCAGGAGTTAAAAACCCAACTGCAGGAATTGTTAGACATCAGTTTCATTCGACCTAGTACGTCTCCTTGGGGTGCTCGTGTTTTATTCCTGAAGAAGAAAGATGAAAGTATGCGACTTTTTATTAATTATCGGGAGTTGAATCATGTCACTATCAAAAATAGGTACCTGTTGCCTCACATTGATGACCTATTTGACCTATTGCAAGGCGCCAAATTCTTTTCAAAAATCGATCTTTGTTCTGGATATCATCAGTTGAAGATTAAAACTGATGACATTCCAAAGACTGCTTCTAGAACTCGGTACGTGCATTATGAATTTCTAGTCATGTCTTTTGGATTGACTAATGCTCCTGCTGCCTTCATGGATATGATGACCTGAGTATTCAAGGAATATTTGGATCACTTTGTGGTCGTCTTTATTGATGACATCCTCATTTACTCCAAAAGCCATGAAGATCATGAGCAATACTTGAGGCTGATACTCCAAAAGCTTCGTGAAAACAAGTTATATGCCAAGTTGAAGAAATGCGAGTTCTGGCTTGAGGAAGTAGCATTCCTTGGGCACGTGATATCAAATCACGGAATATCTATTGACCCGACAAAGATCGAAGCAATTCAAAGTTGGGAGCAACTTAAGTCAGTGACCGAAGTACGTAGCTTTTTGGGCTTAGCTAGTTATTATCGGAGGTTTGTGGAAGGATTTTCTCAAATCGCTACTCCATTAACTCAGCTGACTCGAAAAGATACAATATTTAGTTGGAGAGAGGAATATGAGAAGAGTTTTCAAGAACTAAAGAGGAGACTCATTGCAGCACCTGTTTTGACAATACAAGCTGGTTCGGAGGGATTTGTCATATACAACGATAATTTAGACAAAGGTTTAGGATGTGTTCTCATGAAACATAGGAAAGTAATAGCCTTTGCCTCACGACAACTCAAAGAATATGAGAGGAATTATCCTACTCACGATCTAGAGTTGGCAGCTGTCGTTTTTTCGCTTCAGATTTGGAGGCATTACCTATATAGAGAACAGGTGGAGATCTATACAAATCATAAAAGCCTCAAATATTTCTTTACTCAAAAGGAACTTAACATGTGGAAATGATGATGGCTTGAGCTATTAAAAGATTACGATCATACCATTCAATACCATCCTGGAAAAGTAAACGACGAGTCGGATTTATTGAGTAGTAAGATCATATCGCTGCACGAAAAGCGATATTGTCAACACAAATGCCCATTTTATATGACTTATAAAGGATGGAGATAGAGTTAAAGACTCTAGGGACCTACGTGATGATGGCAAATATACGAGTAGAACCTACTTTAATCGATAAAGTTAAAGCTGCTCAAGCTACAGACCTGGAGTTGATGAGTATGAGGAAGAAAGTGAAAGAAGGTGCTATTCTAGAAGCAAGAATAGATGAAGAAGTAATACTTCGAGTCAACTTAAGACTTTGTGTTCCTAACGATTTTGACTTGAAGTATAAAATCATGATAGAGGCGCACAACACACCGTTTACAATCCATCCTGGGAGTACCAAAATGTATCATGATCTTCGACATACATTTTGGTGGAGCAATATAAAAAGAGAGATAGCGGGGTTTGTCTCAAGGTGTCTAACTTGTCAACGAGTCTAGGCGGAGCATCAAGTGCAAAAAGGTCCATTACAACCACTTGAAATTCCAGAATGGAAGTGGGAGGACATTACCATGGATTTAGTTACTGGTCTTCCCACGGTTTCTCAAGGCATAAATGCAATTTGGGTCATTATTGATAGATTGACCAAGTCTGCTCATTTCTTACAGATACGAGAAACTTATACACTTGAATGTCTTGCTCGTATGTACATAAACAAGATTTTAAGATTGCATGGTATGCCAGTATCTATAGTTTCTGATCAAGACCCAAGATTCACTTCACGATTTTGGGTTAGTTTGCAAAAAGCTATGGGCACAAATTTAAAATTTAGTTTGGCATATCATCCTCAAACGGATGGGCAGTCGGAGAGGACTATTCAAACTCTTAAAGATTTATTAAGACACTATGTCCTTGACTTCAAAGGAAGTTGGGATAAGTTTTTACCATTGGTGGAGTTTTCCTACAACAACAGTTATCAAACAAGTATTGGCATGGCTCCATTTGAGGCGTTGTATGGAAGAAAGTGTCATTCTCCAGTATACTGGGAAGAGGTGGGTGAAGCAACGTTGTTGGGACCGGAGTTGATATATATGACTACGGAAAAGATTCAAACGATCCGATAACATATAAAAACCTCACAAGATCGACAAAAGAGTTATTCTGATCTTCATCGAAAGGATGTGGAATTCAATATTGGAGATCACGTGTTGTTACGTGTTGCTCCATGGAAAGGAGTTACGAGATTTGGATAGAGAGGAAAGCTCAATCCTCGATTCATTGGCCCATTTTTAATCCTCGATCGAGTAGGAACTGTGGCATATAGACTCGCCTTACCGCCAAGTATGTCTGGTGTTCATAACATTTTTCACATATCTATGTTACGTAAATATGTGAAAGACCTAAGCCACATTATTGAATTAGAACCGGATGCGATAGCGAAAGATTTAACGTATGAGGAGGTACCTGTTAAAATATTGGATAAGAAGGATCATATTTTACGCTCCAAGGTTATACCTCAAGTCAAAGTTTTGTGGAGAAACCACGATGTTGAGGAAATGACCTGGGAGTTAGAATCTTAAATGAAGTCAAGGTATCCTCACCTCTTCGACATACCAGGTACACACCCTAATTTTGAGGACAAAATTTCATAAGAAGGGGAGGTTGTAAACCCCATTTTTTATGAATAAAGATTAATTTTTCTCGAAATATATTTTTGAATATTATGGTGTGGATTTCATATAATGTTATTGTAGTGGGTATTATTTACAAATTTGCAAAGTAAACAAGTGGTAATATAATATTCGATTGGTCGGTGAATATTCGTTTTAACAGGAAATATTTGTACGACGGCACAATCATTGGTGGACCCAACAACATTAGTATTGTCGTAGTTAAAAAACGACAGAATTATATATCTTTTTATAAAAATTACGGCGAAAGTTTTACCGTTAAACTGTTGAACTACCAGGTGGTAAAAGTACAGTAATACGCGTGGTTGCATAGTAGCACACGGTATTGATTATTGATGCTTACGTGAGAAGTCACTCAGTTATACTCAGTATTTGCAATATTGACAATATATAGAAAGTTCTATCAAGTAGAGGTTTGGTCACCTAATTGCGTGACAATAGGGAGAAATCCTTATCGGTAAGCCCCATCTTTCCTGGGAATAATCTGGTTGTTAAATATTGTGAGTTATAATATTAATGATGAATAAGTTCGTGTTGATTAAAGATGAAATTGATAGTTCCATTATGTTGGGATTATTAGTGTTAGTGGAAATCAACATTTATTTTGATAATAATTGATGTTTGAAGGTTATATTGACCAAACGGGTAATTGATCGGATAAATGAGCAATTAATTGCTATTAATTCACATGTTTATAACTGTTTGTTCACATGCATGTACTATTAGGGGAGGTGGTGTAAGATTGATAATACGTGCATGAATAAATTAAAAATAGAGGTATAGATGACGGTACTATACTATAACTATTTTTTTTACATGTATAGAACTATTGATTCACATGATGTACTATTAGGGGAGGTGGTGCAAGTTTTATAATACTTACACGACTAAATTAAAAATGAAGAAAAAGATGAAGGTATTATATTGTAATATTTCGAGCCCCAAAACGTGCAATATTCAAAACTGTGACGCCCCCAAAATAGGTAAACATCACCCATCTTGAGTCGCCAAATACATGTTACAAAATTCAAATACAACTTAATTATACAACAGTCATGTAAAATACAACAAAACATAATCTAAGAGTTTTAATAAGAATATTGTCATCTAGACAATATCCACACTCAATGGAGTCTTCATTACATTTATTGTCACACTATTTAACAGAATAGTGAGGACTACTAATGCTATTATCTGGACCGTCACTCCGTTCCCCGACTAGTCCCGACTACGTTCTCATTTCCTGAAGAGAACAGTGAAAGAAAGGGTGAACTCAACTAGCCCAGTAAGATATATTATAACTAAGTTAATGCAGACTAAATTATCATTAGCCTTCAACAATGTTAAACTGATAGAATATAATAGACAACAAGTTTAACTGTAGCGGAACAAACAATCCATTAGAAGAGTCAAGTAGAGCATAAAATCTACTATCTTCTATGATTTAAAAGTTTTTCATCAACTTTATCGCTGAGACTCAGCTTAATAAATAAAATCGAATCATCCCTGCATCACGACCAAGGATATTCATGTAATCATCAATGGTCATGATTATACCGAATTATCCCTGGTCATAATCATACCAACAACTGTCCATCAATGAACTAGAGGCCCATGAGGACTTTTACCACATCATTCGTCACATTACGGTCATGTTTACACCGAAAAATCCCTAGTCATAATCATACCAAGTCCATCTATGCACGTAAGCTAAAGATGACTTTAATCACAATATAAGCATGAGGATGATGACAATGATATAATAATTCAATAAAATAAGTTCAAGGATAAATTTTAAAGATTTATAATTTTAATTTATCCAGAAATCAATAACGTTCAAATTGTCAACATGATACTTCTTTGTGGAGTAAAATTCAAGAATGCTTAGAAGAATATACTTCCATGAAAAGATACTGGATGAAGCACAAATATCAAGGATATTCCACTAATTTCATGGAGTATAGAAGCCAAAACTTTAACCAACTGAGTATAATAGAATATATGAAACTCAGAATAGATTTTTTGCCGCCATGCAGTAATCCAATGCAGCGAGATCATTTCCACAATTTAATAAGGAATGAATACGAAGGATCATTCACCATGCATGTAACGACCGAGAAATTCGGATCTTTAGTAAAAATACTTGAAAGAATTAAATAATGAATCAAATAATATTATTTGTTATTATATGTGTTAATAAGATGTATGTCGTTCTATAACCTAGATACGCCGGAATATCATAGTATTTGAACCACGTGAATGAATTAAAGTGTTTGAATTTCCAAGACAAAAATAAATGTTTTCCGAGAAAGTTTATGAAAAACACTGTTCATCGTTTATCGCTCGGGAATTATTTTTGAACTTCCGAGAAATACGTAACGTTAGAATATCAAAGCGAGATGGATTATGTAATAATAATCTAAGTATGGAAAACACAATATTTCGAATGTGGGCTTAAATTGAGAGCGTTGGGGAAATTAATGTCTAAGGAATGAACTTGTGTAATCTTGTAGGGTGTGCAAGTTCATTAAGCATTAAGGGACAAGCCCAAGTTGTAGCAATGTTTAGCCCAAGTGTGGATTACTATGAAGCCTAAACTATATTGGAGATTAGCCCAAAAAGATTTGGTTAATCAAATTCAACCTAAGCCCAAATGGTGATCCATTAGTTAATTAAGATCCATGGGGCAACCCATGGGTGAAGTAGAGACCAAGACCTTTGTGTGCTGGGCAAAAATTAAGAGTAATGGCCAAGTTTACTTAGTATGCAAGTAGTGAATAGTAAGGAGGTTAGTGAGGAGGTGGGATGTCTTAATGACCATTAGGCCCTAACTTTAGAAGGTCTATAAATACCAAGCATTTCATTCATTACTTATTTGTTATTTCATCCAACAACTTCCTTACAAAAGCAACTTAATTGTTAGAGTCAATAAGCACTTTGAAGTTAACTTTCCTTTGCTAGATTTTTCAAGAGAAGAGAAGTATAACTAGTCTTCAAAGGTAATTAATATTATCTCTTCTATCTCTATCATACTAGGATGATAAGAGAAGTGTAATCAAATGAAGTTAGATACTAAGAACATGTCATAAGTCATTGATGAATGAACTTAAGACGAATAAGTTGAATAAGCAACTTGAACCTAAATAAAATGATGAACTTGGGAAGAACTTGCCATATGTTTGTCATATGATCTTAGTATGTTCAAAATAGTTTGAAAATGTTGATTGGTGAACTTAAGTTCATAGTAAGTTATAAGCATGAGAATTTGTATTTAATAAGATGAATAAGTCATTGACTTATGAGAATAAGTCAAAACCTACTTTGATAATAAGTTGGTGTAATAAGTAACTTGAAATGTCTATATGTGATTAAATTCACCTAAAATGAGTCGTAATGAGGTTTCGCCGGAATTTACACGATAGATCTAATACCGATAAAGTTAGGAGAATTCGACGTAATCCTCGAAATGGATTGGTTGATTAATCACGAGGCAATTATAGATTGTCAAAAGAAATGCGTAAATATGAAAACATCAATTCAATCTCATGTAATATTTTACGGGAATAAATCGCCGGGACGTTCATGTTGTCTTACCATGACACAAACTAGGAAATTATTAAGGAAGGGGTGTGTAGGTTATTTGTGTCATGTGGTTGATACCCAGAGAGTGGGAGTGACCATGGAACAAATACCTATAGTGAGTGAGTTCATGGATGTATTTCCAAGTGAGTTGCCGTGTCTTTCACGGATAGGGGAGACCGAGTTCAGTAATAGATATATTGTGCCGTGAGCGGCACTAGTTTCGTGGCACCGATCGTATGGGCGCCAAGATGGAGATGAAAGAGTTGATGGTACAGTTAGTTGCAGGAATTATTGGACAAGAAGTACATTCAACCGAGTGTTTCGCCATGGGGAGCACCGGTACTGTTTGTTAAGAAGAAGGACAGATCGTTAAGACTTTATATCGACTACCGAGAGTTGAACAAGTTAACGATAAAGAATAAGTATCCATTGCCCAAGATTGATGATCATTTTGATTAGCTGAAAGGGGCAAAATATTTTTCCAAAATAGATTTAAGGATGGGGTATCATCAGCTGAAGGTTCGAAATGAAGACGTTCCAAAGATAGCATTCAGAACTCATTATGGTCATTACGAGTTTCTGGTAATGTCATTTGGGTTGACTAATGCACCTGCTGCATTTACGGACATGATAAACAGAGTGTTCAAACAATATTTGGACAAGTTCGTTGTGGTGTTTATTGATGATATTCTAGTCTACTCTAAGATGCCAGAAGATCATGCTGAACACCTGAGAATAGTGTTGGAGACATTAAGGAAAAGTTATATGCGAAGTTCACTAAGTGTGAATTCTGGTTAGAGAGGGTACAATTTTTAGGTCATGTTATTGACCATGAGGGGATTTCAGTAGATCCAGCGAAGGTGGAAGCCGTGATGAATTGGGAACAACCGAAAATGCTTACTGAGGTGCGAAGTTTCCTAGGGTTAGCGGATTACTATCGAAGGTTCATTCAAGACTTTTCGAAGATAGCTACTCCGTTGACTAACTTGAAGAGGAAGACAGTGAAGTACGTATGGACTGAGAAATGCGAAGATAGTTTTCAAGAACTGAAGAAGAAGTTGAGTGAAACGCCTGTTTTGTCATTGCCCGATGACACAGGAAATTTTGTAGTTTATAGGGATGCTTCGCATAAAGGACTTGGTTTCGTGCTCATGCAGCATGGCAAGGTCATTGCATATGCATCTAGGCAGTTAAAGGATTATGAGAAAGTTTACCCTACTCATGATCTGGAACTGGCTGCGGTGATGTTTGCCTTAAAGATATGGCGACATTATCTTTATGGGGAAAAGTGTGAGATATACACGGACCATAAGAGTCTAAAATATATCTTCACACAGAAGGAGTTGAATATGAGATAGAGGAGGTGGCTGGAGTTGATAAAGGATTACGACTGTGAAATCCTGTATCCCTTTGGAAAAGCCAATGTAGTGGCCGACGCCTTGAGTAGAAAGGGTCGGGAGAAGTTGTCATGTTAATGTACTCAAACCGAAGTTAATAATGTAAATGGCTAGGATGGAGTTAGAGGTGAAGTTGCCAATTGAGACGGATCAGAGACTGTTTGCGATGGAGATTCAGTCTACTATCGTAGAGAAAGTCAAGGAGGTGTAGCTCAAAATCGATGAGTGTGACCAGACGAAGAAACTGTTGACCAATGAAAAAGATATTAAGTTTAGTCTTGATAATGAGGGATTATTAAGATTTGAGGGAAGAATTTGGGTTCCGAATGAGACCGAATTAAAGGAGCAAGTTTTATAAGAGGCTCATAGTTCGAGGTACTCGATTCATCCTTGTAGCACTAAGACGTATCAAGACCTTCGATAGAGTTTTTGGTGGCCGAACATGAAGAGAGAAATAGCCGAGTATGTGAGTAGGTGTTTGACTTGTCAAAGAGTTAAAGCCGAACATCAACGACCAAGTGGCTTGTTACAGTCATTGGAGACTCCGGAGTGGAAGTGGGAACATATCACGATGGACTTTGTGGTGGGACTTCCGACGACTCAGAAGGGATATGATGCAATTTGGGTAATAGTGGACCGGTTGACGAAGTCGGCTCACTTGTTGCCACTTTGAATTAAGTATAACTTAGATCAGTTAGCTACACTCTATGTTAAGGAAATAATTTCCAGACATGAAGCACCTCTTTTGATAGTGTCAGATCGTGACCCACGATTCACATCGAACTTTTGGAGAAGTCTTCAAGAGCAGTTGGGGACGCAGTTGAAGTTGAGTACGGCATATCATCCACAAACCGATGGACAAAGCGAGAGGACAATTCAGACGTTAGAAGATATGTTGAGATCTTGTGTCATGGATTTCAAGGGTAGTTGGGATGATCATCTACCATTAGTAGAATTTACGTATAACAACAGTTATCATGCAAGCATAGGTATGCCGCCGTATGAAGCTTTGTATGGAAGGAAATGCAGAACACCATTGTATTGGGTTGAAGTGAGAGAACGTCGAATGCTAGGACCAGAATTGGTGCATCAAACAGCGGAAGTGGTGAAGTTAATTCGTATGCGTCTCGTAACAACTCAAGACAGACAAAAGAAATACGCAGACTTATATCAAGAGAATAAAGAGTTTGAGGTAGGCTAGTACGTATTTCTAAAGGTATCTCCCTGGAAAGGAAAGATATGCTTTGGAAAGAAGGGAAAACTAAGCCCAAGGTTTATAGGACCTTTTGAGGTATTAGAACGGGTAGGTGAGGTAGCTTATAGGGTAGCGTTACCTCCAGACCTAGAGCGAATACATAATGTATTTCATGTTTTAGTGTTATGTCCTTACAAACCAGATTATAAGCACGTGATAGAATTTAAGCCTATTCAAATCGAGAAGGATTTAACATATGAAGAGATGCCGATTCAAATCATTGATAGAAAAGAGCAAGTTCTACGAAACAAGGTAATATCGTCAGTAAAGGTGTTATGGAAGAATCACGATGTCGAGGAAGCAACGTGGAAATTGGAAGAGAGGATAAAGAAGAAATATCCTCTTTTGTTTGAGTAATGTAGGGCGAGATTCTGGGGACAGAATCTTTATAAGCGGGGAAGAATGTAACGACCGAGAAATTCGGATCTTTTTGTAAAAATACTTGAAAGAATTAAATAATGAATCAAATAATATTATTTGTTATTATATGTGTTAATAAGATGTATGTCGTTCTATAACCTAGAAACACCGGAATATCGTAGTATTTGAACCACGTGAATGAATTAAAGTGTTTGAATTTCCAAGACGAAAATAAATGTTTTCCGAGAAAGTTTACGAAAAACACTATTCACCATTTATCGCTCGGGAATTATTTTTGAACTTCCGAGAAATACGTAACGTTAGAATATCAAAGCGAGATGGATTATGTAATAATAATCTAAGTATGGAAAACGTAATATTTCGCATGTAGGCTTAAATTGAGAGCGTTGGGGAAATTAATGTCTAAGGAATGAACTTGTGTAATCTTGTAGGGTGTGCAAGTTCATTAAGCATTAAGGGACAAGCCCAAGTTGTAGCAATGTTTAGCCCAAGTGTGGATTAATGTGAAGCCTAAACTATATTGGAGATTAGCCCAAAAATATTTGGTTAATCAAATTCAACCTAAGCCCAAATGGTGATCCATTAGTTAATTAAGATCCATGGGGCAACCCATGGGTGAAGTAGGGACCAAGACCTTTGTGTGGTGGGCAAGAATTAAGAGTAATGGCCAAGTTTACTTAGTGTGTAAGTAATGCATAGTAAGGAGGTTAGTGAGGAGGTGGGATGTCTTAATGACCATTGGGCCCTAACTTTAGAGGCCTATAAATACCAAGTTTTTCATTCATTAGTTGTTTGTTATTTCATCCAACAACTTCCTTACATAAGTAACTTAATTGTTAGAGTCAATAAGCACTTTAAAGTTAACATTCCTTTGCTAGATTTTTTTCAAGAGAAGAGAAGTACAAGTAGTCTTCAAAGGTAATCAATATTATCTCTTCTATGTCTATCATACTAGGATAATAAGAGAAGTGTAATCTAATGAAGTTAGATACTAAGAACATGTCATAAGTCATTGATGAATTAACTTAAGCCGAATACGTTGAATATACAACTTGAACCTATATAAATTGATGAACTTAGGAAGAACTTGCCATATGTTTGTCATATGATGTTAGTATGTTCAAAATAGTTTGAAAACGTTGATTGGTGGACTTAAGTTTATAGTAAGTTATAAGCATGAGAATTTGTATTTAATAAGATGAATAAGTCATTGACTTATGAGAATAAGTCAAAACCTACTTTTATAATAAGTTGGTGTAATAAGTAACTTGAAATGTCTATATGTTGATTAAATTCACCTAAAACGATTCGTAATGAGGTTTCGCCGGAGTTTACACGATTGGACGATAATCGTCGAATTCGTGAAATTCTCGGATTAGAAGTCGTATTTTGTGTTTGAAGTCATAAATGTTGGTTTTCGATGGAGACAAGTCATATTTGGCATTATAGAGTTGCGGACTCGAAAATGGCAGGATTTCAACTTAGAACGAAGAAACAAGCGTTCAACATTCGCGAACATTTATCGTTTTTGTTAAAATGGACTAATAGGTGAAATTTTAGCAAACGAAGTAAAATAGATAAAATTCTTGCGTGAACGCATAGAGTACATAATTTATGACCCGTAGGCTCTTGAACGAGCCAATTCGGACTTATAACGAAGAAGTTACGAGTCCAGGAGTTTCACAAAAGTTTCAAAACTGTCCAAGTTTTTCGGTGACAGAGTGGAAAGCCATGGCCAAATTTCAAATAAATAAGCCCGCGTCGCAACGCCAAAATGGCTATCAGCCCCTGGAGAGTCACGCCGCAGCGCGACATATAACATAGAGATTCGCACCTCGGCGCCGAGTCCGGGTTTTTGAGTAATAAGTGGTGATGTGCACACGCAAGCACCAAGTGTAATAAGAAAATGAATAGCTTAGCTTCATAACCTAGATAATAAAGAAATGTTTACATGTTAAGTATGAAGAGTATTTGATAAGCAATCAAATGAGGATCTTAACAAAACATTGTTAAGACATAATTAAGCCTTAAGTATGAACACTTAGAGTTAAGTTAAATCAATTACATATGAACAAAAGAATGACCTAACGGAAAGCCGGAATAAATAATAACAAATCTAATACGTAATTAGATTGAGAAGAAGAGTAAGATTCTTTAGGAACCATATATATTATTATTCATGACCTAATGTACTATGTGATGTTATTATGTAGAGACCTTAAAGACATAAAGTGCACGTGTTATAAACTGTAGCAGACGCTAAAGGCAAGTATTCTAACCCTTGTTCCAGTTTGATCTGGACAAGTCTTTGTGATTCATGTATTATTCGAATGAGTTAGTATCTGAGGAAGTCAAAGCTAATCCTTTCGGCTAGACATATGCTATGTTATTCTATCAAGTGTTGATAAGGATTTACCAAACTAATATTGTTGTGATTTTCAAAAGTAGACTGAATATGCTAAAATGTTTTATCGTCAAACGACAGGCACGTGAGGTTGCCACAACTTAAATGTATACACGTTTAATGAATGTAGTGTTGATCAACATAGAGTACTATAGGCTGATCACCTAGACGTGCTCGTAAGCTATGTCAGACTTACGGACTTCGTGCCGGGATGTCCTTTTCAAAGTACTTATGAAATGCTTACGGTCTTGAACCGGAATTTATGTTTTACTGAATATTGTTGTTGTAAAATGTTTTGAAAGAAAAGAAGTGATATTTTGAATTATCAATAGTACTTCGTAACTATTGTTAAGTTATTGAATATATACGAGCCCTATGTTTCAAGCATGCTATTTTCCTAGAATTATTGTACTTGCTGAGCTAGTTAGGCTCATTCTTGCTTGAACCATATGAATGCAAACTAAAGGATTTCCATCGCATGAGATGGATCCAAAGAAGGATAAAGGGAAGGCGAAGGCAAACCCGTAGATTACATATGTAATAGTATAGGTTTTGTAAGGAATAATCGATATTATGACAAAGACAATGTATTGGTTGTAAAGAAACCGGGAATGTAAATATTCTTTTGATATATATATAAGACATATCCAGTTTTTTGAGGCATTTCAATTGAATGTTTATGTGAATCAGTAGCAGTAGTAGCACCATCCGTCGGGTTGGAAGATACCCGGATTTGGGGGCGTCACAATGCATGTGGTAATCCACATAGACAGGTTATTCCAACATAATAATAAAGAATGGAATAACAGAAGAATTCACCAGGCGTGCGTAATCCGCACAGACAGGTTTTTCCAACAAAATAATAAAGAATGGAACCAGTCATGCATACGTAACTCAAGACCGACAGGATATTCCAATGTAATAATAAAGAATGGAACCGGTCATGCGTGAAGTCGCATGCATGTGATATTCCATCAGAATAATAAAGAATGGAATAACAACAGAATTCACCAGGCATGTGATAGACCGCACAGACAGGTTATTCCAACAGAATAATAAAGAATGGAATAACAAAAGAATTCCACCATGTATGCGGTACTTCGCATAGATAGGTTATTCTAACAAAATAATAAAGAATGGAATAACAACCCTTACAAGTATTAAAAGAAAATAACTCTCTTCATGAATACGAAAGAATAATACCCCTTACCTTAGAAGAAGACTGGATACTGGAATAGTGAGGTAGCAGACTTCTCTTCTTCTTTCTCTCTATAATTTCTCTCT
This sequence comes from Panax quinquefolius, assembly GCA_020205615.1. NCBI lineage: Eukaryota > Viridiplantae > Streptophyta > Magnoliopsida > Apiales > Araliaceae > Panax > Panax quinquefolius. The sequence continues at coordinate 48,031,265 of CM035165.1, forward strand.
ACAATTTCTCTCTATAATAATTGCTCTATAGCTTTAGTGAATTGGTGAGAAATGAAGGAAGACTGAGCTTCTATATATAGGAAAATACAGTTTCGATAATTGCACATTTTGGAGCTCAAAATATTACAGTGTATGTGAGAGCCCAAATTTTATGAATAAAGATTTAAATTTCTGGAAATATTTTTTTTAAATATTATGGTGTGGATTTGATATAATGTTATAGTTGTGGGTAATATTTATAAATATTGCAAAGTATGCAAGTTGTTATAAAATATTCGTTTGGTCAGGGAATATTCTTTTTATCGGGGAATATCTGTACGATGACACAATCATTGGTGGACCCCACAACGGAAGTATTGTCGTAGTTAAAAAATGACAGAATTATCTTTTTATAAAAATAACGGCGAAAGTGTTGCCGTTAAAACTGTTGAACTACCTGGTAGTAAAAGTACAGTAATACACGTGGTTGCATAGTAGCACATGGTATTGATTATTGATGCTTACGTAAGAAGTCACTCAGTTATACTCAATTATTACTACAGTAATTACTGCATCATATCTCTCATATTATTGATTCAATTATTGTCATAGTATCATCTGTATAATATGTTATATTATTAAATCAATAATTGAGATGGCAAAGTTATTCATATTATTATTTGCAATATTAACAATGTCTAGAACTTCTATCAAGTAGAGGTTTAGTAACCTAATTGCGCGCCAATAAGGAGAAATCCTTATTGGAAAGCCCCCTCTTTCCTGTGAACGACTTGGTTATTAAATATTGTGAATTATAATATTAATGATGAATAAGTTCGTGTTGATTAAAGATGAAATTGATAGTTCCATTGTGTTGGGATTATTAGTGTTAGTGGAAATCGATATTTATTTCAATAATAATTGATGTTTGGAGGTTATATTGACTAATCAGGTATTTAGGGCACTTTTCGTATCGGAGTATTATTCACGGGTTACTATTCAGAGGTTACTATTTACACGGTTACTATTCACTCTAGTATTGTTCACTCGGGTATTTGGGACACTTTTCGTGTCAGAGTACTATTCACGGGTTACTATTCACCTAGTTACTATTCACTCTAGTATTGTTCATTCGGGTATTTGGGACACTTTTCGTGTCGGGGTACTATTCACGGGGTAATATTCCCGAAGTACTATTCATAGGGTACTATTCACCCAAAAAATATATTTCTTTTCGGTCTAAATCATTTTTGGGTACAATATTATTCCATGAGGAGATGTGATAATTTTTCAGACCGTTGGTTGAGGTTATAATAGTAAATCAATATGGATCGTTCGTTGAAGATATAATAGTAAATCATTATGGACCGCTGGTGGAAAGTTATAATAGTAATTCAATATGGATCGCTGGTTTAAAGTTTTAATAGTAAATCAATATGGACCGTTGCTTTAAGTTTTAATAGTAAATCAATATGGACCGTCCATTTAAAAGTAAATCAATCTGGACCGTTCATGAATTAGTTACTATTTAGTCCATTCTCCTATAAATAAAAGCTCATTCCTTCATTATTTTTTAAGAATTCACTGAAACTCTAGAGAGAGAAACTATAGAGAGAAAGAAGAAACGTATTATGCTACTTCACTACTTCAGTATTCAGTTTTTCTAAGGTAAGGGATATTATTTGTTGTACTAGTAAGGGATATTATTTGTTGTACTCGTAAGGGGTATTATTCTTTCGTATTCAGGAAGAGAGTTATTTTCTTTCAATACTCGTAAGGGTTGTTATTCCATTCTTTATTATTATGTTGGAATAAAATGTCTATGCGAAGTACCGCATACATGGTGAAATTCTTCTGTTATTCTATTCTTTATTATTCCGTTGGAATAACCTGTCTGTGCAGTCTATCGCATGCCTGGTGAATTCTGTTATTATTCCATTCTTTATTATTCTGTTGGAATATCCTGTCTGTGCGGATTACACATGACCTATTTCCATTCTCTATTATGCAGTTGGAATAACCTGTCTGTGCGGTCTATCGCATGCCTGGTGAATTCTTCTATTATTCTAGTCTTTATTATTCTATTGGAATATCCTGTCTGTGCGGGTTACGCATGGCCTGATTATATTCTTTATTATTCTATTGGAATAACCTGTCTGTGCGGATTACGTACGCCTGGTGAATTCTTCTGTTATTCCATTCTTTATTATTCTAATGGAATAACCTGTCTATGTGGATTACCGCATGCATGGTGAATGATCCTTCGTATTCATTCCTTATTAAATTCTAGAAATGATCTGTCTACGTGGATTACCTCATGGCGGGCAAAAATCCATTTGAGGTTTCATATATTCTATTATACTCAGTTAGTTAAAGTTTTGGCTTCTATACTCCATGAAATTAGTGGAATATCCTTGATATTTGCACTTCATCCAGTATCTTTCCATGGAAATATTCTTCTGAGCATTCTTGAATTTTACTCTACAAAGGAGTATCATGTTGACAATTTGGACGTTATTGGTTCGTGGATGAATTAATTTATAAATCTTTAAAATTTATTCTTGAAATTATTTTATTGAATTATTATGTCATTGTCATCATCCTCATGCTTATATTGTGATGAAAGTCATCTTTGGCTTACGTCCATAGATGGACTTGGTATGATTATGACTAGGGATTATTCGGTAAAATCATGACCGTAATGTGACGAATGATGTGGTAAAAGTCCTCATTGGTCTGTAATTCATTGGTGGACAGTTGTTGGTATGATTATGACCAGGGATTATTCGGTATAGTCATGACCATTGATGATTACATGAATATACTTGGACGTAGTGTAGGGATGATTCAATTTTATTAAGCTGAGTCTCAGCGATAAAGTTGATGAAAAACTTTTTAAATCATAGATGATAGTAGATTTTATACTTTACTTGGCTCTTCTAATGGATTGCTTGTTCCGCTGCAGTTAAACTTGTTGTCTATTATATTCTATTAGTTTAACATTGTTGAAGGCTAATGATAATTTATTCTGCATTATCTTAGTCATAATATTTCTTACTGGGCTAGTTGAGCTCACCCTTTCTTTCACTGTTCTCTTCAGGAAATGAGAATATAAAAAGGACTAGTCGGGGAATGGATTGACTCATCCAGATGGTTGCATTAGTAGTTCTCACTATTCGTAAAAATAGTGTGATAATAAATTTATTGAGGACTTATTTTGAGTTTGTATAACGCCTAGAAGACAATATTTGTATTAAAACTCACATTTCATGTCAGATATTTAAGTTTGTATTTGTATTCAGATTACCATGTATCTGGCGACTCGAGAATGGGTGATGTATACCTATTTTGGGGCGTGACAGTTGGTATCGAGCTTAGGATATGATCCATGCATTTGAGATATGAGACAAGAATTAGGAGGGAGACGGGAATTCCTTCGCTAGTATGACCTACCTAAGTTTATTTGGTATTAATTTGCTCATTCGTAATATAGGGATAATATGTGATATGTTAATTTGTTTAATTAACCCTTGTTTTGTGACAGTATTTTAGAATGACATCTAAAATTTTTGAGATGTGCAATGGAGCAAAACAATATGAACGTGTCGCATTACGAGGCTAAGTTTGCAGAGTTATCCTGGTTTGCATCCCATTTGGTTGATAATGAGGAGCGAATGACGTGAATGTTTCTATGAGGTTTGAAACCCGATATACGTCAATACCTCATTTCTCATAAACTTTGTTTATATTCAGATGTTGTGAATAGGGCTCAGTTATTGGAGCGCGATAATGAGTCAGCTCAACCAAAAGGTAACGACCAACAACACGATAATAATCATACCGGTGGCAACGGCCATCGTAACAATGATAACCATCATGGGGGAAATTATCATTCCAAGATTGGTAACCACTTCGGTGGTAATCATGACCAAGAAAGTCATTTAGCTTGATTTTGTCATGCACCAAAGTCAAGTCCAGCTGGGACGGTGGCACCAAAGGCGGATACGGACAAAACAAAGTCGGTGGTTTCAGGAAGAGCGTTTTTCGTGACTTCTCAAAAAGCGAGTGACTCAAACAAAGTTAGCATGAGTTAGTTAATTATAAATTCTTGCGAAGTCTATACCTTATTAGATATCGGTTCTACCTATTCTTTTATCTCTCTTTCTTGCGCTCAACGTTTAAATTTGACTTCGGAGAAATTAGACTTTGACTTATTGGTTAAAACTTTGATAGTAGAAACCTTTGTTACATCCACTGTTTATAAATCTTGTTGATTCAAATCGGCACTTTCACGTTACCTGTCGATCTTATCTCTTTGAAAATACTTACCTTTGATGTGATTTTAGGAATCGATTGATTAACTACTCATCATGCTTTTCGTAAGGTTGTTAGCTTTCATATTCCTAACCAACCTGTTATTCGAATTTAATCAACCAAACCACTAAAGTCAATCATTGTCATATCAAGTCATAAGTAAAGAGCCTCGAGCCTTTCGCTGGTGACTTCCTTGTGTGGAATGTACCGAAGCCAGACTTTCTATAGGCGACGCTGTGAATGACGATGGCAAGTTGATAGGTATCAATGTGACGTGCTATCCAAGTCTTGGATGAGAGTCGTAATTTTGAATGATATTTCTATCGTTAATAAATTTTCTGACGTATTCTTGAAGACTTCTTAGCCTACACTAGAACGTGAAATCTAATTTTGTATTGACCCAGTACAAAACCCATTTCTAAAACCCTCAAATATTTCTTTACCTAAAACGATCGTATAATGTGCTAAAGATGTTGGCTCGAGCTATTGAAGATTACGATCATACCATTCAATATCATTGTGGAAGAGCGAACGTGGTAGCTGACGCGTTGAGTAGAAGATCGTATGCGTTTATGAGTGAGATGTTGTTAACACAAAGACCCTTTTCGTATAACTTACAAATGATGAAGATAAAGTTAAAGACTTTAGAGACCCACGTGAAGATAACGAATATACGAGTAGATAGACTTTAATCGATAAAGTTAAATCCGCTCAAGCTAAACACTCGAATCTGATGAATTTGAAGAAAAGGTTCTAGAAGGCGTTATCTCAACCCATGATTTAATTGGCCCTTTTGAAATCCTTGATCGAGTAGGAACTGTGGCCTATAGACTCGTTTTACTGCCAAGTATGTCGCGTGTTCATAACGTTTTTCAGGTATCGATGTTACGTAAATATATGGATGATCCGAACCACATTATTGAATTAAAACTAGACGAGATAGCAGAAGATTTAACGTATGAGGAGCTACGTGTTAAAATCTTGGATAAGAAGGATCGTATTCAACACTCAAAGGTTATACCTCAAGAGTTAGAATCTGAAATGAAGTCAAGGTATCCTCATCCCTTCGGCATACCAGGTACATACGTAAATTTCGAGGGTGAAATTTCATAAGGAGGGGAGATTGTGAGACCCCAAATTTTATGAAAAAATATTTAAATTTCTCGAAATATTTTTTTTTAAATATTTTGGCGTGGATTTGATATAATGTTATAGTTGTGGGTAATATTTATAAATATTGCAAAGTATACAAGTTGTTATAAAATATTCGTTTGGTCGGGGAATATTCTTTTTGTCAGGGAATATCCGTACTGTTAGGTTTGTAATATTCATGTGCGCAATCAAATTGCACAAATAATGCGGAAGCGTGTAAAAATCAGAGTTTAAAATTTACAAACCATATACCCGGATCATCCTTTATGCACAATTATTAATTAAACGAAAAGATAAAGAATAAATCATACCCTTGAAGATCGAGCTTCCTCAGGTACAAGTTCACCTCCAAATCCTTTTCGCTCAATCTTGAATCCACAGTTTGGTTCCTTCCTTTCGATCAACGTTAGCCACCCAAATGTTTGGCCTCTAGAGGTGATCCACCAAGGAAGAATAAAATTCAAGAAGAAGGGTGTTTATGGCTCAAACCCTAGTTTTTCCTATCTCTATAGAAAAAGGGTACTCTCCAACAAATTGGAATTATTACGTTGTAAAAGTCAACAACCCATACCACCCATAATAAGACTCCTCTTATTTATAGATGTGGGCAACCCACCTTAACAATTAAGGAATTGGGTTTTAATTAATTAATTCTTTTAATTAATTAAGCTCCCTAATCTTATTAGGGATAATTAATTAAACTCCTTTAACTAATTTTCCTTCCTAATCCAATTAGGAATAAATGAGAGTACTTATATTAAATTAATTCCTAAACTCTTTTAGAAATTAAAATAATAATAATTGTAATAATATTAATAAGACTCCTCTTATTAATTTATATTTAATATTTCTAAAATATTAAATAATAATATTAAGCTATTTAATTTATTCTATCACCATAGATTAAATTAAATATACTTAACATATTATTACGATTATGCCATTAACTTCTTAAATAATTATTCTTCCTTTTATGGTGTGACCCTTTAGGTTCTCCATATTAAACCGGTTGTGAATAAATCAATTAGAACAATTCTAATCTTATTTAAATAAATAAATTAAATAATTAATTTATTTAAATAATATTTATTCTACAATAGGAATAAGCCTCCCTAGCGATCAACGACTTTCCAGATAATATAGATTTCAACATTAATCATTAAAGAACCTTTGAGTAAATAGTTACCGTATAATTCAATCCTTCCACCATACAATGTCCCAATTAAATATAAGACATGGAATTACCTGTCAAGTCTTATTTTATTTAATTATATGTATTTCGACTCTTAAATGCATAACTCCAAATAATGCAAATTAGAAACCCTTTCTAATTTCATTCGCCGCCAAGGACTATTGGGTTGTCATTTATCGAATCACATAGGACATTTTCTTCTTTTATTAGAAGTGGTAGATTCTTTATTGATCATACATTATCTCCATGTACAACTTATTATACCCAAGCATACCCTTTGATATACCCTAAGGGTCTTAAGGAATAAGTCAAAGTATAACTCATCATACACAAGATACTATGATGATCTCAAGTCCAAGGATTACTCAGACTACTATCACTATAGGAATTCCTATCGATGCAAATAAAACTCCATTAGGTATTCCTTAGCGAGCCAACGCTCAAGTGAACTTATTCTCTAATAAGCACCTACATACTTGCTTTAGTGTCTCCACACAAATGATCATGAGATCAATCATCCTCATCCAATGAAAGCAAGCAACGATGTACCAATCTATCCGGATTCACCAATCCCCAATTTAGTAATCCAATGATTGGGAACTATTTTAGTTTTAAGCTTTCTAAGAATTTAGATCTCATTAGAATGATCATCATCATTATTCTAAAAGCATTGCTTAAAACTATGGGTTTATCACATATTATAAAACAAAGATCATGTAGATAATTAAAAGCCTTTAATAAATTAATACTTTTTATTAATAAATGAATAAGATTGTTATAAAGTATATGCTTTATCATCAAAACATGATTGGCTTTGTGTGCATACTACTTTCAATCTCCCACTTGCACTAAAGACAATCGCCATGGTATCTCATACTCTTCTTCTCTAAGTGACGATTATCCCGCCGTTGGATAAGCTTTAGTTAATGGATATGTAATGTTGTTCATGAGAGTCCACTATCTCTATAGTGATTTCCCATCTTCAATGATTCTAATAATCAAATGAAAGTGCCACAACACATGTTTAGATCCAAGATGAGACTTAGGAACTATTCCTAGTTCTCAGAATGAACTTTAATCCAAACAATCAACTTGCAGCCTTTATTTATAGCTATATACTTTGTCTTTATCACTAAAACAAAGAACTCTTCATTGCTTTGGAACCTTTCCAATTCATCGCACCACTGCTCAAGATAACACTTTACCTTAAAGTGGATTTTTTCGTCGTCTTGGTCCGTCTCGAAAAACTTGAGTCCGTAAAGCCTCTAGTTTTAATTCAGACCCACCATGAATATGATCACATCCTTAGTGCCGGTTAAGCACTTTAAGATGTTTTTCACTAACTCATAGTGAACTTCTCCAGAATATGACTGATCAACATCAGGTCTCGTATATTTCATTGCATACATGATTGTCACTCATGCGATCTCTCTTCTTTGGAGTCTATTGGGACTATTAAGAGAGATACACTCCATGGCTCATCAACATGAGACATCTCTTGGAGTTTGCCATGCTAAACGACTTTAGCATCAAATGAATATACGTTCCTTGGGTTAAGTTGAGTATCCTTTTAAATCTATCTATATAGATTTGCATCCCCAATAATGATACTCTTCCCAAATCATTCATGGAGGAATGTTTAGACAACTTTATCTTTACTGATTGTAGCATTGGTATGTAATTCCTCATCCGTAGTATATCAACATATAATACTAGAAATTTCATGGCGCTCCCACTGACCCTTTTGTACACACTAGAAGTCTTACCTCATCGAATGTAACTCTGGATCATCATCTTCTATGATGTGTACCTCATCATCATCATCCATGATGAATCCATACCTCCTAGGTATCTTTGGTACTATTCCAGATTTACGATCTTATTGTGGTACAATAGGTCTATCTACAGGTTCCTCTTATTTGACTTATAGTGTTTTGTGGTTCTTGAACTTTTCAAGATCTATTATCCTCCCACTAGCCCTTCAATGATAAACACCTTTATCTTAAAAGGCAGCGTGTTTCGTAACAAACACCTTTTGCTAAGCAGGATTATAGAACATATACCCTAAACTTACTTTAGGATGTCCCACAAATCGACACTTGTCAAATCTTGTCCCAAGCTTATCCTTTGAAACCTTTTCACATAAGTTGGACAACCCCTTATCTTAACATACTTAAGATTAGGAATCCTCCCTGTCCATAACTTTTATGGAGTCTTGGGGCCGGATTTTGAGGTTACCATTTTCGTAGATATGCAGCCATTTCTAGGACATTACCCTAGAAGGATACTGGAATGTCGGTAAAATCATTTTGGACCGCACCATGTCCAACAAGGTACGATTTTTCATTCAGATACATCAATCAATTATTGCATATCAGGATGTTTCCATTATGAGAAAACCATTTGAGATGATTTAGAAACTTATTGCACAAGTATTTATCCCTTGATCTAATCAAAGAATCTTAATACTTTGCCAATTTGTTTCACTTCTGAATTCTTTGAACCTTTCAAATAATTCACACTTGTATTTCAACAAATACACACATTCAACTCTTTGAATGATCATCTCCTTTTCTTATACTAATTTGTTCAATATGCAAAATTATTTTCATGTAAGTCAAGTATACAAAATTTATTAAGTAATATTCCAGTTCTATACAAAACATTATTATTATAAATAGAACAACAATTGTTCTTTATTATAATACCAAAGATTTCATTGTCCAACAATAAAATAGAAATAATATTTTAACAAGAACCTGGAATACAATAACAACTTATCGACTTAATTGATTTGCGTCAGAAAAATTGCTAAACTATAAGTTTCTATGGCTAATGCGCAAACTTTGCTTCATTTTCCACACATAGGATTACTTATATTTGTTTAGCTTTCTACTTCGCTTGGTCCCTTCATAAATCTATATTTATGATAACCAAAGCTCAGTATCCAATACCCAAGTAGAACCTCGACTTAAAGAAAAATTAATTTTAAATTATGAACAAAATTGTATTTGTAATCGAAACTTCATTAAGCTTCTTTGGTTAGCCTCTCGCAAGATGCTTCTCAGATTTCTTTCAAAGGTGTCAAAGCTTATTGTTGTGGAAGCAAGCTCCTTTGCTATCCATATCGCTTTTGTTCTTATTATCCTTTGTTTACGCTTTCATTTACCTTCTTTGAATCGTTCTTCTTTCGTAAGATCCTTTGGCCCCTACCAAGAAGACTTGATCTTTCTTGGTTGAAAGTGACTCTCAACATTTTTCAATATGTTAAGCAAATCAGCGAGGCTGATATCTAGCTTGTTCATATGAAAAATTCACAACAATTGTGAAAGGAGTCCGGGAATGAGTGCAAGATCAAATCTTCGCTCAACTCTCCATCCATAACAAACCCGGTTGTCCTAATTGATCAATCAAATTGATTATGTTAATAACCTTTTTTCTGCATATTTATAGTGCCATTGGCCATTCTAGATCGGAAGAGCTCCTTAGATATCCGATATCTATCGGCCCCACTTTCCTCACCATCAACTACTTGATGTGCGTGGAGTATAGTAAGAGCATCCATAGTTTCACGTCGACGTCAAGCTCGTTATTTCATGGATGCGAGCATGATGCATCGAGCCAATCGTGCATCATCTTGCCACTTTCTAAAAGTAGCAATGTCTTCCTCAGAGGCATTGTTCGCAACCATTCTTGAGGATAGGCGATTAATGACATAAGATAGCTTTTCATTTATGAGAACTATTCTCAAATTCCTTAACCAATCCGCTTAATCTTGGCCCGATTAATTTAGCATTTAATATGCTTCGCAGTGATAGTAATTTTAGACATTGTAAAATTTTGTAAATGAATTTGTAATTAACAACATTTTAACATACATTCTTTTATTAATTACCAAAATAATTTAGGTCTTGTTTTAAATTGGTATCTCCCACTATTTTCTTCAAACTATATTACCTCACTTATATAGTTAATGCAAAATCTAATTAAAGATTTGCTAGTGAGAATAAGGATCCCATTTCAAATGTATATAGCCTTGTGGTGACACAACAAACTATATATAAATAAATAGGTAGACAACTCTTGTCAATTACATCAACTATGCAACTCCTTGTATTTTGCCTCTTAGATTATTTTGATCAAGTGGTGGCACATCCGAATCAAAATTATCCAAGTTAAGTCCGACCTAGCACTCCATATATTCAAAAAAGAAAAATATCATCCTTGTGGTGACACAACAAAACAATATTGTTCAATTTTCTTTATAAGCATCAAATGTGATAAATTAACATCTTAAATACTTAATACTTGCCTTGTGGTGACACAACAAACTCATATTAAATATTTAATACTCTATTAATTTTATCATGCTAGAAGGCTTACGCTCGATATTCCAAATATCTTTGAACGCTTAGGACTTAATATAAAAATTGAGGGGTTTGTTATTAATTTGTCTCATCTTGTTTTATATGCATTTATATATATATAAAATACGCCAATATATTAATGAACATGCTAAGCATGTTTGCATAATATATAATATATATAGTATAAGCATGCACATATAGAATACTATATTCTACCGGATTGATTATGGACTTTTATTCTAGTTTGGTTCACTAGAGCCACCAAGTGAACCAAAAGGTCAAACCCTAGGGGTGCAAGAAATAATATTTAAATATAACTATTACATTTAAACTCTGCTCCATTACAAACGGGTCTTCAAGCGCCTCCTTACTCCTTGATCTCTAATTCTTCAAAATTAATTCTAACTATTCCTATTACAAAACTATTTAAAATAAATAGAAACCTTGATCGTAAATCAAGGGAAGTACATAGGAGGAGATAGAATTTACATTAAAAAAAATTAAAGAAGACGAGGTACGCAGACCCCATTTAATAAAACCCATACATTCATGCATCCAACTAAAATAAAATCCAATCATATTGGTCAATAGTCCATAATCAATCCCATTTATTATCACGCACATCACCATACGCATCAATAAATAACATTCATCTCATGAATAATAAACATTTAATATATATATTGATATCATTTAATGGGCAAATTTAGTTAGTATAAAATCTATTTTTGAATCAAAATAAACTCCTTTATTTTAATCCAAATTTAAATCAAAATAAAACTATTTTATTTTAATTTATCCTATTTTGAATAAAATAAACTATTTTATTTTAATCAAAAACTTTAATCAAAATAAACTCCTTTATTTTAATTAATTATGGAATCCAATTCCATGTAAAAAAAATCTCTAATTAAAATAAACTCTTTTATTTTAATTAATTATGGAATCCAATTCCATGTAAAAAAAATCTTTAATTAAAGGAAACACGGATATTCTTTCCTATTCACAAATAAACTCTTTTATTTTGAATAATATGAAATCTTATTCCATATTTAAATAAACTCTTTTATTTAAGGAAACACGGATTTTCTTTCCTATTCACAAATAAACTCTTTTATTTTGAATAATATGAAATTCAATTTCATATCTAAATAAACTCCTTTATTTAAGGAAATTAGGCAATCCAATTTCAACTCCAATTAGTTATTATGGAATCCAATTCCAACTCTAATTAGTTAGCATGAAATTCTAATTTTAGAATTAAAATAAATCTTTTTATTTTAATATTAAAATAAACTTTTTATTTTAAAATTAAAATAAACTTTTATTTTAATTATAAAATAATTGAAATTATATATATATAATAATAATAACGGGAACTGTTATTATATATATATAAATAAACCGGATTATCTTTCTATTGATTTCCGTGCATGGCTGGATCGAAAGAAAAAGAAATCAGTTTGCATGCTCTTTAATATTCCTCGATTTCCGTGACAAAATTGCTTCAAATGATTAGCCAATCATTAGCCATCATTAACAATCATCATCATGATTTCCGCGCCCTTTGATTTTCGTGATAATCATTAGCAATCATTAGATTATGATTAATCTGTCCTTGATTTCCGTGATAATCATTAGCAATCATTAAATAATCATTAGCATGTAATGATTGTTAATAATTAATCTGTCTCGATTTCCGTGCTGCTTGAAAAACCCGTGCCTCGATTTCCGTGCCATGCAAACAAAAAAAAATTCTGCTGCCGGTTTTTGTTTTCATGAATTCCGTGACCTGAGCATTATATATATATATATATATATGATATAAATGCACGGAATTTTTTTTTTAAAATGCCAAAGATACACGTAAATCGCACGCTTTTTTTTTTTTTTTTTTTAAATAAATTTTATACAATAAAATTATGCCCAATTAAATTGTTCTAAACACATATCAATATACATATCAAATTTGAACAATTAATAATTTGCATAAAGGTTTGGCTCTGATGCCACTGTTAGGTTTGTAATATTCATGTGCGCAATCAAATTGCACAAATAATGCGGAAGCGTGTAAAAATCAGAGTTTAAAATTTATAAACCATATACCCGGATCATCCTTTATGCACAATTATTAATTAAACGAAAAGATAAAGAATAAATCATACCCTTGAAGATCGAGCTTCCTCGTGTACAAGTTCACCTCCAAATCCTTTTCGCTCAATCTTGAATCCACTGGGTTTGGTTCCTTCCTTTGATCAACGTTAGCCACCCAAATGTTTGGCCTCTAGAGGTGATCCACCAAGGAAGAATAAAATTCAAGAAGAAGGGTGTTTATGGCTCAAACCCTAGTTTTTCCTATCTCTATAGAAAAAGGGTACTCTCCAACAAATTGGAATTATTACGTTGTAAAAGTCAACAACCCATACCACCCATAATAAGACTCCTCTTATTTATAGATGTGGGCAACCCACCTTAACAATTAAGGAATTGGGTTTTAATTAATTAATTCTTTTAATTAATTAAGCTCCCTAATCTTATTAGGGATAATTAATTAAACTCCTTTAACTAATTTTCCTTCCTAATCCAATTAGGAATAAATGAGAGTACTTATATTAAATTAATTCCTAAACTCTTTTAGAAATTAAAATAATAATAATTGTAATAATATTAATAAGACTCCTCTTATTAATTTATATTTAATATTTCTAAAATATTAAATAATAATATTAAGCTATTTAATTTATTCTATCACCATAGATTAAATTAAATATACATAACATATTATTACGATTATGCCATTAACTTCTTAAATAATTATTCTTCCTTTTATGGTGTGACCCTTTAGGTTCTCCATATTAAACCGGTTGTGAATAAATCAATTAGAACAATTCTAATCTTATTTAAATAAATAAATTAAATAATTAATTTATTTAAATAATATTTATTCTACAATAGGATAAGCCTCCTAGCGATCAACGACTTTCCAGATAATATAGATTTCAACATTAATCATTAAAGAACCTTTGAGTAAATAGTTACCGCATAATTCAATCCTTCCACCATACAATGTCCCAATTAAATATAAGACATGGAATTATCGTCAAGTCTTATTTTATTTAATTATATGTATTTCGACTCTTAAATGCACAACTCAAATAATGCAAATTAGAAACCCTTTCTAATTTCATTCTCGCCGCCAAGGACTATTGGGTTGTCATTTATCGAATCACATAGGACATTTTCTTCTTTTATTAGAAGTGGTAGATTCTTTATTGATCATACATTATCTCCATGTACAACTTATTATACCCAAGCATACCCTTTGATATACCCTAAGGGTCTTAAGGAATAAGTCAAAGTATAACTCATCATACACAAGATACTATGATGATCTCAAGTCCAAGGATTACTCAGACTACTATCACTATAGGAATTCCTATCGACAGCAAATAAAACTCCATTAGGTATTCCTTAGCGAGCCACGCTCGTTGAACTTATTCTCTAATAAGCACCTACATAATTGCTTTAGTGTCTCCACACAAATGATCATGAGATCAATCATCCTCATCCAATGAGCAAGCAACGATGTACCAATCTATCCGGATTCACTAATCCCCAATTTAGTAATCCAATGATTGGGGAACTATTTTAGTTTTAAGCTTTCTAAGAATTTAGATCTCATTAGAATGATCATCATCATTATTCTAAAAGCATTGCTTAAAACTATGGGTTTATCACATATTATAAAACAAAGATCATGTAGATAATTAAAAGCCTTTAATAAATTAATACATTTTATTAATAAATGAATAAGATTGTTACAAAGTATATGCTTTATCATCAAACATGATGAAACTCAGTGTGCATACTACTTTCACGTCTACGACACAATCATTGGTGGATCCCACAACCAAGTATTATCGTAGTTAGAAATTGACATAATTATCTTTTTATAAAAATAACTACGAAAGTGTTACCGTTAAAACTGTTGAACTACATTAGTAGTAAAAGTAAGTACGATGTACGTGTGGTTGCATAGTAGTACACGGTATTGATTATTGATGCTTACGTAAGAAGTCACTCGGTTATACTCAATTATTGCTACGAAAGAATCGCCGCATCATATCTCTCATATTAGTGATTCAATTATTGTCACAGTATCATCTGTATAATATGTTATATTATTAAATTAATAGTTGAGACGGCAAAATTATTCATATTATTATTTGCAATATTGACAATGTCTAGAACTTCTGTCAAGGAGAGGTTTGGTCACCTAATTGCGCACCAATAAGGAGAAATCCTTATTGGAAAGCCCCCTCTTTCCTGGGAACGACCTGGTTGTTAAATATTGTGAGTTATAATATTAATGATGAATAAGTTCGTGTTGATTAAAGATGAAATTGATAGTTTCATTGTGTTTGGATTATTAGTGTTAGTGGAAATCGATATTTATTTCGATAATAATTGAAGTCTGGAGGTTATATTGACTAATCGGGTATTCGGGGTACTTTTCGTGTCGGAGTACAATTCACGGGGTTACTATTCACCCGGTTACTATTCACTCTAATATTGTTCACTCGGGTATTTGGGACACTTTTCGTGTCAGAGTACTAATCACGGGTTACTATTCACCCGGTTAATATTCACTCTAGTATTGTTCACTCGGGTATTTGGGACACTTTTCGTGTCGGGGTACTATTCATGTAACGATCGAGAAATTTGTAATTTAATTTAAATATTTATGGAATTAAAAAAATATTTTAAATATTTATTTATTGAGGAAAATAAATATTTGATGAATTGTCATGAATTCGTTTAGTAGCTAAATTAATTAATGTTAATTGAATCGAGTAATGATAATTTTATTTGTTGAATTTAATTTAAGGAGATAATTAAATTAAATTAATTGCTTAATATTTAAGAAATTAGTTAAATTAAATGAATTGTTTAATTTAAAGGAAATAAATTAAATATAGTAATGTGTCTAATTTATTAATTAAACTAGATATATAATTATTTAATTATTTACTATAAGCATAATTGTAATAAGAATATAGTATTTATAATTATAAGTTATTTAATGGGTTGCAAGGGTGACAATTGGAAACTATGTAATATAAATAATATAAAAATAAATTGGTTTAGGGAAAATATGTGGTAGCCAAACAAGGCCTTGTGGCCTTTGGTTTATTCAACTGACACGGACTTTTTATTTTTTCTAACGTAAGGAACGTGGGAGAGGCCAGTTATATGGCATACGCGTCTTAATTTTTTTCCTTAGGCTTGTTAGCGTAGAAAAGCAGAGGAAGAGAGAATTTCAGAGGAGATTGAGAGTGAGAGCTTGAGAGATTGTTCTGAGATTTCAAGAGGAAGGAGAGGATTGCTAAACCTTGTTGTCATCTTTTGCTAACCAATAATCAAAGATTAAAGTATAACTAATTCTAATTCTCAGACTTGTGATTTTCTATTCTCTATAAATTGATTTTGTGGGGTTGTGGCTCAAACGTTGTGTATATGGTGTGGATTAAGTTGTAAAATCTGTTGTCATCTTGTATTCATGTTGTATCAGTTATCAAATTGTGAGAAATTGGATGTAGGAAGAAAATGAAAATAACAGTGTTTATGTTCATATGTTATGGCCTTAGAAAGTACCAATTTTGGTGGTCAACTTATGTATAAAACTGTAATTTGACGCTTGCATATGGTAGTTCATTGAGATACGAACATAATGTAATTTGAATGGAATGATTTGGTCAAATAATGAATTCACAGTGATGATTTTTGGATAGAAGTTCAAAAATGGAGTTTTATATGAAAAACATGAAAATTAAGAAATTAAAATAGTTCTAGTTGTTGTTAAATGGTGCTAAGTGGTTGAATATGTTAGCAATCATGTTTATGTTATTGGTATATTTATTTTACATGTTATCACCGTTTGATGGGTGAAATTTGTGTTTGTTGGGCTAAAAATGGCTACTGCTGTTCCTTTCATCTCATCTATAAATTCTGTCGAACCTTTGGCGTGGCTGCTTGCGGGTCCCAAAGCCTAAGTGTGGCGCAGCTGCGCCACACCTTGAACTGAGACAGTGAGGTCTGCTTGTTTGCAGGTCAGGCTTTTCAGACTTGTGTTAGTTTAGTGTGTATGTTAATGATGTTAAAACATGTTATAAACTATAATAAAAGATGTTAATATGTTGAAATACAAAATATAAAGATTTGAAATAATTATTTAAATAAGTTATAAAATGAAACCAATTGAGATGTTTTCGAAAGATATAGTTGAATGACTAAGTTATGTTGATCAATGTGTAATTTCAGAAGCGTTAAGTATGTTAACCTAAATGGTTAGGTACGAGGTTAGGGTTATGACCTAAATGATGGTTTAAACCCTAAATCTAATATTCATACAATTAATTGTTGTTGCGTTTTTGTTGATATGTGTAGGGTAATTGGAGATTATTTCATTTGTGTAGCTTACAATCAAGGAAAGTTTTCTAACTCTACCTTGTTATTATTGAACAAGTTCTTAAATCTTAACTCTTTACATTGAGCAAAGTTTTCAAACTTCATTCTTTTCGTATTAAATGCAAGTTCCCATTCCTAAATTATTATTGTTCAAGTTCCGAACATTCTTTATGAAGATGAGCAAGCTTAACCTATTTTGCATATGTTTGTTCAAGCTTATATAACCTAATTCGTTACATTAAGCGAGATTTCGATTCCTAATTATTATTCAAAGCTTATATTGTTCTAATACATTGATTCAAGGAAGATTGTTTTAACTCTTCTATAACACCTTGCATATATACCATGTTTACTCGATTATATATTATTGTTATTCAATCTTTGACTAGGATAAACTTGTTCAAAACTTTATCGTTGTATTAAATCTTCAAGTAGCAAGCAAACATTTATTTATTGAATTAATATATATTCAAATAGTGTTCTAAAATTCTAGAAAACACTGATAAGCTATTTCCAAACTAAACTTTCTTTAGTGCAGAAATTCTAAATCCAAATTGAGACGAACAACCCTAACATAGGGGATTTTGTGCGTGTAACATTTAGATGTTTGTGCACAATACATGGTACAAAGGGCTGATCCCCCTGAGTACGTTAAGAAGAGTCTGTACAGTCTAACGACTGTTGAGGTTAAGGTAATAATACCTATACACCGTGGACATAGTTCGTGGTCATAAGACCCTCAAATAATTAAAGTTCGAACTTGTTTTCTATTTTGATTCGTAGAACAAGTTATTTACCATTCAGTATTCGTTGTTCACTCTCATGTTGTTATTATACTATCTTTATTTCAGTGAGCAATTGTTTGCTCACTCTTGCAATTAAACAATGCAGCTAAAGTTGAAAGAGGTGATGATCCATCAACTAGAAAAGGAAAGGGCAAGATGTCTAAGTGATGAAGAATTGTTTAAAGTTATTTAAATGCTTAAAGTTTTAAGACTTGTTTTATTTTATAATGTATTTCGCAAACTGATGTAATAATTTTAAGGTTAGATTACATGGGATTTATTTTGAGATTATGATGTAACCCTTTAATGGGAGAGATTATTGTTTAAGTTATTTATCTAATGTTTTATCCTTTATTATGGCTAGTTAGATGTAATTATTTTGATAGTGAGCACCAAATTCGGTGGAAATGAAGTACCCGAATTTGGGGGTGTCATAATTCACAGGGTACTATTCCCGAAGTTCTATTCACGGGGTACTATTCACCCAAAAAATATATTTCTTTTCGGTCCAAATCATTTTTGGGTACAATATTATTCCATGAGGAGATGTAATAATTTTTCAAACCGTTGGTTGAAGTTATAATAGTAAATCAATATGGATCGTTGGCCAAAGATATAATAGTAGATCAATATGGACCGCTGGTGGAAAGTTATAATAGTAAATCAATATGGATCGCTGGTTTAAAGTTTTAATAGTAAATCTGTATGGACCGTTGCTTTAAGTTTTAAAAGTAAATCAATATGGACCGTCTGTTTAAAAGTAAATCAATCTGGACCGTTCATGAATTAGTTACTATTCAATCCATTCTCCTATAAATAGAAGCTCATTCCTTCATTATTTCTTACTAATTCACTGAAACTATAGAGAGAGAAACTATAGAGAGAAAGAAGAAAAGTATTCTGCTACTTCACTACTCCAGTATTCAGTTTTTCTAAGGTAAGGGATATTATTAGTTGTACTAGTAAGGGATATTATTTGTTGTACTCATAAGGGATATTATTTGTTGTACTTGTAAGGGGTATTATTCTTTCGAATTCATGAAGAGAGTTATTTTCTTTCAATACTCGTAAGTGTTGTTATTCCATTCTTTATTATTATGTTGGAATAACCTTTCTATACGAAGTATCGCATACATGGTGAAATTCTTCTGGTATTCCATTCTTTATTATTCTGTTAGAATAACTTATGCATGCGGATTCATCGCATGCACGGTGAATTCTATTATTATTCCATTCTTTATTATTCTGTTGGAATATCATGTCCATGCGGATTACGTATGACCTTGTTCCATTCTTTATTATTCTGTTGGAATAACCTGTCTGTGCGGTCTATCGCATACCTGGTGAATTCTTTTGTTATTCCATTCTTTATTATTCTGTTGGAATATCATGTATGTGCGGGTTACGCATGACCTGGTTCCATTCTTTATTATTCTATTGGAATAACCTGTCTATGAGGATTACCGCATGCATTGTGAATGATCCTTCGTATTCATTCCTTATTAAATTGTAGAAATGATCTTTCTACGTGGATTACCGCATGATGGGCAAAAATCCATTTGCGGTTTCATATATTCTATTATACTCAGTTGGTTAAAGTTTTGGCTTCTATACTCCATGAAATTAGTGGAATATCCTTCATATTTGCGCTTCATCCAGTATCTTTTCATGGAAATATTCTTCTGAGCATTCTTGAATTTTACTCAACAAAGCAGTATCATGTTGACAATTTGGACGTTATTGGTTCGTGGATGAATTAATTAATAAATCTTTAAAATTTATTCTTGAACTTGTTTTATTGAATTATTATGTCATTGTCATCATCTTCATGCTTATATTGTGATGAAAGTCATCTTTAGCTTACGAGCATAGATGGACTTGGTATGATTATGACCAGGGATTATTCGGTATAATCATGACCATAATGTGACGAATGATGTGGTAAAAGTCCTCATTGGCTTATAATTCATTGGTGGACAGTTGTTGGTATGATTATGACAGAAGATGATTCGATTTTATTTATTAAGCTGAGTCTCAGCGATAAAGTTGATGAAAAACTTTTTAAATCATAGAAGATAGTAGATTTTATACTTTACTTGACTCTTCTAATGGATTGCTTGTTCCGCTGCAGTTAAACTTGTTGTCTATTATATTCTATCAGTTTAACATTATTGAAGGCTAATGATAATTTATTCTGCATTATCTTAGTCATAATATTTCATACTGGGCTAGTTGAGCTCACCCTTTCTTTCAATGTTCTCTTCAGAAAATGAGAATATAGCTGGGACTAGTCAGGGAATGGATTGACGGTCTAAATGGTTGCATTAGTAGTCCTCACTATTCTGTAAAATAGTGTGATAATAAATTTATTGAGGACTTATTTTGAGTTTGTATACTGTCTAGAAGATAATATTTGTATTGAAACTCACAGCTCATGTTGTATATTTAAGTTTGTATTTGTATTCAGTACCATGTATCTGGCGACTCAGAATGGGTGATGTATACTTATTTTGGGGGCGTCACAGTATAATACCTTCCTCTTTTTCTTCATTTTTAATTTAGTCCTGCAAGTATTATCAAACTTGCACCACCTCCCCTAATAGTAAATAATGTGAATTAATAGTTCATTCATGTGACTTAATAGTATAATCATGTGAAAAAACTAATTACAGTATAGTACCTTCTACTATACCTCCATTTTTAATTTATTCATGCAAGTATTATCAATATTGCACCACCTCCCTTAATAGTACAAGAATGTGAATCAATAGTACACACATTGAACAAATAGTTATAATCATGTGAATTAATAGCAATTAACTGCTCATATATCCGGTTAATTACCCGATTGATCAATATAGTCTTCAGACATCCATTATTATCGAAATAGATGTTGATTTCTACTAACACTAATAATCCCAACACAATGGAACTATCAATTTCATCTTTAATCAACACGAAATTATTCATCATTAATATTATAACTCACAATATTTAACAACCAGGTCGTTCTCAGGAAAGAGGGGGCTTTCCGATAAAGATTTCTCTTTATTGGCGCGCAATTAGGCGCGTAATTCTAGACATTGTCAATATTGCAAATAATAATATGAATAACTTTGTCGTCTCAATTATTGATTTAATAGTATAACATATTATGCAGATGATACTGTGACAATAATTGAATCAATAATATGAGAGATATGATGCAGCAATTATTGTAGCAATAATTGAGTATAACTAAGTGACTTCTCACGTAAGCATCAACAATCAATACCGTGTGCTACTATGCAATCACGCGTGTTACTGTACTTTTACTACCGGGTAGTTCAACAGTAACCCTTTCGCCGTTATTTTTATAAAAATATAATTATGTCATTTTCTAACTACGACAATACTTCCGTTGTGGGGTTCACCAATGATTGTACCGTCGTACGAATATTCCATGTTAAAATGAATATTCCCCGACCAATCGAATATTATATAACCACTTGTTTACTTTGCAAAATTTATAAATATTACCCACAACTATAATATTATATCAAATCCACACCATAATATTTAAAAGTATATTTCGAGAAAATTATTCTTTATTCATAAAATTAGGGTAAGTACCTGGTATATCGAAGAGGTGAGGATATCTTGACTTCATCTCAGATTCTAACTCCCAGGTCATTTCTTCCACATCGTGGTTTCTCCACAAAACTTTGACTTGAGGTATAACCTTGGAGCATAGAATATGATCCTTCTTATACAAGATTTTAACAGGTAATCTTCACACGTTAAATCTTCCTCTATCTCGTATGGTTCTAATTCAATAATGTGGTTCGGGTCTTTCACATATTTACGTAACATAGATATGTGAAAAACGTTATGAACACGAGACATACTTGGCGGTAAGACGAGTCTATAGGCCACAGTTCCTACTCGATCGAGGATTAAAAATGGGCCAATGAATCGAGGATTAATCTTTCCTCTCTTTCCAAATCTCGTAACTCCTTTTCGTGGAGCAACACGTAAAAACACATGATCTCCAATATCGAATTCCACGTCCTTTCGATGAAGATCAGCATAACTCTTTTGTCGATCTTGTGAGGTTTTTATACGTTGTCGAATCATTTGAATCTTTTCCGTAGTCATACGTTCCAACTCCGGTCCCAACAACGTTCCTTCACCCACCTCATCCCAGCATACTGGAGAATGACACTTTCTTCTATACAACGCCTCAAATGGAGCCATGCCCATACTTGCGTGATAACTGTTATTGTAGGAAAACTCCACCAATGGTAAGAACTTGTCCCAACTTCCCTTGAAGTCAAGGACACAGAGTCTTAATAGATCTTCAAGAGTTTGAATAGTCCTCTCTGACTGCCCGTCCGTCTGAGGATGATATGCCGAGCTAAATCGTAAATTCGTGCCCATAGCTTTTTGCAAACTAACCCAAAATCTTGAAGTGAATCTTAAGTCTCGATCAGAAAGTATGGATACTGGCATACCATGCAGTCTTACAATCTCATTTATGTACATACGAGTAAGACGTTCAACTGTATAAGTTATTCGTATAGGCATGAAATGAGCAGACTTGGTCAATCTATCAACAATGACCCAAATTGCATCTATGCCTTGAGAAACCTTGGGAAGACCAGTAACGAAATCCATAGTAATGTGCTCCCACTTCCATTCTGGAAATTCAAGTGGTTGCAATAGACCTTTTAGTACTTGATGCTCCACCTTGACTCGTTGACAAGTTAGACACCTTGAGATAAACCTCGCTATCTCTCTCTTCATATTGCTCCACCAAAATTTATGTCGAAGATCACGATACATTTTGGTACTCCCAATATGGATTGCAAACCGTGTGTTGTGCGCCTCCACCATGATTTTATACTTCAAGTCAGAATCGTTAGGAACACAAAGTCTGGAGTTGACTCGAAGAATTCCTTCTTCATCGATTCTTGATTCTGAAATAGCACCTTCATGCACTTTCTTCCTCATACGCATCAACTCCAGGTCTGTAGCTTGAGGAGCTTTAACTTTATCGATTAAAGTCAGTTCCACTCGTATATTTGCCATCATCACATGGATCCCTGGAGTCTTTAACTCTATTTTCATCCTTTTCAAGTTATACAAAATGGGCCTTTGCGTTGACAATATTGCACTCGTGCCCGCATATGATCTTCTACCCAAAGCGTCAGCTACTACGTTCGCTTTTCCAAGATGGTATTGGATGGTATGATCATAATCTTTCAACAACTCAAGCCATCATCATTGCCGCATGTTGAGTTCCTTTTGAGTGAAGAAATATTTGAGGCTTTTATGATCCGTATAGATCTCTACCTTCTCTCCATACATGTAATGCCTCCAAATCTTAAGTGCAAAAACGACTGCTGCCAACTCTAGATCATGAGTAGGATAATTCCTCTCATATTCTTTGAGTTTTCGTGAGGCATAGGCTATGACTTTCCCATGTTTTATAAGAACACAACCTAACCCTTTTCCTGAAGCATCACAGTAGATGAAAAATCCCTCCGAGCCATATGGTATTGTTAGAACAGGTGCTGAAATGAGTCTTCTCTTGAGTTCTTGAAAACTCTTTTCACATTCCTCGCTCCAACCGAACTTTGTATCTTTTCGAGTTAGCTGAGTTAATGGAGTAGCGATTCGAGAAAATCCTTCCACAAATCTTCGATAATAACCAGCTAAGCCGAGAAAGCTACGTACTTCGGTCACTAATTTTGGTTGCTCCTAGCTTTGAATTGCTTCAATCTTTGCTGGGTTAACACATATTCCATGATTTGATATCATGTGGCCAAGGAATGCAACTTCCTCAAGCCAGAACTCGCATTTCTTCAACTTGGCATATAGCTTGTTTTCACAAAGCTTTTAGAGTATTAGCCTCAAGTGTTGCTCATGGTCTTCACAGGTTTTGGAGTATATGAGGTTGTCATCAATAAAGACGACCATAAAGTGATCCAAATACTCTTTGAATACTCGGTGCATCATGTCCATGAAAGCAGCAGGAGCATTAGTCAATCCAAAAGACATGACTAGGAATTCATAATGCTCGTCATAGAAGTTCGAAGCGATCTTTGGAATGTCATCGATTTTAATCTTCAATCGATGATATCCTAACAAAGATCGATCTTTGAAAAGAATTTGGCTCCTTGCAACTGGTCAAACAAGTCATCCATGCGACGCAATGGGTACCTATTTTTGATGGTGACATGATTCAATTCTCGATAATCAATACAAAGTCGCATACTTTCATCTTTCTTCTTCACGAATAGAACAGGAGCACCCCAAGGAGACGTACTGGGACGAATGAAACCGATGTCTAACAATTCAGTAGTTGGGTTTTTAACTCTCAAGTTCAATAGAGCCATTCGATATGGGGCTTTGGAAATGGGTTTTGTACAGGGTTCAAGGTCGATACCAAACTCGATTTCACGCTTCGGGGGTAGGCCAGGAAGTTCTTCGGGGAATACGTCAGGGAATTTATTAACAATAGAAATATCATTCAAATCTGACGTATTTTTGTTTAAATCTGTGACATGAGCTAAGAAAGCTTGACATCCGTTTTTCAATAAACGAATAGCTTTATGGCTCGAGATAACCATGATTGATTTTAATGGTTTGGTCGCTTGAATTCGCATAATAGGTTGATTAGGAATATGAAAGCTAACAACTATATGAAAATAATCAATTTTAGCATGATGAGTAGTTCACCAATTAATCCCTAGAATCACGTCAAATGCAAGTATTTTTAAGGAAATAAGATCGACAGGTAACGTGCGGTTACCGATTTGAATCAAACAAGACTTATAAACAGTGGATGTAATGAAGGTTTCTCCCAATGGAGTTTCAACCGATAAGTCAAAGTCTAATTTCTCCGGAGTCAAATTTAAACGTTGAGCGCAAGTAGGAGAAATGAAAGAATGGCTAGAACCGGTATCAAATAAAGTATAAGCTTCACTAGAGTTTATGATTAGATTACCCGTGATCAACTCGTTCGGATTCCTTACTTTTTGGGAGGTTACGACAAATGCTCTCCCTTGAACTGCCGGTTTTGTCTTGTCTGGGACACCCTTTGATGCCTCCATCCCAGCTGAACTTGACTTTGGTGCACAACAAAATCAAGCTAGGTGACCTTCTTTTCCATAATTGTAACACGCTTTGGATTGCATCGCACAGTTTGGACTAATGTGTCCTTCCCCTCCACATTTGTAACATACGATAGGTGGTCGTTCTCCTTCCTTAACAACGGGTGTTGGTGCTGACGTCTTTCCATCATTGTTGAATCTCCTCTTCTTGAAATGTCCATTCTTATTGTCTTGGCCATGATTACCACCGAAGTGGTTACCATTTCTTGCATGTTGATTCCCTCCACGTTTGTTGTCACCGCTTCTATGACTGCCACCACTGGTATTATCATTTTATCGGCTACTTTCTCTTGGTTGGGTTGACTCGTTATCGCTCTCCAATAACTGAGCCCTATTTATAACAACATCTGAATACAAACACAGTTTATGAGAAATTAGATATTGACGTATCTCGGGTTTCAAACCTCGTAGAAACATCGGCGTCATTTTCTCCTCATTATCAACCAAGTGAGATGCAAACCGGGACAACTCGGCAAACTTAGCTTCGTACTGTGACACGATCATATTGTTCTGCTCCAACTTGATGAACTCTACCTCTTTCATGTGACGAATACTTTCGAGAAAGTACTTGTCGATGAATAGTTCTTGGAACTTCTCCCAAGACATCTTCATTTTGGCAGGTTAAGTATGCTTTACCGATCCCACCAGTAGTCTGCCTCTCCTCGCAACATAAAGGTGGCAAAGGGAACCTTTTGCTCCTCGGAGAATCCCAAGATATCAAATATCTTGGTGATCTGCTTTATCCACGTCACTGCCTTAAGTGGTTATGGCTCTCCAATAAACTCAAGTGGTCACAGCTCCTTGAACTGTTTAGCGGTGAACGTCCGAGAGTTTTCAATGTTTCCACCTACATTTTGGACAGGAGCCACTCTCGCTTGATGTTGCATGAATTGCATAAAGCCTCTAAATATTCCATCATTCATCATTTGGTCAGTGTTGTTTTTTTCCTGAGTATTATTGCCATCCTGATGGACATTATCTTGGGTATTGATCGTTGGTGACTCAACGGTTTCATGTGCTTCATTGCTTATCTCAACATTTTCAGATGACATTTTCAAATACTACCACAAAACAAGGGTTAATTGACATGTCACACATATTATCCTTATACTCTGACCTACCAAATAAATACCAAATAAACTTAGGTAGGTCATACTAGCGAAGGAATTCCCCGTCTCTCCAGGAATCATATCCTTAAGCTTTGATACCAACTGTGACACACCCAAAACAGGTATACATCACCCATCTTGAGTCGCCAAATACATGTTACAAAATTCAAATACAACTTAATTATACAACAGTCATGTAAAATACGACAAAATATAATCTAAGAGTTTTAATAAGAATATTGTCATCTAGACAATATCCACACTCAATGGAGTCCTCATTACATTTATTGTCACACTATTTAATAGAATAGTGAGGACTACTAATGCTATCATCAGGACCGTCACTCTATTCCCCGACTAGTCCCGACTACGTTCTCATTTCCTGAACAGAACAGTTAAAGAAAGGGTGAGCTCAACTAGCCCAGTAAGAAATATTATGACTAAGATAATGCAGAATAGATTATCATTAGCCTTCAACAATGTTAAACTGATAGAATATAATAGACAACAAGTTTAACTGCAGCGGAACAAGCAATCCATTAGAAGAGTCAAGTAGAGCATAAAATCTACTATCGTCTATGATTTTAAAAAAAATTCATCAACTTTATCCCTGAGACTCAGCTTATTAAATAAAATTGAATCATCCCTGCATCACGGCCAAGGATATTCATGTAATCATCAATGGTTATGATTATACCGAATTATCTCTAGTCATAATCATACCAACAACTATCCATCAATGAACTACAGGCCCATAAAGACTTTTACCACATTATTCGTCATATTACAGTCATGATTACACCGAAAAATCCCTTGTCATAATCATACCAGGTCCATCTATGCACGTAAGCCAAAGATAACTTTAATCACAATATAAGCATGATGATGATAACAATGACATAATAATTCAATAAAACAAGTTCAATGATAAATTTAAAAGATTTATAATTTTAATTTATCCAGAAATCAATAACGTTCAAATTGTCAACATGATACTTCTTTGTGGAGTAAAATTTAAGAATGCTCAGAAGAATATATTTCTATGAAAAGATATTGGATGAAGCACAGATATCAAGGATATTCCACTAATTTCATGGAGTATAGAAGCTAAAACTTTAACCAACCGAGTATAATAGAATATATGAAATTGCAAATGGACTTTTGCCCGCCATACGGTAATCCACGTAGACAGATCATTTCCACAATTTAATAAGGAATGAATACGAAGGATCATTCACCATGCATGCGGTAATCCTCATAGACAGATTACTCCAATAGAATAATAAAGAATGAAATAACAGAAGAATTCGCCAGGCGTGCGTAATCCGCACAGACAGGTTATTCCAACAAAATAATAAATAATGGAACCAGGTCATGCGTAACTCGCACAGACAGGATATTCCAACAGAATAATAAAGAATGGAACCAAGTCATGCGTAACCCACACAGATAGGATATTCCAACAGAATAATAAAGAATGGAATAACAACAGAATTCACCAGGCATGCGATAAACCGCACATACAGGTTATTCCAATAGAATAATAAAGAATGGAATAACAGAAGAATTTCACCATGTATGCGGTACTTCGCATAGACAGGTTATTCAAACATAATAATAAAGAATGGAATAACAACCCTTATGAGTATTGAAAAAAATAACTCTCTTCATGAATACGAAAGAATAATACCCCTTACATTAGAAGAAGACTGGATACTGAAATAGTGAGGTACAAGACTTCTCTTCTTCTTTCTCTCTATAATTTCTCTCTATAATAATTGCTCTATAGCTTTAGTGAATTGGTGAGAAATGAAGGAAGAATGAGCTTTTATATATAGGAAAATACAGTTTCGATAATTGCACGTTTTGGGGCTCAAAATATTACAGTATAATACCTTCTTTTTTTTCTTCATTTTTAATTTAGTCCTGCAAGTATTATCAAACTTGCACCACCTCCCCTAATAGTAAATAATGTGAATTAGTAGTTCATTCATGTGACTTAATAGTATAATCATGTGAAAAAACTAATTACAGTATAGTACCTTCAACTATACCTCCATTTTTAACTTAGAAATGCAAGTATTATCAATATTGCACCACCTCCCCTAATAGTACAACAATGTGAATCAATAGTACACACTTGTGAACAAATAGTTATAATCATGTGAATTAATAGCAATTAATTGCTCATTTATCCGGTTAATTACACGATTGATCAATATAACCTCCAGACATCCATTATTATCGAAATAGATGTCGATTTCTACTAACACTAATAATCCCAACACAATGGAACTATCAATTTCATCTTTAATCAACACGAACTTATTCATCAATATATTATAACTCACAATATTTAACAAACAGGTCATTCCCAGAAAAGAGGGGGCTTTCCGATAAGGATTTCTCCTTATTGACACGTAATTAGGTGACCGAACCTCTCATTGACAGAACTTCTAGACATTGTCAATATTGCAAATAATAATATGAATAACTTTATCGTCTCAATTATTGATTTAATTGTATAAAAGATTATGCAGATGATACTGTGACAATAATTGAATCAATAATATCAGAGATATGATGCAGCAATTACTGTAGCAATAATTGAGTATAACTTAGTGACTTCTCACGTAAGCATCAATAATCAATACCGTGTGCTACTATGCAACCACGCGTATTACTGTACTTTTACTACCAGGTAGTTCAATAGTTTAACGGTAACCCTTTCGATGTTATTTTTATAAAAAGATAATCCTGTCATTTTCTAACTACGACAATACTTCGGTTGTGAAGTCCACCAATGATTGTGTCGTCGTACAAATATTCCCTGTTAAAACGAATATTCCCCGACCAATCGAATATTATATAACCACTTGCTTACTTTGCAAAATTTGTTAATATTACCCACAACTATAACATTATATCAAATCCACACCATAATATTCAAAAATATATTTTGAGAAAATTATTTTTTATTCATAAAAGTTGGGGTCTTACAGAAACTATATTTTCCTATAAATAAAGACTCATTCTTCTTTCATTCTCACCAATTCACTAAGACTAACAAGAGCAATTATAGAAATAGAAGCTATAGAGAGAGAAGCTTTAGAGAGAAAGTGGAAGAAAAATCTGCTATCTCACTATTCTAGTATTCAGTCTTCTGCTGAGGTAAGGAATATTTTTTTTCCAGTATTCATAAGGAATAATATTTTTTTGCATACTCTGTAGTATTTGAGTAATATTATTTCGTCTCTTATTCCTGATTATACCCTCATTTTGTTAAAGTATTGCTTCTATACTCCGTGAAATTAGTGGAATATCCTTGAAAATTGCGCTTCATCTAGTATCGTTTCACAAGGATATTTTCTGCACATTCTTGTTATATTTTAAGTTTTTCATGCCGGAGTACTGTCCATGAGTACTATTCATTTATACGGTACTATTCACAAAGTACTATTCACGGGGTACTATTCATAAAGTACTATTCATGGGTACTATTCACTAAGTACTATTCACGAGTACTATTCACGAGGTACTATTCCTGAAGTACTATTCATGGGGTACTATTTATTTGTGTACTATTCACCGGGGAATTAATCATGACAAAAATTGATTTCTTTGCTGTCCAAATTATTTTTGATATAATATTGTTTTGAATTTTACTACACAAAGCAATATCATGTTTATAATTTGGACGTTATTGAATTCTGGATAATTTAAATTATAAATCTTTAAAAATTTATCATTTGCTTTCTTTTAATTGAATTCTTATATCATTGTCATCATCCTCATGCTTATATTGTGATAAAAGTCATATGTGGCTTACGTTCATAGATGTACTATTGATTGGTATGATTATGACCAGTGATTATTCGGTATAATCACGACCGTATTGCTACAAATGATGTTGTAAAAATCCTCACTGGCATGTAGTGCATTGATGGACAGTTGTAGGTATGATTATGACTAGGAATTATTGGATATAATCATGACCATTAATGATTACATGAATATCATTGGCCCGTAGTGCAGGGATAATTCGATGATGTGGTTTATTTATTATGCCGAGTCTCAGCGATAAAATTGATGATAAACTTTATAAATCATAGAACATAGTAGATATCATGCTCTACTTAACTCTTATAATGAATTGCTTGTTTCGCTGCAGGTAAACTTGATGTTTATTATATTTTATCAGTTTAACACTGTTGAAGGCTAACGATAATTTATTCTACATTATCTTAGTCATAATATTTCTTACTGGGCTAGTTGAGCTCACCCTTTGTTTTCATTGTTCTCTTCAGGAGATGAGAATATAGTTGGGACTAGTCGGGGAACGGAGTTACGGTCCAGATGTTTGTATTAATAGTCCTCACTATTCAGTGAAATAGTGTTATAATTAATTTAATAAGAACTCCATTTGAGTTTGACTACTGTCTAGAAGACAATATTCATATTAAAACTCTCAGCTTATGTTTTGTCATATTTTACACGACAATTGTATTATTAAGTTGTATTTGAATTTTGTACTATGTATTTGGCAACTCAGAATGGGTGATGTATACCTATTTTGGGGGCGTCATACTGAGAGCATGTGTGACACCCCAAAATAGGTCCAATCCATCCAACCCATTATGAGTCGCCAAATACATGGTAAAGAAAATAACTACAACTTTATTACAACAATTGTCGTGCAAAATACAACAACATAAATGCTGTGAGTTTTGATACAAATATATACCAACTGTGACTCATGTCCCAACCTTGGATAGCACGTCACAATGACACCTTACATAAAGGTACAGTCAAAAACTGTTTTAGAAATTAAAATCTTTGGAAAGTGCTCAAGGAAACCTTCGTACATGGGAGGCCATGCGTCTAGGTTATGATAGATATCATATGCCCACAGAATTATCCTTGGTTGACCCAATAGACCCCAAAGAAAAACGAGAAGATTACTATCATATTCTTCCCAATGGTGAGTCTTTTCTTGACATATCATTATCTCCACTGTCTCTAAATGAGAATTATACTCCAAACAAACACCAAGATTATATAGGTAGTGCTCGTAGATATACTCCGCAAGTGGATGTGCACAACCCTGTCTTATGATAACACGAGTTTGTATGTCATTAGACATCTTGTATGATAGTGGCAAAACACCCTTCCAAAGTTAAGTTTACCTCACCCTATTCGGTTCACCAAAATTAAATATCAAATGACGTATATAATACGATACACTTATCTAAAGTCACAATAAAATTATTTTCATACTATTTAGGGAGAACCTCAACAGCTATAGACCACCGTTCTATTTCCTTGTTATCCCCCGCTCGACCCAGCTACACATTTATTACCTGAAAGGAATTGTGAAGCAAAAGGGTGAGCACAACTAGCTCAGTAAAGAATATCATGACTAAAGATAATTAAATTATCAATAGCCTTCATCAGTAATAAATCAGAGATTTAGAACATATGGTAGATGATAAAACTTTTCAACCATAGTTTCAGCGGAACGAGCAATCCATTAAAAGAGTCAAATAGACCATAAAATCAATTATCTTCTCTATGTTAAAAGTCCACCAACAATGTTTTATCCCTGTAATATAAATCAACAGTTCTTTTCCACAATCATATGAATAACTCATAATCATAATTGTGATTCTAAATTCCTCTTCTCATCCAGGACGAAGATAATTTTCATCACCTGTCTTTACCTGAAACAACAAAGATCATGGTTATACCAAATCACAGTTCATGTTCATAATCATACTAATAAATTTATCTTTGCACTATGGGCCAAAGATATTCATCAACAAGTCATCTTTGCACTACAGGCCAAAGATATTCAACAACAGGTCATCTTTGCATTACGAGCCAAAGATATTCATCAATAAATCATCTTTGCACTACAGGCTAAAGATATTCATTATCATTTCATCTTTTGCACTTCTGCAAAAAGATATTCAACAACAGTCATCTTTGCACTACTGCCAAAGATATTCAACAACAGGTCATCTTTGCACTACGGGCCAAAGATATTCATCAATAATTCATCTTTGCACTACAGGCCAAAGATAATCCTCAACATTTCATATTTGCACTACAGGCCAAATATATTTATCAACAGTTCATATTTGCACTACATGCCAAATATATTCATATCTCAAAGAAATATATAATCATTTCAGAATTTATATAAACAATAATTATAACCATGTTGATCATTTCACCTTTTCACTTAAGCTAAAGATATTCAATTATAAATTCAATGGTCATGATCATACCAGTCAACAATTCAACTTTGCACTACTGTCCAAAGGGAACCCATTGTCATGATCATACCAAAAATCTACCCATCTTTACACTCAAGTCAAAGAGAAATATCATCATTAGGGTTATAAAAATGTTATATATAATAGTAGAATTAATACAATCAAAACATCTAGATTTAATCTCAAGAGTAATATTCATAAATCAACTATAATTTGGTTTGAAAAAGAAACCAATTTTATCATGAATAGTAACTCCTGAATAGTAACCCATGAATAGTAACTTCGTGAATAGTAACTCGTGAATAGTAACTCGTGAATAGTACTCCGTATTCGTACATAGTACCGTATACATAAATAATGTCATATACATAAATAGTGCCATATACATGAATAGTGCCGTATACGTGAAGAGTGTCGTATACGTGAATAGTAACCCCGACTCAAAAAGATAAAAATTCCACAATAAGATCTATACCAATATGTCAGTATAATGATTTTGAAAGAATAACATCATTATGAAGAATATAACATCCCTTAATGTCCCTTACTATCCCTTACTATCCCGTACCTCAAAAGAACAGCACTTCTGACTGGATATCGGATATGAAACTGAAGGAAATTTGCACTGATGAATAGCAACTCACCAAGTCTCTAAATACTCAAAAAATACACTCGATAATCTAGAGAGAAAAAGAGAGAAAACTTATGAATTCTGGTGTGATTTTCAATTCTAACTTAGCCCTCTATTTATAGGAAAATGTTAGCACGCAGCAAAGCAGACTTTCACTGCAACTCGATGGCTTTACTCGCTACTATTCCACCCACCACATTTGAAAATTCAATTGAGCATTTCTCACCAACCAAAAGTGGGGCCCACCAATTCTAGAATTTTCCATCAAAATCATTTATAACCTAACTTCCGAATCAGTCACCACTTAAAATTCATAACAAATTATACGCTCATTTTTAACGGTTCAAAATTTGTGGACATATACTCAACTTATATATGTATAACATATCCAAAAATTACAACGATCCTACGGTCAAATTAAAAATTACAACTCACACAATAAAGCTGTAAGAACACCGATTTGATCTTTTAATACCTCCAATCTGACAAAATACTGATAAAACACCTCAACATTAATTCTTTCATTTATAACCACATAAATATATCCATCATTTATATACGCATCAAATAAATATTTCCTTATCATATAAATCAATAATTAATTATTCACAAATAATATTACAGAAACATAACAATGACAATCAGGCAGTTCCTAGGAAAGAGGGGGCTTTCCGATAAGGATTTCTCCTTCTTCGCACTTTGCAATTAGGTGACCAAACCTCTCCTTGACAGAACTTTCTAGACATTGCCAATAATGATATCTCATAATATTATTCAAATAATATGAATTATTGATCCGATAATGGGAAATACTGTGCAGTGACAATTATTGAAACAACAATAATATAAAATATCAACGCAACAATTATTGAACCAATAAAATTAAATATTAAACAGTAATTACTGTAACAATTATTGAGTAGTGCCTTCTCACGTAAGAATCAATAATTGGTGCAATACCGTGTGCTACTGTGCAACAACGCATATTACTGTGTTTTAACCATCGTGTATTCCAACAATATTAACGGTAACAACTACGCCGTTATTTATAAACAACTTATACTTGTCGTTTTCTTCATCCAATCGCTTTCCATTATGGGGCCCACAAAAGACTGCGCAGTCGTACGAATATTCCCCGACAATAATGAATATTTTATAGCCACTTGCTTATTTTTAAAAAAATTCATATATCACCCTTAACTTTAACTTTTATCAATTTAACTATTTACTAAATAGTAATTATAAGAAAAATTGAATACTTTTATTTCATAAAATTAGGGTCTACAATCTCCCTCCTTATGAAATTTCTTCCACAAATTTACGTGCACAGTATTTGAAGAGTTGAGAATACCTTGCTTTCATCTCAAATTCCATCTTCCCTGTCATCATAATTTCTCCATTGCTCATCTCCTATATTTCAGATATCATTCTAGAATACTGCTTCAAAACAAGGGTTAATTGAACAAATTAGCATATCACATAATATCCCAATATTATGACAGACCAACAAATAAGCTTAGGAAGGAGACACTAGCGAAGGATTTACTCATCAATCCCCTCCTAGTTCAATTTCCCGATCTCCGCCAAAGACCACATACCTAAGCTCTGATACCAACTGTGACACCCCAAAATAGGTCCAATCCATCCAACCCATTCTGAGTCGCCACATGGTACAGAAAATAACAACAACTTTATTACAACAATTGTCGTGCAAAATACAACAACATAAATGCTGTGAGTTTTGATACAAATATATACCAACTGTGACTCATGTCCCAACCTTGGATAGCACGTCACAATGACACCTTACGTAAAGGTACAGTCAAAAACTGTTTTAGAAATTAAAATCTTTGGAAAGTGCTCAAGGAAATCTTTGTACATGGGAGGCCACGCGTCTAGGTTATGATAGATATCATATGCCCACAGAATTATCCTTGGTTGACCCAATAGACCCCAAAGAAAAACGAGAAGATT
Organism: Panax quinquefolius; assembly: GCA_020205615.1. Classification (NCBI taxonomy): domain Eukaryota; kingdom Viridiplantae; phylum Streptophyta; class Magnoliopsida; order Apiales; family Araliaceae; genus Panax; species Panax quinquefolius. The sequence continues at coordinate 48,066,671 of CM035165.1, forward strand.
ACTATCATATTCTTCCCAATGGTGAGTCTTCTCTTGACATATCATTATCTCCACTGTCTCTAAATGAGAATTATACTCCAAACAAACACCAAGATTATATAGGTAGTGCTCGTAGTTATACTCCACAAGTGGATGTGCACAACCCTGTCTTATGATAACACGAGTTTGTATGTCATTAGACATTTTGTATGATAGTGGCAAAAAACCCTTCCAAAGTTGAGTTCACCTCACCCTATTCGGTTCACCAAAATTAAATATCAAATGACGTATATAATACGACATACTTATCTAAAGTCTCAACAAAATTGTTTTCATACTATTTAGGGAGAACCTTAATAGCTATAGACCACCGTTCTATTCCCTTATTATACCCACTCGACCTAGCTACACTTTTATTACTTGAAAGGAATTGTGAAGCAAAAGGGTGAGCACAACTAGCTCAGTAAAGAATATCATGACTAAAGATAATTAAATTATCAATAGCCTTCATCAGTAATAAATCAGAGATTTAGAACATATGGTAGATGATAAAAATTTTCAACCATAGTTGCAGTGGAACGAGCAATCCATTAAAAGAGTCAAATAGACCATAAAATCTATTATCTTCTCCATGTTAAATGTCCACCAACAATGTTTTATCCCTGTAATATAAATCAACAGTTCTTTTCCACAATCATATGAATAACTCATAATCATAATTGTGATTCTAAATTCCTCTACTCACCCAGGACGAAGATAATTTTCATCACCTGTCTTTACCTGAAACATCAAAGATCATGGTTATACCAAATCACAGTTTATGTTCATAATCATACTAATAAATTTATCTTTGCACTACGGGCCAAAGATGTTCATCAACAAGTCATCTTTGCACTACAGGCCAGAGATATTCAACAACAGGTCATCTTTGCATTACGAGCCAAAGATATTCATCAACAAATCATCTTTGCACTACAGGCTAAAGATAATCATTATTATTTCATCTTTGCACTACAGGCAAAAGATATTTAACAACAGGTCATCTTTGCACTACAGGCCAAAGATATTCAACAACATGTCATCTTTACACTACGGGCCAAAGATATTCATCAATAATTTATCTTTGCACTACAGGCCAAAGATAATCCTCAACAGTTCATATTTGCACTACAGGCCAAATATATTTATCAACAGTTCATATTTGCACTACATGCCAAATATATTCATATCTTAAAGAAATATATAATCATTTCAGAATTTGTATATACAATAATTATAACCATGTTGATCATTTCACCTTTTCACTTAAGCTAAAGATATTCAATTATAAATTCAATGGTCATGATCATACCAGTCAACAATTCAACTTTGCACTACTGGCCAAAGGGAACCCATAGTCATGATCATACCAAAAGTCTACCCATCTTTACACTCAAGTCAAAGAGAAATATCATCATTAAGGTTACAAAAATGTTATATATAATAGTAAAATCAATATAATCAAAACATCTAGATTTAATCTCAAGAGTAATATTCATAAATCAACTATAATTTGGTTAGAAAAAGAAACAAATTTTGTCATCAATAGTAACTCGTGAATAGTAACTTCGAGAATAGTAACTCGTGAATAGTAACTTCTGAATAGTAACTTATGAATAGTAACTCATGAATAGTACTCCGTATTCGTACATAGTACCGTATACGTAAATAATGTCATATACGAAAATAGTGCCATATACATGAATAGTGTTGTATACGTGAAGAGTGCCGTATACGTGAATAGTAACCCCGACTCAAAAAGGTAGAAATTCCATAATAAGATCTATACTAATATGTCAGTATAATGATATTGAAAGAATAACATCATTATGAAGAATATAACATCTCTTAATATCCCTTACTATCCCTTACCTCAAAAGAGCAGCACTTCTGACTGTATATCGGATATGAAGCTGAAGAAAACTTACACTGATGAATAGCAACTCACCAAGTATCTAAATACTCTCAAAATACACTCGATAATCTAGAGAGAAAAAGAGAGAAAACTTATGAATTCTGGTGTGATTTTCAATTCTAACTTAGCCCTCTATTTATAGGAAAATGTTAGCTTGCCAAAGCACTTAACTCGCAACGACACGATGGCTTTACCTGCTACTATTCTCACCCACCACATTTGAAAATTCAATTGAGCACATTTCTCACCAACCAAAAGTGGGGTCCACCAATTCTAGAATTTTCCATCAAAATCATTTATAACCTAATTTCCGAATCAGTCACCTCTTAAAATTCATAACAAATTATACGCTCATTTTTAACGGTTCAAATTTGTGGACATATACTCAACTTATATATGTATAACATATCCAAAAATTACAACGATCCTACGGTCAGATTAAAAATTATAACTCACACAATAAAGCTGTAAGAACACCGATTTGATCTTTGAATACCTTCAATCTGACAAAATACTGATAAAACACCTCAACATTAATTCCTTCTTTTATAACCACTTAAATAAATCCATCATTTATATCCGCATCAAATAAATATTTCCTTATCATATAAATCAATAATTAATTATTCACAAATAATATTACAGAATCACAACAATGACAATCAGGCAGTTCCAAGGAAAGAGGGTCTTTCCGATAAGGATTTCTTCTTACTGGCGCGCAATTAGGTGACCAGACCTCTCCTTGACAGAACTTTCTAGACATTGCCAATAATGATATCTCATAATATTATTCAAATAATATGAATTATTGATCCGATAATGGGAAATATCATGCGTTGACAATTATTGAAACAACAATAATATAAAATATCAATATGACAATTATTGAACCAATAAAATAAAATATTAAGCAATAATTATTGTAACAATTATTGAGTAGTGCCTTCTCACGTAAGAATAAATAATTGGTGCAATATCTGGTGTAATACTTCTGCAACAACGGCAGTATTCTTGTGTTTTAACATTCGTATTCCAACCATATTAATTGTAGAATAACTACGTAGTTATTTATAAACAACTTATACTTATCATTTTCTTCATCCAATCACTTTTTCGTTATGGGGCCCACATTAAAGACGAAAAAGCTATTGCAGAAATTTAATATTCCCCGACAACAATGAATATTTTATAGCCACTTGCTTATTTTGAAAAAAATTTATATATCACCCTTAACTTTGACCTTTATCAATTTAACCATTTACTGAATAGTAGTTATAAGAAAAATTGAATACTTTTATTTCATAAAATTCGGGGTCTTAAAATCTCCCCTCCTTATAAAATTTCATCCCCGAAATTTACGTACCTGGTATTTCGAAGAGTTGAGAATACCTTGCTTTCATCTCAGATTCCATCTTCCTTGTCATCATAATTTCTCCATTGCTCATCTTCTGTATTTCAAATATCATTCTAGAATACAACTTCAAAACAAGGGTTAATTGAACAAATTAACATATCACATAATATCCCGATATTATGACAGACCAACAAATAAGCTTAGGAAGGAGACACTAGCGAAGGATTTACTCATCTCTCCCCTCCTAGTTCAATTCCCCGATCTCCGCCAAAAACCACATCCCTAATCTCTGATACCAACTGTGACACCCCAAAATAGGTCCAATCCATCCAAACCATTCTGAGTCGCCAAATACATGGTACAGAAAATAACTACAAATTTATTACAACAATTGTTGTGCAAAATACAACAACATAAATGCTGTGAGTTTTGATACAAATATATACCAACTGTGACTCATGTCCCAACCTTGGATAGCACGTAACAATGACACCTTACATAAAGGTACAGTCAAAAACTGTTTTAGAAATTAAAATCTTTGAAAAGTGCTCAAGGAAACCTTCGTACATGGGAGGCCCATGCGTCTAGGTTATGATAGATATCATATGCCCATAGAATTATCCTTGGTTGACCCAATAGACCCAAAGAAAAATGAGAAGATTACTATCATATTCTTCCCAATGGTGAGTCTTCTCTTGACATATCATTATCTCCACTGTCTCTAAATGAGAATTATGCTCCAAACAAACACCAAGATTATATAGGTAATGCTCGTAGATATACTCCGCAAGTGGATGTGCACAACCTTGTCTTATGATAACACGAGTTTGTATGTCATTAGACATTTTGTATGATAGTGGCAAAACACCCTTCCAAAGTTGAGTTCACCTCACCCTATTCGGTTCACCAAAATTAAATATCAAATGACGTATATAATACGACACACTTATCTAAAGTCTCAATAAAATTATTTTCATACTATTTAGGGAGAACCTCAACATGACTATAGACCACCGTTTCTATTCCTCTGTTATCCCCCTAACGACCCAGCTACACTTTTATTACCTGAAAGGAATTGTGAAGCAAAAGGGTGAGCACAACTAGCTCAGTAAAGAATATCATGACTAAAGATAATTAAATTATCAATAGCCTTCATCAGTAATAAATCAGAGATTTAGAACATATGGTAGATGATAAAACTTTTCAACCATAGTTGCAGCGAAAAGGGCAATCCATTAAAAGAGTCAAATAGACCATAAAATCTATTATCTTCTCCATGTTAAAAGTCCACCAACAATGTTTTATCCCTGTAATATAAATCAACAGTTCCTTTCAACAATCATATGAATAACTCATAATAATAATTTTGATTCTAAATTCCTCTTCTCATCCAGGACGAAGATAATTTTCATCACCTGTCTTTACCTGAAACATTAAAGATCATGGTTATACCAAATCACAGTTTATGTTCATAATCATACTAATAAATTTATCTTTGCACTACGGGCCAAAGATATTCATCAACAAGTCATCTTTGCACTACAGGCCAAAGATATTCAACAACAGGTCATCTTTGCATTACGAGCCAAAGATATTCATCAACAAATCATCTTTGCACTACAGGATAAAGATATTCATTATCATTTCATCTTTGTACTACAGGCAAAAGATATTCAACAACAGGTCATCTTTGCACTACATGTCAAAGATATTCAACAACAGGTCATCTTTGCACTACGGGATAAAGATATTCATCAATAATTCATCTTTGCACTACAGGCCAAAGATAATCCTCAATAGTTTATATTTGCACTACAGGCCAAATATATTTATCAACAGTTCATATTTGCACTACATGCCAAATATATTCATATTTCAAAGAAATATATAATCATTTCAGAATTTATATAAACAATAATTATAACCATGTTGATCATTTCACTTTTTCACTTAAGCTAAAGATATTCAATTATAAATTCAATGGTCATGATCATACCAGTCAACAATTCAACTTTGCACTCTTGGCCAAAGGAACCCATAGTCATGATCATACCAAAAATCTACCCATCTTTATACTCAAGTCAAAGAGAAATATCATCATTAGGGTTATAAAATGTTATATATAATAGTAAAATTAATATAATCAAAACATCTAGATTTAATCTCAAGAGTAATATTCATAAATTAACTATAATTTGGTTAGAAAAAGAAACCAATTTTGTCGTGAATAGTAACTTCGTGAATAGTAACCATGAATAGTAACCCGTGAATAGTAACTTCGTGAATAGTAACTCGTGAATAGTAACTCGTGAATAGTAACTCGTGAATAGTACTCGTATTAGACATACGTACCGTAGTATCGTAAATAATGTCATATACGTAAATAGTGCCATATACATGAATAGTGCCGTATACGTGAAGAGTGTCGTATACGTGAATAGTAATCCCGACTCAAAAAGGTAGAAATTCCACAATAAGATCTATACCAACATGTCAGTATAATGATATTAAAAGAATAATATCATTATGAAGAATATAACATCCCTTAATATCCCTTACTATCCCTTACCTCAAAAGAACATCACTTCTGACTTTATATCGGATATGAAGTTGAAGGAAACTTGCACTGATGAATAGCAACTCACCAAGTATCTAAATACTCACAAAATACACTCGATAATCTAGAGAGAAAAAGAGAGAAAACTTATGAATTCTGGTGTGATTTTCAATTCTAACTTAGCCCTCTATTTATAGGAAAATGTTAGCACGCCGAAGCAGACTTAACCTGCAACCTAATGGCTTTACCTACAACTATTCCCACCCACAACATTTGAAAATTCAATTGAGCACATTTCTCACCAACCAAAAGTGGGGCCCACCAATTCTAGAATTTTCCATCAAAATCATTTATAACCTAACTTCCGAATCAGTCACCACTTAAAATTCATAACAAATTATACGCTCATTTTTAACGGTTCAAAATTTGTGGACATATACTCAACTTATATATGTATAACATATCCAAAAATTACAACGATCCTACGGTCAGATTAAAAATTATAACTCACACAATAAAGCTGTAAGAACACCGATTTGATCTTTTAATACCTCCAATCTGACAAAATACTGATAAAACACCTCAACATTAATTCCTTCATTTATAACCACATAAATAAATCCATCATTTATATCCGCATCAAATAAATATTTCCGTATCATATAAATCAATAATTAATTATTCACAAATAATATTACAGAATCACAACAATGACAATCAGGCAGTTCCCAGAAAAGAGGGGGCTTTTCGATAAGGATTTCTCCTTACTGGCGCGTAATTAGGTGACCAAACCTCTCGACAGAACTTTCTAGACATTACCAAAAATGATATCTCATAATATTATTCAAATAATATGAATTATTGATCCGATAATGGGAAATACTGTGCAGTGACAATTATTGAAATAACAATAATATAAAATATCAACGCAAGAATTATTGAACCAATAAAATAAAATATTAAATAGTAATTACTGTAACAATTATTAAGTAGTGCCTTCTCACGTAAGAATCAATAATTGGTGTAATACCGTGTGCTACTGTGCAACAACGCGTATTACTGTGTTTTAACCATCGTGTATTCCAACAATATTAATGGTAACAACTACGCCGTTATTTATAAACAACTTATACTTGTCATTTTCTTCATCCAATCACTTTCCGTTATGGGGCCCACAAAAGACTGCACCGTCGTACGAATATTCCCCGACAACAATGAATATTTTATAGCCACTTGCTTATTTTGAAAAAAAATCATATATCACCCTTAACTTTAACCTTTATCAATTTAACCATTTACTGAATATTAATTATAAGAAAAATTGAATACTTTTATTTCATAAAATTCGGGGTCTTACAATCTCCCCTCCTTATGAAATTTCGTCCCCGAAATTTACGTACTTGGTATTTCGAAGAGTTGAGAATACCTTGCTTTCATCTCAGATTCCATCTTCCCTGTCATCATGATTTCTCCATTGCTCATCTCCTGTATTTCAGATATCATTCTAGAATACAGCTTCAAAACAAGGGTTAATTGAACAAATTAACATATCACATAATATCCCGATATTATGGCTGACCAACAAATAAGCTTAGGAATGAGACACTAGCGAAGGATTTACTCATCTCTCCCTTCCTAGTTCTATTCCCCGATCTCCGCCAGAGACCACATCCCTAAGCTCTAATACCAACCGTGACACCCCAAAATAGGTCCAATCCATCCAACCCATTCTGAGTCGCCAAATACATGGTACAGAAAATAACTACAACTTTATTACAACAATTGTAGTGCAAAATACAACAACATAAATGCTGTGAGGAAAAAATGATGAAAAACTACTCGAATATTTTTGTTTGATGAGTAATGATTCCGGGGACGGAATCCTTATAAGGGAGGTTGAATGTAATATTCGAGATTTTCTATGTAAATAAATAATTATCAATAAATGAACTTATGTGAAACTCTTGTGTGATTTCATTTATTAGATGTATATATGTTATACATATATGTGTTATGTTAAGATATATGATGAGATGTATTTAAATGGTTGGTTTAGTTATATTTAACAATTTAAATTGATTAAGTGGGGAATTAATTTTTTTATTACGTGAGTTGGAATTAAATAATGAGCTGGAGTTTGGAACAGAATTTAGAGACGCAGACTGCGTATTCGAGTTCAGAACATCGAAATTAGTCAGGTTAGACTGCAACCACGAAAATTTGTCACGGTTGACTTTTTGGTCAAAGTTAACTAATTGACTTTTTCGGGGAAAATGTCAGCCACGAATTTCGGAGATAATTTTGACGAAACGAATAGTCCCATGATGTCTGGAACGTTGACTTTTGTAGGAATCGATATAAGTATCGAACATGTTTGCCTACAGAGGGTAAAATAGTTAAATAGCTTATTAAATAATTAATTGATTAAAAAAAATATATTTTTTTATAAATAGAAATCAGCTGAACTGATGTGACCTATTAGACTATTAATTTTGGACAAAATGGAGGAGTATATTACGTGTATTACCAAATTGAAGAAGAGGGAGTATTTCATTTTCTTTAAATCCAAAATCTCTTCATTTTCTCAACTCCCACTTTCTTTATATTAAGTGATGAAACTTATGAATGGGATTAAATTGGATGAAATTGATGACTTGGGGTTTGAAAGAGTGGGGGTTCATATGTAAGTAATTTCTATAAGTACTGCCCACTCAAAACACCATTCCTTTTTGCTAAAAACTTCTTAACCGATAGAAAATTATGAGCTTAAAAGTGTTAGTATGAATTCTTGAGGATTACTGAGGATTTGTCAAGCAAAGAGAAGGAGCATCAGATTAAACTAAGAAGGAATTCATCAAAACGTAATCCATGAACCTATTTTATTTTTATAAGAAAAATGAGAAGAAAATGCATATAGAATTGGTAAATGATTTGTTGTGGCTTTGTGTTGCCATGTTTCTGTTTTTTGATGATGATAGATCGTTAACAACAAAAGTTCTGGGTTAATCATGCATCAAATTCACAGAAAATCAAAGAATTAAGCAATGCATGTTCTACGTTTGATAAAATGCCTATAAGATGCTAAATTAATCAAAAAGTGGAAATCGGTTTAAGTTTGATGTTGTGAAATGTGAAAACATGTGAGAGTAGATGATTTGGACATTAGGAACAATTTAATTTCATGCTAGAAGCAAAATCACAGATTTTTGTCAAATTGGGTTTAACTAGTAATTTGTGACTTTTCGGATTTTTCGGACCATTGAGTCTGTATCTTTGGTAATCCGTTTGATGTATGTACTGATTTTGTAAAATACTAGGTAGAATAATGTCTAACCTGAACAAGTTTGAATGTAATCCGAATTAAAATGAGCAAGATATGAATTTTGGGAACTAGCATGAACATAATAAAAAACTAGAAAACCTAGAAAATTTTCTAACTCTTGAAACAGTCCGCGCACGCTTATCTAGGCATCCGGGTTGTGGTCTTATTATGTTAATTTCATTAATGTTATATTTTTGTAAAATACCTTGTTGTATGAAGTTTATTGTGTCCAAATATCATAGTTATGTCATTTGTAGATTAGTGGGAATAAAATCGCAAAAGTGGCTGCAAGAAACGAAAATTTGATGTCTTTCTTGGGTTTGTTTTTGATCAGTCTGTCTCGGGGGCATTTTTGTCCACGTTTTTGTACTTTAAAATTCTGAAAACTTTTGGAGTGTTAATATAAGAAGATATGAAGGTCCTATAAAATTTGAGATTTTTTGGCCATACGGTTTGAGAGTTAAGGATTTTACGGCTAATGATACTATTTGAAAAGATACCCAAATAACTTTTTGTGTATAAGTCTAAATATTACAAAATATTTACTAGAATTACATGTATATAAAAGGAGCTAACCCTAAAAATTTCAGAATATTTGGAGCTAATCTCGATTTATGAAAAATCTGAGAATATTTGGCTATTATGGACTATTTAAAAATAGTAGATGGATTTTAAAATTTTCAGAAAAAATATATGTTCAATGTGGGACTATATTCTGCAAAATCCCAGAAAAGAATTATTTTTGGGACTGATTTTGTCTTTTTCACACAAATGATGTTATATGGATAAATGAGTTTAATTAAATATGAGATGTCAAAAAATATTGAAATAAGGTTTTCCGACTTGAGACCCTTAAGCATATTTTATGTAGATTTTTTGTGAGACCCCAGATTTTATGCATAAATATTTAATTTTCTCGAAATAATTTTTTGAATATTATGGTGTGGATTTAATGTTATAGTTGTGGGTAGTATTTATAAATTTTGAAAAGTATGCAAGTTGTTGTATAATATTCTTTTTGTCGGGGAATATCCATACGACGGTACAATCATTGGTGGACCCCACAACGGAATTATTGTCGGAGGAAGAAAACGACAAAAATATTTTTATAAAATTAACGGTGGAAGTTTTTCTTATTATCTTGTTGAACTACTCAGTAGTAAAAGTACGATGAATACATGTGGTTGCATAAGAAGACACCGGTATTGATTATTGATGCTTATGTGATAAGTCACTTTCGGTTTTGTTTTATTGGTATTATTAATGTAATAAAAATGAATACTTTTATAAAGTTATTCTATAAATAGAATATATTATATTCTATAATGCATAGTGTCTCGTATAGTGTTTTGCATAGTAAAATCTTTTTATACAAAACAAAATACTTTTATAAAGTTATTCTATAAATATAATATATTATATTTTATTATGCATAGTGTCCTACGTATAGTGTTTTTCATAGTAAAATCTTTTTATATAAAATGAATACTTTTATAAAGTTATACATTTTATTAGACAATAATTAGAATATATTATATTTTTTATTATGCATAGTATTTTTGTATAGTGCCTGCATAGTATTTTAATAGTAAAATCTTTTATAAATTTAGTCGTTTTATTAGATTATAAATAGAATATATTATATTTTATTTAAAAAATTTTGCTTTAAATATGGACCGTCAGATTAAAGTAAATCAATCTAGACCGTTCATGAATTAGTTACTATGTAGTCCATTTTTCTATAAATAGAAGCTCATTCCTTCATTATTTCTTACGAATTCACTGAAACTTTAGAGAGAGAAACTATAGAGAAAGTTCTTCTTCTATAATCTTGAGCGTATTTCTTTAGAGTTTAAGAAAGCTTTGAGCGTAGTACAAGTTTTCTTCGAGTATATCATCGCTCTACCAGTCGGAATACTCTTCTTTCAAAGATAAGGGATATTATTTGTTGTACTCGTAAGGGATATTATTTGTTGTACTTGTATGGGGTATTCTTTCTTTCTTATTCGTGAAGAGAACTTCTGTTATTCCATTCTTTATTATTCTGTTGGAATAACATGTATACGCGGGATACCCTATACTTGGTGAAATTCTTCTGCTATTCCAATCTTTATTTTTATGTTGGAATAACCTGTTTATGCAAAGTACTGCATACATGGTGAAATTCTTCTAATATTTCATTTGTTATTATTCTGTTGGAATATCCTGTATATGCGTTTTTCGCCGGACCTGGTTCCGTCTTTATTAGTATTCTGTTGGAATAACCTATCTTTGCGAAGTACCGCATGCATGGTGATTTCTGTTGTTATTCCATTCTTTATTATTCTATTGGAACATCCCGTCGGCAATGTAATTTCGCTTTGACCGGTTCCGTTATTTAGTATTATGTTGGAATAACCTGTCTATGCGAAGTACCGCATGCATGGTGATTTCTTTTGTTATTCCATTCTTTATTATACTCAGTTGGTTAAAGTTTTGACTTCTATACTCCATGTAATTAGTGGAATATCTTTGATATTTGCGCTTCATCCAGTATCTTTTCATGGAAATATTCTTCTGAGAATTCTTGAATTTTACTCTACAAAGCAGTATCATGTTGACAATTTGGACATTATTAGTTCCTGGATAAATTAATATATTATATTTTATTATGCATAGTGTCTGCATAGTGTTTTGCATAGTAAAATCTTTTTATATAAAATAGAATACTTTTATAAAGTTATCTATTTTATTAGACAATAATTAGAATATATTGTATTTTATTATGCATAGTGTTTGCATAGTGCCTACATAGTGTTTGCATAGTAAAATCTTTTATAAAGTTATTCGTTTTATTAGATTATAAATAGAATATATTATATTTTATTTAAAAGATTTTGATTTAAATATGGACCAGCATATTAAAGTAAATCAATCTGGACCGTTCATGAATTAGTTACTATGCAGTCTATTTTTCTATAAATAGAAGCTCATTCCTTCATTATTTCTTATGAATTCACTGAAACTCTAGGGAGAGAAACTATAGAGAGAGTTCTTTTTCTATAATCTTGAGCGTATTTCTTTAGAGTTTAAGAAAGCTTTGAGCGTAGTACAAGTTTTCTTCGAGTATATCATCGCTCTACCAGTCGAAATACTCTGCTTTCAAAGATAAGGGATATTATTTGTTGTACTCGTAAGGGATATTATTTGTTGTACTCGTAAGGGGTATTCTTTCTTTATTATTCGTGAAGAGAACTTCTGTTATTCCATTCTTTATTATTCTGTTGGAATAACCTGTATACGCGGGATACCCTATACTTGGTGAAATTCTTCTGCTATTCCATTCTTTATTGTTATGTTGGAATAACCTGTTTATGCAAAGTACTGCATACATGATGAAATTCTTCTAATATTCCATTCGTTATTATTCTATTGGAATATATCACATACATGCGTTTTCTGTGGGACCGGTTAAAATCTTTATTAGTATTCTAATGGAATAACACGCATCATGCCAAGTACCGCATGCATGGTAATTTCATTGTTATTCCATTCTTTATTATACGTTGGAACATCTTGTCGGTCATGTAATTTACTTTGACACAGTTCCGTTATTTAGTATTCATTGGAATAACTTGTCTCATGCCAAGCAACCGCATGCATGGTGATTTCTTTTGTTATTCCATTCTTTATTATACTCAGTTAGTTAAAGTTTTGACTTCTATACTCCATGAAATTAGTGGAATATCCTTGATATTTGTGCTTCATCCAGTATCTTTTCATGGAAATATTTTTCTTAGCATTCTTGAATTTTACTCTACAAAGTAGTATCATGTTTACAATTTAGACATTATTAGTTCCTGGATAAATTAATTTTTAAACTTTTTTTATTGAATTCTTAAATCATTGTCATCATCCTCATGTTTATTTTTTTGAAAGTCATCTGTGGCCTGTAGTGCATAGATGGACTTGGTATGATTATGACCAGGGATTATTCGGTATAATCATAACCGTATTGTTACAAATGATGTGGAAAAAGTCCTCATTGGCCCGTAGTGCATTGATGGACAGTTTTTGGTATGAATATGGCGATGGATTCTCTTTGGCCGTAGTGCAAAGATGAATTATTTTATGGCATGATCAGGACCGTTGATGAAAACATGATTATCTTTAGCCGTAGTGCATGGATAATTCGTGGTCGTGATACTAAAGAATATCCTTGGCCTGTAGTGCAGAGATGATTTGATGATGTGGATTATTTATTAAGCTGAGTCCCAGCGATAAAAGTCATGAAAAACCTTTTAAATCATAGAGGATAGTAGATTTTATTCTCTACTTGACTCTTCTAATGGATTGCTTGTTCCGCTGCAGTTAAATTTGATAGTTATTATATTTTATCAGTTTAACACTGTTGAAGGCTAACGATAAATTATTCTGCATTATCTTAGTCATAATATTTCTTACTGGGCTAGTTGAGCTCACCCTTTCTTTCACTTGTTCTCTTGAAATGAGAGCGTAAATTTGGGACTAGTCTGGGAAGCAGAATGATGGTCCTAGATGGTGCATTAGTAGTCCTCACTATTCTGTGAAATAGTGTGATAATAATTGTAATGAGGACTCCTTTTGAGTTTGTATACTCTCTAGTAGGGAATATTTGTATTCAAACGCACATTTTATGTTTTGTCGTATTGTACACCACAGTTGTATTATTAAGTTGTATTTGAATTCTGTACCATGTATCTGGCGACTCAAGATGGGTGATGTATACCTAATTTTGGGGGCGTCACATTTTTTATGGAGGTTTGAGTTCAAAAAATGTCAGAAATTTATTTTTCCCAGATTCTTTTATTGAACCACGTGGCCTATACGAAGCAACATGTTATGTAATTGAATTGTATTTGAATACATGCGAGTTTAATCATCTTATTAAAATAAAAGGGAACCATTACACTTCGAAGTGGTGTTCGAGAACCTAATTGCTTAACGTGACACATGTGAATAAGTTACGTGAATGGCTAGTAGATAGCGGTAAATTGTAGAAGACGTATCATGCATTCAAGTTTCCTAACCCTAAGTTCTATTGAGCAATTATTTAATCCTTACTCATTGTTATTGTAGTGAGGGTTAGTAACAGACTTGTGCTATTTACTTTTTCGTATACGTTCCTTTGTCATAAAGCTATATAACAGCAATTTCTTTGCAATCGTTATTGATGATTACTCAGTTATTATTACAACTGCTATACTTTAAAGTTCTATTTCTTTAACGAACTATTTCCAATTATGCTTTCTGGCTTTTTATTCCGGCTAGATTCTATTGATGATAAGTGATATAACCTTTGAACAATTCAAATCCTTTGAAGTTATTTAATGTTTACTAATCCAAATTTCTTTGGTGCGATCCCACATGAATACTAAGATGAACAACCCGAATAATCGGGCAAACAGATGTCGGGCATATAGTCCCATTTATGCTTATTCAGTTAAATTTTATACTTATGCACAATGTAGGGTACGATGGTTTTTGATGAATCAAAGTAATGTTCAAGGTATCTAACACCCCTTAGTACGCTATTGAGAATTCCAGAACACTTATCTTGATATTCCTGTTTATCTCTTGATAATTATATCAATTATTGAGAAATATTCATACAAATGCTTTTACACCTGATGTATGTTTTCAAACTACTTTATATACTTGCTGGGCAATTTGTGCTCATTCTTGCTTAAACCTTTCAGTTAGGGCCGAAAAGGTTGAGGGCTCGGGAAAGGACAAGGGAGAGTCTAAGATGAAATGTTGAGATTTAATTATGTAATAAGTTTATTTATTTCCACATATGATGTAATGTAGCGATAAATGATAAGTTTAAGTTTCAGTTTATTAAAGGTTGAAAAGACTTGGGTTTTTATTTGAATGGGTATGTAATAATAATTATTATTATTTATGAACTTTATTTAGTTAGATGATGGTGTATGATGTATCGTGAGCACCATATCCTGTGTTTGATGTTACATAGATTTGGGGGCGTCACAAAATGTAATGAGGACTCTATTTGAGTTTGGATATTGTCTACGAGTTAATATTTATGTTAAAACTCTCAGCAACGTTTTGTCGTATTGTATAAATTAAGTTTATATTTGATTTATGTACCATGTATTTAGTGACTCAAAACGAGTTATGTATACCTATTTTGGAGGCGTCACATATTCCATATGTGAATTAACTCATTTATTCTAGGAAATATTGAATCATATTCCATATGTGAATACACTATTTTATTCAAACGAACGTGGAATCCAATTCCAAGTTATTATAAAACTTTTGAATAAACTTTTTTATTCAAACAAACGAGGAATTCAATTCCAATAAAAATAAAACTTTTTTATAATCCAAATCCAAATCAAAATAAAATCCTATATTTCTAATTTAGAATTACTAAAAAAAACATTGTATCAAATTTTAATTAAATTAAACCTTTTATCTTAATTAAAATTCAAATAAAAATAATATTTTTTTCTTGGGAGTGGCGTTGCGACGCCGCTAGTGAACTAGCATCAAAGCGCCATAAGGTGCCGACTTCAGGTTTTTCAAAATCGACCCATTTTGCCACGCTAATATGCCTTAAGCGGTAAATACTTGGCCTAATTGGGCAAAGTCTATTTTTTCGGTTCGCGAATTCAATAGTTTTTCTCAAAAAACATGATCCTATACAAATAATTATGCCCAAAAATTTGTTCTAAACACATATAATTATACATATCAAATCTGAACAATTAATATTTTGCATAAAAAATTGGCTCTGATACCACTGTTAGGTTTGTAAGATTCATGGACGCAATCGAATTGCACAAAATAGCTGAAGGATGGTAAAATAGAGTATTAAAATTTTACATACCATATACCTGGATTATACTTTATGCACAATTATTAATTAAACGAAAAGAAGAAGAACAAGAATTATACCCTTGAAGATTCGAGCTTCCTCTGGTACTAGTTCACCTCCAAATCCTTTTTGCGTTCAACTTGAATACCGGGTTTGATTCTTTCCTTTGATAAATGTTAGCCACCCAAATGTTTGGCCTATAGAGGTGATTCACCAAGGAAGAAGAAAGATTCAAGAAGATGGGTGTTTGACAAAACCCTAGTTTTTCTATCTCTCATAAAAAAAGGTGTGCTCTCCCAACTGTTGGAATTATGTATTCACGTGTGTTGTGAAAGAATCAACCACCACCCATAATAAGACTCTTCTTATTTATAGATGTAGGCAACCCTCCTTAACAATTAAGGAATTCAATTTTATTTTAATTAATTAAACTCCTTTAATTAATTAGGCTCCCAATCTTATTATGAATAATTAATTAAACTCTTTTAATTAATTAGTCTCCTAATCCTATTAGGAATATATGAGAGTACTTTTATTAATTAATTCTCAAACTCCTTTAGGAATTAAATAGTAATAATAATAATAAGTCTCCTCTTATTAATTTATATTTAATATTTTCAAAATATTAAATATTAAATATTAAGTTATTTAATTTATTCTATCACCATAGATTAAATTAAATACACTTTACTTATTATTACGATTATGTCATTTGCTTACGAAATAAATATTCTTCCTTTTTGTGGTGTGACCCTTTAAGTTCTTTATATTTAAACGGTTGTAAATAAATCAATTAGAACAATTCTAATCATATTTAAATAAATAAATTAAGCTATTAATTTATTTAAATAAATAATATTTATTCTACAATAGGGATAAGCCTCCGTAGCGATTAACGACTTTCCAGATAATATAGATTTCAACATTAATTATAAAAGAACCTTTGAGTAAATAGTTACCGTACAATTCAATCCTTCCACCATACAATGTCCCAATTAAATATAAGACATGGAATTACTGTCATAACCCACAAGCAGCTCTGGTAACCAACTTTAAAGACTTTAGGATCGTAGGACCTCAAAGAGATGGAGAAAGCATTCACCATTGCTCGTGTGGGTGAATATCAGAAGATTGTGTTCGCTATGTACATGATGAAGGGTGAAGCAAATTATTAGTGGGAGGCTAATTAGCAGAGAGTGGGAGAAGGAGTTATAACCTGGGAAAGTTTTAAGACACTATTCTTCGAGAATTATTTCTCGAAGAGCATGAAGAATCGGATAGAGGTGAAGTTTTTAGAATTAAAACAAGGGGATATGATAGTAGCGCAATATGTGGCTATGTTCAACGAGCTCGCAAGATTTGCCACAGATCAAGTGGACACCGAAAAGAGAAAAGCTAGATGCATCGACCTTGGACTGAAACCTTAGTTGTTAAACAAGGTGTTAGTTCTTTAAATCAACTCGTTCGCCACATTTTTGGAAAAGGCCATTATTGCAGAAGGAGGTAGTAAGGCCTTGAGTGACTATAACACGGAGAAGAAGAGTAAGAACACTGGAGGAGAGAGCCGTGGAGGAAGCAATGTGACAACCTGGGATTTCGAATAATCCGAATTTTACGAATAATTTTTTTTTAATTAATTATCAATTTTGTGACAAGTATCTGTGATACGAGCCTCGAGAAGGGGTCAATTTGTGTATTGACTAATAAATTAAAGGAGAGTTGTGCTTAACAGCTTTAGAAACCATAACCCTAATTTCTGGATAGGGATTCGATAGAAAATATAATTAAAATAATTATATTAAAGAGTATGTGTTTGTACTGTATAGAGATATTGATCAATAATTGATCGGATAAGGTTTAAAACTAATAAACCCTAATAAGAGATTAAAAACCTTAATATCATGATTAGAAACCCTAGCATACCATTATAAACCCTAATCGAAAGCCGAAAAACCCTAATTTTATATTCGGGAATCCCAAAACCCTTATTAGGAAACCCTAATCATAATTAGTAAGCTTAATGTGTTTATTAAACTTTAATATGATTAGAAAATCCTAATTATATTTAGTTATCTTTGTCAGGAATAAGCATGTGAATGCTATTCCTATTTATATATGATTTGATTATGATATATGTGACGCCCCCAAAATTAGGTATACATCACCCATCTTGAGTCGCCAAATACATGGTACAGAATTCAAATACAACTTAATAATACAATTGTCGTGTACAATACGACAAAACATAAACTGTGAGTTTGAATACAAATATTGTCTACTAAAGAGTATACAAACTCAAAAGGAATCCTCATTACAATTATTATCACACTATATCACAGAATAGTGAGGACTACTAATGCACCATCTAGGACCATCACTCCGTTCCCCGACTCGTCCCAGCTATATTCTCATTTCCTGATGAGAACAGTGAGGGTGAGCTCAACTAGCCTAGTAAGAAATATTATGACTAAGATAATGCGAATAAATTATCATTAGCCTTTAAGCGATGTTAAACCGATACATTATAACAAACATCAAGTTTAAGCTGCAATGAACAAGAAATCCATTAAAAGAGTCAGTAGAGAATAAAATCTACTATCTTTTATGATTTAAAAGGTTTTTCATCACTTTTATCACTGGGACTCGACTTAATAAATAATCCACATCATCGAATCACCCCGCACTTTCTGGCCGAGGATATTCTTTAGTTTCGGGACCACAATTATCCATGCACTACGGGCCAAGAATATTTGTGTATTCATTAATGGTCATGATCATGGCAACAATTGTCCATCAATGCACTACGGGCCAATGAGGACTTTACCACATCATTTGTAACATTACGGCCATGATTACCTTTGAATAATCCTCGGTCATAATCATACCAAGTCCATCAATGCACTATGTGCCACAGATGACTTTCAATAAAATATAAACATGAGGATGATGACAATGATATAAGAATTCAATAAAACAAGTTCAAGAATTAATTTATCCAGGAACCAATAACGTTCAAACTGTCAACATGATACTGCTTTGTAGAGTAAAGTTCAAGAATGCTCAAAAGAATATTTCCATGAAAATATACTGGATGAAGCACAAATATCAATGATATTCCACTAATTTCATGGAGTATAGAAGTTAAAGTTTTAACCAACTTAGTATAATAAAGAATGGAATAACAAAAGAAATCACCATGCATGCGATAGACCAGACAGTGAGTTATTCCAACGAGAATAATAAATAACGGAATTAAAGTCCGGCGTAGAAACGCATGCACAGGATATTCCAATGTAATAATAAAGAATGGAACGAGTCCGGCGTAAAAACGCATGCATGCAGGATATTCTAACAGAATAATAAAGACTAGAACCAGGTCCGGCGTAAAACGCACAGACAGGATATTTCAACAAAATAATAAAGACTGGAATAACAGAAGAATTTCACCAAGTATAGCGTAGCCCGTGTATACAGGTTATTCCAACAAAATAATAAATAATGGAATAACAGAAGTTCTCTTCAAGAATACAAAAGAAATAACACTCCTTACATTAGTAGGAGATTGAATACTGCAGTAGTGTAGTAACAAAATACTCTTCTTCTTTCTCTCTTATTCTCTCTATACTTTCTCTCTCTATAGCTTGAATGAATTCGTGAAAAATAATGAAGAACTAGGCCTCTATTTATAGAAGATTTCTAGCTTAGCACTTGCAATGTGAAAAGGCAAGCGGCTTGACAACTGGTGATGTGAAAAGAAAAGTGGTTTGATGCCTGTAATGTGAAACACCAAGTGGTTTGACGCCTGTAATGTGAAACACCAAGTGGTTTGACGTCTGGTAAAGGTAATTACTATTGGCGAAAGAGGCTTTTAGATGATGACATATGGGCCCCCATAGAATAACCAAATTTACCACAAACGTCTCATAATAGACTCTTTATATACATCAAGGATTGAATAAATATTATCACAAATCATTTTATTTTTAATCAACACATATTTAATCTTTCAACAATTATTAATCATTAATATTATAACTTGTCATCTCAATTATTGATTTAATAATATAACATATTATACGGATGATACTGTGACAATAATTGAATCAATAATATAAGAGATATGATGCAGCAATTACTGTAGCAATAATTGAGTATCACTAAGTGACTTCTCACGTAAGCATCAATAATCAATACCTTGTGCTACTATGCAACCACGCGTATTACTGTACGTTTACTACCGGGTAGTTCAACAATTTTAATGGTAACACATCCGCCGTTATTTTTATAGAAAGATAATTTTGTCATTTTCTAACTACGACAATACTTCCGTTGTGGGGTCCACCAATGATTGTGTCGTCGTACGAATATTCTCTGACAAAAAAAATATTCCCCGACCAATCGAATATTTTATAACCACTTGCTTACTTTGCAAAATTTGTAAATATTACCCACAACTATAACATTATATCAAATCAACACCATAATATTCAAAAATATAATTCGAGAAAATTATTCTTTATTCATAAAAGTTAGGGTCTTACAACCTCCCCTTCTTATGAAATTTTGTCCACGAAATTAGGGTACATAACTGGTATGTCAAAGAGATGAGGATACCTTGACTTCATCTCAGATTCTAACTCCCAAGTCATTTCCTCCACATCGTGGTTTCTCCACAAAACATTAACTTGAGGTATAACTTTGGAGCGTTGAACATGATCCTTCTTATCCAAGATTTTAACAGGTAACTCTTCATACATTAAATCTTCCTCTATCTCGTCTGGTTCTAACTCAATAATGTGGTTCGGGTCTTTCACTTATTTACGCAACATAGATATTTGAAATTTTTTTTGAACACGAGACATACTTGGTGGTAAGGCGAGTCTATAGGCCACAGTTCCTACTCAATCGAGGATTAAAAATGGGTCGATGAATCGAGGATTGAGCTTTCCTCTCTTTCCAAATCTCGTCACTCCTTTCCATGGAGCAACACGTAACAACACATGATCTCCTATATCAAATTCCACATCCTTTCGATGAAGATCAACATAACACTTTTGTCGATCTTGTGAGGTTTTTATACGTTGCCGGATCGTTTGAATCTTTTTCGTAGTCATACGTACCAACTCCGGTCCCAATAACGTTGCTTCACCCACCTCATCCAAGTATACTAGAGAACGACACTTTCTTCCATACAACGCTTCGAATGGAGCCATGCCAATACTTGCTTGATAATTGTTGTTGTAGGAAAACTCCACCAATGGTAAGAACTTGTCCCAACTTCCTTTGAAATCAAGGACACAGAGTCTTAATAGATCTTTAAGAGTTTGAATATTCCTCTCCGACTGTCCTTCCGTTTGAGGATGATATGCCGAGCTAAATCGTAAGTCTGTGCCCATAGCTTTTTGCAAACTAACCCAAAATCGTGAAGCGAATCTTGGGTCTCGATCAGAAACAATGGATACCAGCATACCATGAAGTCTTAAAATCTCATTTATGTACATACGAGCAAGACGTTCAAGGGTATAAGTTTCTCGTATCGGTATGAAATGAGCAGACTTGGTCAATCTATCAACAATGACCCAAATCGCATCTATGCCTTGAGAAACCTTAGGAAGACCGGTAACGAAATCCATGGTAATGTGGTCCCACTTCCATTCTGGAATTTCAAGTGGTTGCAATGGGCCTTTTGGTACTTGATGCTCCGCTTTAACTCGTTGACAAGGTAGACACCTTGAGATAAACAATGCTATCTCTCTCTTAATATTGCTCCACAAAAATGTATGACGAAGATCATGATACATTTTGGTACTCACAGGATGGATTGCAAATGGTGTGTTGTGCGCCTCCAACATGATTTTATACTTTAAATTAGGGGCATTAGGAACACAAAGTCTAGAGTTGACTCGAAGTATTCCTTCTTCATCGATTCTTGCTTCCGGCATAGCACCTTCTTGCACTTTCTTCCTCATACGCATCAGCTCCAGGTCTGTAGCTTGAGCAGCTTTAACTTTATCGATTAAAGTTGGTTCTACTCGTATATTCGCCATCATCACATGGGTCCCTGGAGTCTTTAACTCTATCTCCATCCTTTTCAAGTCACATAAAATGGGCCTTTGCGTTGACAATATCGCACTCGTACTTGCATATGATCTTCTACTTAATGCGTCAGCTACCACGTTCGCTTTTCCATGATGGTATTGGATGGTATGATCATAATATTTCAACAGTTCAGGCCAACGTCGTTGTCTCATGTTGAGTTCCTTTTGAGTGAGGAAATATTTGAGGCTTTTATGATCTGTAAAGATCTCCACTTTCTCCCCATACAAGTAATGCCTCCAAATTTTAAGTGCAAAGACAACAGCTGCCAACTCTAGATCATGAGTAGGATAATTCCTCTCATATTCTTTGAGTTGTCATGAGGCATAGGCTATGACTTTCCCATGTTGCATGAGAACACATCCCAACCCTTTGCCCGAAGCATCACTATAGATGACAAATCCCTCCGAGCCAGATGGTATTGTCAGAACAGGTGCTGAAATGAGTCTCCTCTTGAGTTCTTGAAAACTCTTCTCACATTCTTCGCTCCAACAAAACTTTGTATCTTTCCGAGTTAGCTGAGTTAATGGTGTAGCGATTAGAGAAAATCCTTCCACGAATCTCCGATAATAACCAGCTAAATCGAGAAAGCTATGTACTTCGGTCACTGATTTAGATGGGTCCCAGCTTTGAATAGCTTCAATCTTTGTCGAGTCAACAGATATTCCATGACTTGATACTACGTGCCCAAGGAATGCTACTTCCTCAAGCCAGAACTCGCATTTCTTCAACTTGGCATAAAGCTTGTATTCACGAAGCTTTGGGAGTGTCAGCCTCAAGTGTTGCTCATGATCTTCACGGCTTTTGGAATAAATAAGGATGTCATCAATAAAGATGACCACAACGTGATCCAAATATTCCTTGAATACTCGGTTCATCATATCAATGAAGGCAGCCGGAGCATTAGTCAATCCAAAGGACATGACTAGGAATTCATAATGCCCGTACCGAGTTCTGAAAGTCGTCTTTGGAATGTCATCCGTTCTAATCTTCAATTGGTGATATTCAGAACGAAGATCAATCTTTGAAAAGAATTTGGCTCCTTGCAACTGGTCAAACAGGTCATCAATACGTGGCAATGGGTACCTATTTTTGATGGTGACACGATTCAACTCTCGATAATCAATACAAAGTCGCATACTCCCATCTTTCTTCTTAACGAATAGAACAGGAGCACCCCAAGGAGACGTACTAGGATGAATAAAGCCAATGTCTAACAATTCCTGCAGTTGAGTCTTTAACTCTTGAAGTTCAATAGGAGCCATTCGACATGGGGCTTTGGAAATGGGTGTGGTACCAGGTTCAAGGTCGATACAAAATTCAATTTCACGCTCTGGGGTAGGTCAGGAAGTTCTTCAGGGAATACGTCAGGAAGTTTATTAACAATAGAAATATCGTTCAAAACTGACGTATTTTTGTTTAAATATGTGACATGAGCTAAGAAAGCTTGACATCCGTTTTTCAATAAATGAATAACTTTATGGCTTGAAATGACCGTGATTGATTTTAATGGTTTGGTCGCTTGAATTCGCATAATAGGTTGGTTAGGAATATGAAAGCTAACAACCTTACGAAAATAATCAATTTTTGCATGATGAGTAGTTAACCAATCAATCCCTAGAAACACGTCAAATGCAAGTATTTTCAATGAAATAAGATCGACAGGCAATGTGAGGGTACCAATTTGAACCAAACAAGACTTATATACAGTGGATGCAATGAAAGTTTCTCCCAACGGAGTTTCCACAGATAAGTCAAAGTCTAATTTCTCCGGAGTCAAATTTAATCGTTGAGCGCAAGTAGGAGAAATAAAAGAATGGGTAGAACCGGTATCAAATAAAGTATAGACTTCGCTAGAGTTTATGATAAGTTTACCCGTGATGACCTCATTCAGGTTCCTTGCTTTCTGGGAGGTCACAACAAACCCTCTCCCTTGCACTACCGGTTTTGACTTTTCTGGGACGGCCTTTGGTGCCTCCATCCTAGCTGAACTTGTCTTCGGTGAACGACAAAATCGGGCTAGGTGACATTCTCTTCCACAATTATAACATGCTTTGGACGGCATCGCGTAGTTTGGACTAATGTGCCCCTCCCCTCCTCATTTGAAGCATATGATAGGTGGTCGTTCTCCTTCCTTAATGACAGGTGCTGGTGGTGACGTCTTTCCATCATTATTGAATCTCCTCTTCTTGAAATGCCCATTTTTATTGTTTTGGCCCTGATTACCGCCGAAGTGGTTTCCACTTCTGGCCTGTTGATTTCCTCCACGCTTGTTGTCACCGCTTCGATGATCGCTCTCCTTTGGTATTATCATTTTTTGTTTGCCGCTCTCTTTTGGTTGCGTTGACTCATTATCCCGCTCCACTAACTGAGCCCTATTTACAACATCTGAATACAAACACAGTTTATGGGAAATAAGATGTTGACGTATCTCCGGCTTCAAACCTCTTAAAAACATCCGCGTCTTTCTTTCTTCATTATCCACTAAGTGGGACGCAAACCGGGACAACTCGGCAAACTTTGCTTCGTACTACGACATGGTCATATTATTCTATTCCAACTTGATGAACTCCACCTCCTTCATGTGATGAATACTCTCGGGAAAGTACTTGTCGTTGAATAGTTCTTGGAACTTCTCCCAAGACATTTTCGATGTGGCGGTGTTGAATACGCCATCGATTCCCACACGATGAATCCTCTCCTCGCAACATAAAGGCGGCAAAGGGAACTTTTTGCTCCTCGGAGCATCCCAAGACATCAAATATCTTGGTGATCTGCTTTATCAATGCTTCCGCCTTAAGTGGTTTTGGCTCTCCAATAAACTCCGGTGGTCCCAGCTCCTTGAACTGTTTAGCGGTGACCGTCCGAGAGTTTCCAGTGTTTCCACCTACATTTTGGACAGGAGCCGCTCTCGCCTGCTGTTGCATGAATTGCATAAAGCCTCTGAACATTTGATCATTCATCATTTGGTCAGTGTTGTTGTTTGCATGAAGATTGTCGCCTTCCTAATGCACATTATCCTGATTATTGATATGTGGTGAATTAACAGTCGCCTGTGCTCCATTGCTATTCTCAACATTCTCGGATGTCATTTTCAGATACTGCCACAAAACAAAGGTTAATTGACATGTAACATATTATCCCAAAATTCTGACCGACCAAATAAATACCACATAAACTTAGGTAGGTCATACTAGCGAAGGAATTCCCCGTCTCTCCCCTCCTAGTACTATTCTCACATCTTAGCCAGGGATCATATCCCAAAGCTTTGATACCAACAGTGACGCCCCCAAAATTAGGTATACATCACCCATCATGAGTCGCCAGATACATGGTACAGAATTCAAATACAACTTAATAATACAATTGTCGTGTACAATACGACAAAACATAAACTATGAGTTTGAATACAAATATTGTCTACTAGAGAGTATACAAACTCAAAAGGATTCCTCATTACAATTATTATCACACTATATCACAGAATAATGAGGACTATTAATGCACCATCTAGGACCATCACTCCGTTCCTCGACTCGTCCCAGCTATATTCTCATTTCCTGAAGAGAATAGTGAGGGTGAGCTCAACTAGCCTAGTAAGAAATATTATGACTAAGATAATGCAGAATAAATTATCATTAGCCTTAAACAGTGTTAAACTGATACAATATAACAAACATCAAGTTTAACTGTAGCGGAACAAGCAATCCATTAAAAGAGTCAAGTAGAGAATAAAATCTACTATATTTTATGATTTAAAAGGTTTTCCATCACTTTTATCATTTGGGACTCAAATTTTAATAAATAATCCACATCATCGAATCACCCCCACGCACTCTGACCCAAGGATATTCTTTAGTATCACGACCACAATTATCCATGCACTCACGGGCCAAGAATATTTGTGTATTCATTAATGGTCATGATCATGCCAACAACTGTCTATCAATGAACTACGGGCCAATGAGGACTTTTACCACATCATTTGTAACATTACGGTCATGATTACACCGAATAATCCCTGATCATAATCATACCAAGTCCATCTATGCACTACAGGCCACAGATGGCTTTCAATAAAATATAAACATGAGGATGATGACAATGATATAAGAATTCAATAAAACAAGTTCAAGAATTAATTTATCCAGGAACCAATAACGTCCAAACTGTCAACATGATACTGCTTTGTAGAGTAAAATTTAAGAATGCTCAGAAGAATATTTTCATGAAAAGATACTAGATGAAGCGCAAATATCAAGGATATTCCACTAATTTCATGGAGTATAGAAGTCAAAGTTTTAACCAACTGAGTATAATAAAGAATGGAATAACAAAAGAAATCACCATGCATGCGATGTAATCGCATGACAAAAGTTATTTCAACAGAATAATAAATAACGGAATCAGTCCCACAGAAAACGCATGCATACATGATATTCCAACAAAATAATAAAGAATGGAATCAGGTCCGGCATAAAATGCATGCATGTGATATTCCAATAGAATAATAAAGACTTGAACTGTGTCCAGGCGTAAAAACGCATGCATACATGATATTCCAAATGTAATAATAAAGACTAGAATAATGTAAGAATTTCACCAAGTATAGGGTAGCTCACAGATATAAAAGTTATTCTAATGAATAATAAATAATAGAATAACAGAAGTTCTCTTCATGAATACAAAAGAAATAACACTCATTACATTAGTAGGAGATTGAATACTGCAGTAGTGTAGTAACATAATACTCTTATTCTTTCTCTCTTATTCTCTCTATACTTTCTCTCTTTATAGCTTGAATGAATTCATGAAAAATAATAAAGAACTAGGCCTCTATTTATAGAAGATTTCTAGCTTAACACTTGCAATGTGAAAAGGCAAGTGGCTTGACGACTGGTGATGTGAAAAGAAAAGTGGTTTGACGCCTGTAATGTGAAACACCAAGTTGTTTGACGCCTGTAATGTGAAACACCAAGTGGTTTGACGTCTGGTAAAGGTAATTACTATTGGCGAAAGAGACTCTTAGATGATGACATATGGGCCCCCATAGAATAACCAAATTTACCACAAACGTCTCATAATAGAGTCTTTATATACATCAAGGACTGAATAAATATTACCACAAATCATTTTATTTTTAATCAACACATATTTAATCTTTCAACAATTATTAATCATTAATATTATAACTTATCGTCTCAATTATTGATTTAATAATATAACATATTATACAGATGATACTGTGACAATAATTGAATCAATAATATAAGAGATATGATGCAGCAATTACTATAGCAATAATTGAGTATAACTTAGTGACTTCTCACGTAAGCATCAATAATCAATACCGTGTGCTACTATGTAACCACGCGTATTACTGTACTTTTACTACCGGGTAGTTCAACAGTTTTAACGGTAACACCTCCGCCGTTATTTTTATAGAAAGATAATTTTGTCGTTTTCTAACTACGACAATACTTTCGTTGTGGGGTCCACCAATGATTGTGTCGTCGCATTTAATATTCTCTCTCGACAAAAAGAATATTCCCAGAACCAATCGAATATTATATAACCACTTGCTTACTTTGCAAAATTTGTAAATATTACCCACAATTATAACATTATATCAAATCAACACCATAATATTCAAAAATATAATTCGAGAAAATTATTCTTTATTCATAAAAGTTGGGGTCTTACAATATATACATATATTAATGAATAATATACAAGTATGCTTGCATTAAGAAAAACTGTAAAGTCCTTTGATAGACAATAGAAATATATGTATAAGGACTTAGAATGAATTGATCAAATATGTTAGGTTGATCCTACATAAGCAAAATAGCTTTGTAAAGTCCTTAAAAAGAAATGATGTACAAGGACTATAAATATAGAGAGATCAAGCCTGTTAGGTTGATCTAATGATGTAATAGATAAGCTAGTCTAATCGTCGAGCACTGCACCAGAAGTCGTAGTCTGTCAGGTGAGTCAAGGTTAACTCGAGAGCTATCGAGGCAGAATAAGAGTATGCAAGATAGTAGATCTTGGAGTTCGTAGACTTCCAGGGGAAATGAAGAAGAATCGTAGTGTGTCGAGTAGAACTTCCTTGGGATCGTAGAGTGCTGAGGAAGTCATGTTCAGAATCGTAGTGACAGCTTGCCTACGAGCCGACCGGTCATCTGCCGAAGCCAAGACAGAAACGTAGACTACACTCAGAGTCGTAGAGTCTACTGATGCCAAAGCCAAGTCAAGGATCATAAATCACACTCTGAGTTCGTAGAGTCTATTGATTACATGCAGAGATCGTAGTCAAGAAAGATCAGATGAAGACAACAAGCACAAGGCAGACATCATAGAGTGTCAAGATCTGATCTCGGGATCGTAGTGTCTGCACCAGCCGAAGCTGAATCGTAGAGTGCAGAAATACGACCTCAATAGAAGTGCTCATAGTGCCAATGAAGAATCGTAGAGCATATACGGTTCTCAACATATGAGGACTCCCAGAATATCCAAAGGAACGAAGCCTCTGGTTCAAGCTGCAAGCTACATCTAAGGAATCCAGAGAGCACTCAACGAATGGCATGCAGGCTAACAAAAGATCTAAGCACCAACCCAATAAGCATCAAGATTGAGTTGGAAGGCCATTCGTGATGAAGTCTTCAACAAGGAGATCCAAAGAAGACTTCAGAAGCTAACCAAGGAAAGTCAGCTTATGCAGTAGCTATCAAGTGAACAGAAGACAACGATCTTTGAAGCAACCAAGATCATAGTGTTTGCCAAACAAAGAAGGAACTGATGGAAGGTGAACCGAGATACTGGTCAGCCTCTGAAGAGCAAGGCTAAAGTGAATAAGTGCAGGGTCAGTTCATTGATGATAAGTGAACGGGAGATCACAAGGAGAAAGCAAGCTGGACGCGCCACAAATCTGAAGTGTCTTGATATTCAGAAGGGGACCAGAACAAGGAATTAGGCCATCAGTCTCTAAGAGCAGTTGAGGCAAATAGAAGTATTGAAGCACTGCACAATACAAGGAAGAGGTATTCTACATTGAAGATCCAATCAACACTCTTCAAGATCGTAGTGTTAACTCTACTAGTCAATGAACAACACTCAACAAGACACTACGATCGAGTCCTTGAAGATATGCATCAGAATCATAGAGTTCGAATAACTGAAGATTGAAGCATTGACAAATGTTCAATCTGAAGGGTAATATTTAGACAAGTGCTTATTAAGAGAATCGATGCAATAGGACAACCTCTGATCGAGAAATCAGAAAGAGGTAATAAAGTCTTCAACATGCCCAAGACATTAAAATGATACATCTGACAGGGTAGGTGAAATAGTAGACTGCAGCGTCAAAAAAAGTATGACAAGTCACATCAAGCAGTCTACCTCAAGCAATTTGTGATCTGTGAAGAGATTTGAATAGCCTTCAACGGCTACTTTCCAACGGAAGGATTGAGAAGGAGTATAAATAAGGAAGAGCTTCAAAGTTCAAAGGCTGCTGGAGTTGCCTAGTTTGGAGAGAAGGTGGACTGATCTAAAACATGTGAAAGAGTGAGTCAGAAGGCTCACTCTACGATCCACCAAGAACACTCAGAAGTCAGATAAAGAAAGAAGTAGAAGTGTGAGTTCTACTATGTAGAAGTGAGAGTTCTACTTCATGAAGAGTGTTCAGAACTGCCGAGAGAAAGAAGAGCATTATGTCATCTTGGTGTCCATCATGGGAAGACTCTAAGTACAATAGAGAAGAGCCTACAGTCATCTTAGCAAGTCCATCATGAGAAGGCATCAAGTAGCAGAAGGGAGATCACAAAAGCCATCTTGGTGTCAAGCATGAGAAAGCTTCTAAGTACCTAATAGAAGAGCCTACTGTCAACTTGGAAGCCTCTCATGTGCAGACATCAAGTACCAAGGAGAATGATCTTTAAGGTAGTTTAACAAGGGGTCATCCGAAGTGGTTGAGTAACCAAAGTAGCTGAGCATCATGCAACACTCAGCTGCACTTCAAGGATGATCAAGCCAAGCTGCTAAGTATAGAAGATGTTCAGAGCATGAAGACATCTTAGCAGCTCAGCACCGACGCCAACACCAACAAACAAATAACTCAACAAAGCCAGGGCCTGAGGGGTCCTTGTCCAAAAGGACTAAATGAAGCAAGGCCAGAAGGGTCCTTGTCTGGAGGGACTAAACGAAGTTCCAAGGCTGCTGGCCTTGAAGAGTTCTTAAGTGAACTGAAGTCCCAAGGCTGCTGACCTTGAATGAATCTTAGTGATTCAGGGTGCTACCCTTCCTTAGTGGAAATCCTGCTAGTTGAAAGAAGAAGAGTGGATTAGGAGCTTGAGTCTCTGAACCACTTAAAACCTCTTGTGTTTTTTACATTATGTCATTTACATTATGTACTATAACTTCTATAACTGCTATATATGTTTTAACTGCTTATAAATAAACTTACTCTACGAACAATGTATGTATGATTATGAATATATCAATGAAGGGGATCTTTTACTTATTCCGATGTGCCTGAAAAGTATTTGAAATAAAAAGGATCTATTCAACCCCGCCCCCTTCTAGATCTATTGTGCCATCTGGGAACTAACAATTAGTATCGGAGCAGGTTCTCATGCTATATTCAAAAGCTAATCGCTTTGAGTCTGATCCCAGGAACTAACATTGTTCTAAACTTAGTTTAGTAGTAAGTAACTTGTTATATGCAGATGAGCTCACATGTTGGAAATATTGTGTATAGGTTAAATGTGTATATACACATGAAGCTGCTCAGATTGGTCTATGGTCTCTATTGATACATCAACAAGACCAATCTTAGCCTGCAGTCAATCTTGTAGTCCTAAGACTAAAAGAGAACACTCAAGAGACGTCAATGACAAGGAGTCAAGCACCCACCAATCTGAAAGATGAAGACGCCATACATGCTAAGAAATGCTTATCGAAGAGAAGAAAGAAGATCTTCTCAAACTTATGTCTAGCCAACCAACAGCTGGGTGCAAACTCTGTTAGCTAAAAGATATCAAAGATCTTAATGACTGAGATTCTATTGGCCTATATCTTTAAGACCACTACTGATTGATTAAAGGCCAGCAAGAGCAATAAGCTGTCAGGAGCAAAAGTAAAGCTATGCTCATCAATACCTAAACTCAGTATATCAAAGGAAAATGACTGTTTAGTAACTGACAGTAAAAAGGTACGGTTCCTCACTATTATAATTGTTCATCATAATTGCATCTTCTTATGAACTATAACAGTATTCTGTCAAGAAGTCACAATCTACCTAAAAAGGTTAAGAGAGAAGGTAACCTGAGGATGGAAACTCAAATGACTATAAACTTTCTCTCCATCCAAGTTTTAGGTTGAAGATGACATCTTGAAGGAAATCTGAAATAGGTCATAAGAACATCACAGGCCTAATAAACTTTATGTGAAGTAATTGTTGCTGGTGGGTTAGTATGTATGTACAAGCCTATGTTCTAAGTGTTTGATAACTCACAGAGTATGATCAGTTCTACAAAAGGATCTGGCTGATCTATAGAAACTGATCACCTCCATGGATCAACTAGATACTCATAAATTATAGAATTGACTCCTACTCTGAACACTTAAACACAGTGAACATAATATAGTGAATGATGAAACCATCATAGATAGAGAGTGTGTTATTAGATGCCAAATCCCACACACTCACCATCATGCATCTCATAATGTATTATCTTAAGATAGTTACATGCATGAATATGTCCGTTGGTGATAAATATGATGATTATCCAAATAAGAGTAACAGGGGTTTAGAAAACTAACCTAGCAGGACCCATTTAACTATGGGTACCAAAAATAGAAATATATTTAAACCTGCAGGTACTTGGTCAGTCTGACCACACTAAGGAATGATGAAGCAGAAGACTTCAGTCAAGAAGACTCAACTAGCAGAAGGCTAAGGACAATTCAGAGATGATTCTGATAAAGTTCCTATCTATCCAAGCCTGTCCTTGAAGATCCTCTGAGCTAACCAGAATGGAGCTCACATGGCTGCTAATCTGTATATGGAAGCAAGCCATTCAGCCAAAGAAGGAAAAGGTCTTATGTACTCAAAAGACAGTCAAGAATGCTATATGGGAAGAATCCTCAAGGAAGTTCACAACAGAAGAGCAACTTATTGTGAGAGCAGAACTTCACAAACACAACTGTCAAAGAAGATTACGTTCATAGTGTTATCATATAATCGTAGAGTGATGAGTCCTGAAAATACTCATCTCTACGATACAGGGAAATCCGAGCGATGATGGAGATTCCAGTCAGAAGGAGATATGCAAGGCTGTCTTCAAATGAACTGAAGAAGAGGGAATCATATCTATTTAGAAAGAAAGTGTCAACAACGGAGGAGCAATGATATGTTAAGGAACAACAACACTGATATATACTATGAAAAGTTGTACCAGCTACAGAGTCCCAAAACCTTGTGGCTGACGAACCAAATGAAGATCCATAGTCAGTAGGAACGTCTCAAAATGTACTACTGATAACCCTTCAGCCACTCAACCCATAATTGTGAAGTGCCTACGATCAAATATATGATCGTAGTGTAAGAAGCAGGAGGACACCACGATTTCAGCAATGCAGTTGTCTAAAGCTGGTAGAAGACGTCCCACTCAGAAGAGGTCAAATGAGATGTCACTACAAATCATAGCTATAGTATTCCATTTGGAAAATGCCTCAGGGACAAACCTGACCCTTAGCTCACTCTAAGAGGTTGGCCCTTCCTAAGCTACCTTAACCCAGAAGGAATGCTTGATTAAGTTCATCTCAAGGACCACGTCAGTCAACGATCGTAGAGTTGAAGTTGAAAAGAACTAAACGATCGTAGTGCTACCTCAACGATTGTAGTACGACCTCAGCGATCATAGAATACAACTCGACGATCGTAGTCATACCAAAGGGTACTCTAGTTCACAAGAAGCTTGGAAAATGAGACACTTGCTAAACCATTCAAGTGGAGGAGATAAGTTCGAATACTTCAGTGAGTGAGCTATGCTGCATCAAAGTAAGGATAAAAGACAAAGCCATCTACTGCAGCATCTCTCAGAAGTTGATCGTTGAGTTAACAAAGGAAATCGTAGAGTCTATAACTGCCTCATCATGCTACTCTACGAATCAAAAGGTCAACGGTCAAAGCCACGTCAATTAAACGTCTACTCTTCTAAAAGGAAATATCTAACTGAAAAGTTATGGGGAGTGATAGCTCATTACTGTGCAACGTGCAACCAATGGACGGTTGACACATCATTGAGTATGCAGAGTTGGAAGGAACTGCCTTAAAGACAATTTCAAATCTACAGATAGTTACCAAAAAGCTATCGAACCTTTCTCCCTCCCATTTTCAAAACCCTAGAAAGCTTTTCAAGAGCGAAATCAGTTTACCCTCCAGAGCATTACCAAATCCTAGACAACCATCTCTAATAAACCTCTCTAAATCAAACACCCACAGTCTTCGAACTATTCAAATGGAGAACTGACAAGTTATCACCGGCATTCAGCTCGGAACCAAATCGTTTGAGAAATCTGAGAAGAAGTTCAGGGACATTCTTGAACTCGTAAAGAAAGCTGGGTTTTCAGAATGCCTTGAGACAAGTACATATGTGTACATTAACCTGGTTGAAGAGTTCTACTCAAATGTCTCCATAAACTCTGGAACTCTGTCTACCAAGGTTAGAGGGCAAACTCTGAAGCTGAAATCTTCTGACCTCAATCAATGCCTAGGTTTTCCTTACCAAGGGCTGAAGAACCTTGAAGATGTCAACACTGAACAACCAAAGGAGCTGATGGGGTACCAAAGAAACCCTAGTTTCAAAGACATGAAGAAGAAGGAGTTTCCTGAAGAATATGAGTTCCTAGCTGAAATTGTTGGAAAGTACATACTGTGCAAAAACACTGCACATGATACAGTGATTGACCAACAGTTAAAGATAATGTCAGCAATAGTTCTGAAGAATCAAATTCACTTTGGAGCTATCTTGTTCGATCAAATCTCCAACTGGGTAGAGAAGGCTAAGAAGAAGAAGACCACTGAAAAACCCCTAACCAAGGTGTTACATGGAAGGATGCTGAGTATTACACTGAAGAAGAAACTAGGGGGGAAAATCAAGGATGATGAAGGAGAAACATTGAATGTGCACAATGTGATGTCTCCATAATTATTTGGGAACTGGAAGAAGAACCCTAAGGAGAACAAAAGGTTGACAGCTGGGAGCAAAAGTAAAGCCTCTACAAAGAAGAGAAAGATAGTTGAGGAAGAGAGCTCAGAGTCTGATGACTCTATAGAATCAAAAATCACACCAGCCAGAAAGAAATCAAAAGTTGTGAAGAAAGTTGGTGATGAGAAGAAAGCTCAGGCCCCACCAAGGAGAGTCTCCTCAAAGGACAAGGATAAAGAAGAAAAAGTCCTAACTGCTGAAACAACAAAGAGAAGAAGCAGCATGTTTCTTCAAGGGCCAGTTAGCAAGAAAGCTAAGGTTAAAGACAAACCATCCTCGCTTCCCGAAGCAAGACATCCAACAAGAAAGGGACGTGAAAGTCGCACAGGAAGTAAAGAAAACAGATGTTAAGGCTCAGTCTCCACAAACAACATCCAGCAATGAAAATGAAGCTAATGTGATGGAAGAGATTGCATCATCTGTTGATAAAGAAGAATGCTCAAGACCCATGGCTAATCCTCAGACCAGTCACTTTGATGACAAAGAAATTCAAGATGATTAAATTGCATCCCCAAATGCAACTGCCCCAACAGGCCCAGAGAATGCGTCAGACAATGCTGATCAAGAAGAAGAAGAGAATGCCCCCTCTAATCTAGAAAGCCTTCATTATGACTCGAAAAGTGATGAGTCCAAGAAAGTAGGATATGTCCCTGCCAGTACTGAACTACAAAGAAGTCTGTCTGTAATACCCTGAAATCTGGTCTATCTTTACACCCAGATTCCGTACGTCACGAGTACATCATTCATCCTGCATACATCATTATATACTGAAATATAACAACATACACTCTCAAATCCCAGGTTCTAAAAACCTTATAGCTTTTCTCATTACAAATAATGATAATTACATTATTATTTACATCTTGCACGAGTGACTTTTATCCGCCACCAAGGATATATAATCGTTCATTAAACTATTCTATAGTTTAATTCTCATCTTTCTACATTACAAGTTTTCACTTGATCATCTCTTTCATTCACATTCTGAATGGCACTTCATCAGGATACCGTCAGCTTGATCTATACGGGATCCTTAAGTTCTTCTAACATCGTTCGCTGAAAATGTTTTTCATTTAAAGCAAGTGTGAGCATTCAATTGCCCAGCAAGTCATAACAGTTAAACATACAACTTCAAAAGTTTAACATTCCTTTGGAACTTCGATAACCAAACAAAGGTTATGAAGCAGCTTGAACAATAGGAATAATCTTGATTCCTATAATTTTAAAACATTAGTTATATTCACTTTGAAATACTTTCATTCTCTACTCTCTTTCATACACATTTTGTCTGGCTAGAATCAATAGCACAGACTTAACAATAACGGTTCATGTATAAACAGGACATCTTTTATTGAACAGTTCAAACATAAAACAGTTCATCTCACAGAAACACCAAAGTGTTCACATTGTGGCACAAGGCCTCATACATTCTACCACTTTGTACAAATATCACATATTCGCACATAGACAGAACTTCCCAAGTTCAACATCTAAGAAATTTTAGAAACTAGCATTCATTTAAAATATGAATGGAGTTAGGAAACTTGCCTTACGCACAGCAATAGTTTATGCTGAACTGCTTATTTTAATCCCTATAACACATTAGGAAACAACACATACACCAATTAGTCATATACTTGACTTACGCATTGGTTTACTTTACTTTACTTCTTAAGGTTCACGTTCTTATAACTAAGTTTATGCGACCATCTTTCTTTACCGCTTTATGGCTTCATGACATACGGAGATGTCTTACTTAATACGTTCATCATCTTTGATGATTTACATTCTTATCTTTTTCTTATAAGTTCTCTAGGACTTAGCACACATCGCTTCTCTGCTAGTAGTACATATGGTACTCTGAGTGGTTTCCCACAAACAACCAACAAACAAGTTCCCGTCTCATCTACACTTCCCACACAGTGAATTAGATCGGTTGCCAATTTTGTATATACCTTCGCTCTCTAAAGGAATTGTTTAGCCTAGCTCCCATATGACAACAATCAAAGGTTACGATTGTAACACAACCTAACTTTTTCTTAACTTATATGAACTATTAAATTATAATGTTTATTAAGTTAATTTCTTATTCCTTATGGCCTTCTGGCAAGTAATTGCCATACCTCAGAACTCGTTCTTATCCAACTCCCATTCGGCTTTCATTAATCTTATTACCGTTCGATACGGCTTTCTTGATACCATTTCTATCTTACTTACTACTTTCATCAACTTCTAAGTCATACAACTAGGGTATACTTAGAACGTTGGTCAAACGCGAATACGATTCACAAGGATCGTTTACGTATTCAACGTTCACGTTGCTCGTCTCTTAATCTTTCATTCAACCTTTATTCCAGGTTTTAATTTCTTTCGATTGTTATCCATCCCATGAACCCCATGTTCATTATTCTTTATTAATGTCGAAGCCATACTGTTCGTTGTATGCTACGACCGATCATCCTTCGCAACAACGTTGTGTTCAGTGCGTCTATACGCTTCACATTCATCTTGCATTACCATGGTATAACATCAAAATGTTATTCATTACCCTTGTCACTCAACGTCTAAGGAATCACAATCATAGCAATCCCTCACGTTCGTTTATCGCGACTACGGTCCCTGGACATCGGTTCCGTAACCCGCATCTACATTCTTTGTCTATTAATCTCGTTTAATCTTTCCGTTCAACCTTCACTAAAGGTTAAAACACTTGATTGAATGTTACATTACGTGAACTACATGTTCATACTTCTTTCTTGCATATCCTCCACTACTTGAGAAATAAAAATCTCATTTCTGGGTATTGCCCTGCACCGGTGCTGCGGCGCCGTGCCCTTCATTTCATCTTACATTGCGGCGCGACCTACTTCTCCTTCCTCTCTTCCCGGGCTAGCCCGGCGGCGCCAAGTCCTTCGCTATCTCTCACGCTGCAGCACCACTCTCCAGACGATTATGGCCGAGCTCGCGCTGCGGCACCACTTCTCGAAGTCTATCAGGCACTGCGGCGCCGAGGCAAAACCCTAGAAATGTTTCTAAGTCTGTCATTAAGTTTGAGACGCGTACATTACGATCTCATAACTTCTTCGTTATAACTCGGAATGAGGTCGTTCCAAAGCCATTTTCTTCCTTATCTTACGTACTTTGATTACGCATGGACAGAACTTCATTTTGAATCCATTAACATGCCATTCAATTGGCTTAATCTTCACCCCTTGTTTATTTTAATGTTCTTTATTCGTTCGTCTGTAATTCGGTCATCCGAACTCGGAATTAGTTCGTTCTTGAGTTCATGACTCACGTTTTATACGTTCTCTTACATTCTTATAAAACCCTACATGTTCGGGTTCATTTACTAACTTTCAAATTTTCATTCTTCTTTTAATTTTTTTTTGCCATAACTTTGTTATAGCTCCGTTTTAATCCGTTCTTCATGAAAGTTTCTAACGTTCCTAACCAAGCAATAAGCAACTAATTTATACGCGATGGTTTTAAACTTGTCCATCAACAACAATTATACTATGCTGGTTTTAAATTTGTCCATCAACAACATTCTTCGTGTTCTTCGCGTTCTTCGTTCGTTCTTCATTTTAATCGATATTTTAGATTACAATTCTACTTTTTCTTGGAATTTGATGTTATAGAACTTCATTCCTTACTTATTTCACCTACTCATTCATAAGATTCATTCGGATCGCTCAAAATTCTTACGAATCTTGTACTTCGTTAATAAATTTATAAACTAAATTTCTAATTCTAATTTCTTTGTTTTCTCATGATTTCAACCATATGAAATCATTTCTAACATCATCTTCTCCCTATTCTCATTAAGCTATGTTTTAAGCATAAAAACTTTAAAAAAAAATTAGAAGAAACTAGGGTCCGGATTACCGTTCTTCTTTAATCCTCTTCCGTTATTCAAAGCCGACGATTTGCAAGCTTTTTTATTTCTCGATCACTTTTGATCCGGGCATTCATGCCCATGCTCTTCCTCTTCCTCTCCCAACCGAGCTCTCTCTCTCTCTCTCAAGTGTAGGATTTTCAAAATTTTAGAAAATGAAAATCTAGCTTTCTACTTATAGAAAACCAAAGCTAGGGCAATTTGGTCATTTCGCCCCTAACCTCCTTACTATTCATGGCTTAGCCACCAAGTTTACTTGGTGGCCAAGTGGCCGGCCCACATGCCCCATGGGTCACCCCATGGGTTGCCCCAATGGTTCTTACCCATCCGTTTACCCATCGGTTCGATCCGCGGTTTCTTTTCTTGGTTTGGGCCTTAACCCTAATTCTTATTGAGCCTAACTTGTGCTTGATTTCACAAATCATTGGGCTTGACATAATCCAAGTCCAATTGGATTCTACAAAGTCCATGAACTCAAAGCTCATTAAGACTAATCGTATTCTACACATTTCATTCTCGTATTCTCGTAATCTCTTCGTATTTAGCTCGTACGATATTCGTATTATACGTCGTACTATTCTTCTTTCTATACTCGTATAATAACTCGTATCATACTCGTATTTCTCACACATAATAACCCTAGTTATTATACGTACTCATTACATTCTCGGAACTCACTTTCCCTAACCCTTAAGTTTTGAGTTCGCAGGCGAAAACTTCATTTTTGCCATAACTAAAATATTATTGAATATTCCATCGCGTCTCAAGATTTTACGTAATCAATAACTTCTCGGAATTTCAAAATAAATCTCCAAGTAGAAAAGGATGAATAGTGCCTATTTCGTCTTTTTCCACGAAAATATTTTGTTCCCGGAAAACTTTTATTTTCATCTTGAAAATTCTTACTCGTTCAATCTAGCTCATAGCCAGAATCCTCCCGATTAATAATCATTCTAGGTTATAAAACGATTAATAAACACATAGCACAAAATAGTATTAATAAAAATTCATTTTATTAATAACTAATTCTTTAACTCTTAATTTCTGGACAATCCGGATTTCCGAGTTGTCACATCCTTCCCCCCTTATAAAAATTCCGTCCTCGGAATTTCTTCAAACCATACCCATACCCGAGTCATCACATTCACCCCTTCTTCACAGAATTTCGCCCTCGAAATTTTAACTTAC
Organism: Panax quinquefolius; assembly: GCA_020205615.1. NCBI lineage: Eukaryota > Viridiplantae > Streptophyta > Magnoliopsida > Apiales > Araliaceae > Panax > Panax quinquefolius. Next base: position 48,106,153 of record CM035165.1, read on the forward strand.
TCTTCTTCTCAACTTCTCTTCAAAGAAGTTCTTATCTTTCAAACATTCCCTCACCTTCATAACTTATCAAGATTTATGAAGTAGAATGAACAACGAGGAATGTATGAATTCCTTTAAAACATTTCATACTTTTGTTGAGGGGTCAAATTGACCATGAACTCTTACTAGGTTAAACAGCCTCTCGCCGTAAACCTTTCGTACACGGTAAGTTTACAATCACAAATAAGGTAAACTACCTCTTCCATACGTAGGTGATCAACCTATCGTATAACCCCATTTCAGGGTATGTTCACCTCAGACTTAATCATTAGAATCCGCACGAAAATAATTTGGTTCGGCATAGCTCTTCAAAGAAAGCTCAATTTTTTTTAATCATGACATACCATTCATCTTAGCCAAATCAAGTAGCTTAGACCATACCAATAAATTGGACATCAACTTGAAACATTCGTTTAGTCAACTCACTTGACATCGACTAATTCTTTAAATTCATTTGCAATACATCAAAACGTTTCATGACGTCATGATACCGCACTTTTCACAGTACGTTGAGGACTTCGTCAGTTTATGACTTCATCATTATGCATCATACCATGGTGGGTTGTTGATCCTAAGATCAAATCCAACACCGGGTTTAATTGCATTAATAACTCCATCCTGTTACCATCTTTGCATCAAATGCACTGATGATATAAAATTCATTTTGATATTTTAAATCAATTTTTGTCTAGCTGAAAAAATTAGCATAGACATACCAAGAATAGTTCTTTTAAAATTCATTGGTTCCAAAAGTTGAACCAACTCTTTCCTTTTCAAGAATGCGCACATATAAGCACGATTTCAAGAAATTTTAAAATCTAGCATATCTAGATGACTTGGAATATCCTATTCTCCATCTTCCTTCATTGTCTTACTTGCGACAATACTTAATCTTCTCTATCACCTTCAATGCTAAGTCTACTGAAAATACTTACTTTCAGTCTAAACATTCATATACCTTAGTATAGTTCATCAACTTACCACACTTTATGTGTTTAGGAACTTTCCACAACCATATATGTTTAAGAACTTATCTTCGCAATATGTAATCCAAGAACAAATCAAGGACTATCCATATGCTTAGGGCTCAGAAACATAGCATATAACTATGAGTCACAAACTTTTCATAAGTATGAGTTTCAAGAACCCGCACCTATCTTATCATTTTCTACCTATCAAGTATATACATGAGAAAAGATTCACCTTCTCGTCATATACATCTTGATAGCGCGACCAATTTCAATGATTATCACTGCTATAAACTTAGTGGTTGTTAGACCAAGCACAAACCTCTGCCCATACAAAGATTCATACAACTCAGCCATCACATGAGTCCTCAATTGAAATCTTACAACTTCTAACTTTCTCTTTACTTAATACGAATTTTCTTTAATTCGTATACTATCCTTTACAACTCGATTTGAGTTCTTCTTCCTGTACTACTTCGTAGTACCATTAATTCATAGCATTAGCTATAAATCATTAATCGTTTAACAGCTCATCTGTTACTACGATTTACTATGATCACGTGGTGATCTTCTTATCATTCTCTTTATGATTATAGTCTTATGTACTCATACCTAAGATTTATAACCTATCAGCTCTGATACCAACTTGTAACGCCACAAAATCTGGTCTATCTTCACACCCGAATTCCGTACGTCACGAGTACATCATTCATCCTGCATACATCATTATATACTGAAATATAACAACATACACTCTCAAATCCCAGGTTCTGAAAACCTTATAGCTTTTCTCATTACAAATAATGATAATTACATTATTCTTTACATCTTGCACAAGTGACTTTTATCCTCCACCAAGGATACATAATCGTTCATTAAACTATTCTATAGTTTAATTCTCATCTTTCTACATTACAAGTCTTCACTTGATCTTCTCTTTCATTCACATTCTGAATGGCACTTCATCTGGATACCGTCATCTTGATCTATATGGGATCCTTAAGTTCTTCTAACATCATTCGCTGAAAATGTTTTTCATTTAAAGCAAGTGTGAGCATTCAATTGCCCAACAAGTCATAACAGTTAAACATACAACTTCAGAAGTTTAACATTCCTTTGGAACTTCGATAACCGAACAAAGGTTATGAAGTAGCTTGAACAATAGGAATAATCTCGATTCCTATCATTTTAAAACATTATTTATATTCACTTTTAAATACTTTCATTCTCTACACTCTTTCATACTCATTTTGTCTAGCTAGAATCAATAGCACAAACATAAAAATAACGGTTCATATATAAACAGAACATTCTTTTATTGAACAGTTCAAACATAAAATAGTTCATCTCACAGAAACACCAAAGTGTTCACATTGTGGCACAAGGCCTCATACATTCTACCACTTTGTACAAATATCACATATTCGCACATAGACAGAACTTCCCAAGTTCAACATCTAAGAAATTTTAGAAACTAACATTCATTTAAAATATGAATGGAGTTAGGAAACTTGCCTTACGCACAGCAACAGCTTACGCTGAACTGCTTATTCCAATCCCTATAACACATAAGGAAACAACACATACACCAATTAGTGATATACTTGACTTACACATTGGTTTACTTTACTTTACTTCTTAATGTTCACGTTCTTACAACTAAGTTTACGCGACCATCTTTCTTTACCGCTTTACGGGTTCATGACATACGGAGATGTCTTACTTAATACGTTCATCATCTTTGATGATTTACATTCTTATATTCTTCTTATAAGTTCGCTAGGACTTAGCACACATCGCTTCTCTGCTAGTAGTCCATATGGTACTCTGAGTGGTTTCCCACAAACAACCAACAAACAAGTTCCCGTCTCATCTAAACTACCCACATAGTGAGTTAGATCGGTTGCCAGTTTTGTATATACCTTCACTCTCTGAAGGAATTGTTGAGCCCAGCTCCAATATGTCAACCATCAAAGGTTACGATTGTACCACAACCTAACTTTCTCTTAACTTATACGAACTATTAAATTATAATTTTCGTTAAGTTAAATTCCTATTCCTTATGGCCTTCTGGAAAGTAATTTCCATACCTCAAAACTCGTTCTTATCCAACTCCCATTCGGCTTTCATTAATCTTATTACCGTTCGATACGGCTTTCTTAATACCATTCGTATCTTACTTACTACTTTTATCAACGTCTAAGTCATACAACTAGGGTATACTTAGAACGTTGGTCAAACGCGAATACGATTCACAAGGATCGTTTATGTATTCAACGTTCACGTTGCTCGTCTCTTAATCTTTCATTCAACCTTTATTCTAGGTTTTAATTGCTTTCGATCATTATCCATCCCATGAACCCCATGTTCATTATTCTTTCTTAATGTCGAAGCCATACTGTTCGTTGTATGATACTACTGATCGTTCTTCGCAACAACGTTGCGTTTACTGCGTCTATACGTTTCACATTCATCTTGCATTACCATGGTATAACATCAAAATATTATTCATTACCCTTGTCACTCAACGTCTAAGGAATCACAATCATAGCAATCCCTCACGTTCGTTTATCGCGACTACGGTCCCCGGACATCGGTTTCGTAACCCGCATCTACATTCTTTGTCTTTTAATCTCGTTTAATCTTTCCATTCAACCTTCACTAAAGGTTAAAACACTTGATTGAATGTTACATTACGTGAACTATATGTTCATACTTCTTTTTTGTACATCCTCCACTACTTGAGAAATAAAAATCTCATTTCTGGGCATTGCCCTTCACCCCAGTCTTCTTGGCTTGCGTTCCTTCATTCCTCTCGCATCTTGTGCGACCTACTTCTCCCTCCTCTCTTTCCGGGCTAGCCCTGCAGTGCCAAGTCCTTTGCTATCTCTCACGCTGCAGCACCACTCTCCAGACGATTATGGCCGAGCTCGCGCTGCGGCGCCACTTCTCGAAGTCAATCCGGTGCTGCGGCGCCGAGGCAAAATGTGAGACCCCAAATTTTATGACATAAAAGTATTCAATTTTTTTTTTTATTTTGGTAAATAGTTAAATTGATAAAAGTTTAAAGTTAAGGGTAATATGTGAATTTTTTTTTTTGGCAAAGTAAGCAAGTTGATATAAAATATTCATTTTGTCGGGGAATATTCGATTGGTCGAGGAATATTCTTTTTGTCGGGAAATATCCGTAGATGGTACAATCATTGGTGGACCCCGCAACGGAATTATTGTCGGATTGAGAAAACAACAAAAATATTTTTATGAAAATAACGGCGAAAGTTTTACCGTTAAAACTGTTGAATTACTCGGTAGCAAAGGTACAGTATTACGCGTGGTTGCATAGTAGCACACGGTATTGATTATTGATGCTTACGTGAGAAGTCACTCAGTTATACTCAAATATTGCTACAGTAATTGCTGCATCATATCTCTTATATTATTGATTCAATAATTGTCACAATATCATCTGTATAATATGTTATATTATTAAATCAATAATTGAGACGACAAGTTATAATATTAATGATTAATAATTGTTGAAAGATTAAATATGTGTTGATTAAAAAAAATAATTTGTGGTAATATTTATTCAATCCTTGATGTATATAAAGAGTCTATTATGAGACGTTTGTGATAAGTTTGGTTATTCTATGGGTGCCCATATGTCATCATCTAAGAGTCTCTTTCGCCAATAGTAATTACCTTTATCAGACGTCAAACCACTTGTCGTTTCATATTACAGGCGTCGAACTAATTGTCGTTTCACATTACAGGCGTCGAACCAATTGTCGTTTCACATTACAGGCATCGAACCAATTGTCGTTTCACATTACAGGCGTCAAACCACTTGGTGTTTCACATTACATGCGTCAAACCACTTTTCTTTTCACATCACCAGTCGTCAAGCCGCTTGCCTTTTCACATTGCAAGTGCTAAGCTAGAAATCTTCTATAAATAGAGGCCTAGTTCTTCATTATTTTTCACGAATTTATTCAAGCTATACAGAGAGAAAGTATAGAGAGAAAGAAGAAGAATATTCTCTTAATACACTACTACAATATTCAATCTCCTACTAAAGTAAGAGGTGTTATTTCTTTTATATTCATGAAGAGAACTTCTGTTATTCCATTATTTATTATTACATTGGAATAACTCAGATATCTGTGAGCTACCCTATACTTGGTGAAATTCTTACATTATTCCATTCTTTATTATTCAGCCGTAATATCCTGATACATGCGTTTCTGTGGGACTGGGTTCCATTATTTGTTATTATGTTGGAATAACCTGTTTATGCGAACTACCGCATACATGGTGAAATTCTTACGTTATTTCATTCTTTATTATTACATTGGAACATCATGTCTATGCTTTACGCATGATTGGTTCCATTATTTATTATTCTCGTTGGACTAACTCAGATGTATATGGATTATCGATGCTTGGTGAATTCTTTTGTTATTTCATTATTTATTATTAGGTTGGAATATCTCGCACATGCGTGCGTTACGCATGACCGGTTCCATTCTTTATTATTACATTGAAATAACATGTCTATGTGGATTACCGCATGCATTGTAAATAATCCTTCGATTCATACGAATAGTATTTTCATTAAAAAGAGGTTTACGCTGAGGCGGTTTTTTAGTTTTTTTTTGACCCTCAAAAATTCTGGAAAAATTTGAAATGATAATTTGATGAGTTTTCTAGATTGTGTCCAAAAATGGCGATTTTTGGATGTGTAGATTAAGAGTTATGGATTTTATGGAAAAAGACTATTTTAAAAGTAAACCCTTATAACGCCTTGTGGTTAACTCCAAAATTGGTGAAATTTTTATTGGGAGTACATGTATATAATAGGAGTATACCCTGTAAGTTTGGAATTTTTGGACAAAAGTACAATTTATGATAAATGTCTAAATATTCGGCAGTTTTAGCCATATGAAAAATAGTAAATGAATTTTAAAAATTTTGAGAAAAATATATGTTCAAGATGGGACTATATTCTGCTAAATCCCAGAAAAGAAATATTTTTGGGACTGATTTGGTATTTTTCATGAAAATGAACTAGTTATGAGTAAATGAATTAAATATGTATGTGAAGTAATAAAAATTGAAAAATAGGATTTTATGGCTTGAGAATCCTATATAGGGTATATGCAGATTTTTGATGAGGGATTTGATCATTGATTATGAAATCTTATGAGTATGGCATTTTTGAATGATTAAATGCATTATTTGATAAAGTGTAAACAATTGAAATAAATTGTTTATAAGTTTAAGAAATGATTAAAATATTGTTATAATATTAATGATATTAGATTAGGAGATTATTAAGTGATTGATAACATTTGGTTATTATTGAACGTTGGATAAATTGTATTATAAATGTTTAATATTTATCCTTTATCTCATTTGATTAATTCTTATATCATTGTCATCATCTTCATGCTTATATTGTGTTAAAAGTCATCTTTGGCCGTAGTGCATAGATGGATTTGGTATGATTATGACCAGGGATTATTCGGTATAATCATGACTGTAATGTTACAAATGATGTGGAAAAAGTCCTCATTGGCCCGTAGTGCATTGATGGACAGTTTTTGGTATGATTATGGCCATGGATTCTCTTCGACCAAGGGTGCAAAGATGAATTGTTTTATGGCATGAGCATGACCGTTGATGAAAACACTATTATCTTTAGTCGTAGTGCATGGATAATTCATGGTCGTGATATTAACGAATATCCTTAGCCATAGTGCATGGATAATTCAGTGATATGGATTGATTATCGAGCTGAGTCTCAGCGATGAAATATAAATTTGTGGATGTGATATTAACGAATATCCTTGGCCGTAGTGCAGGGGTGATTCGATGATGTGGATTATTTATTAAGCTGAGTCTTAGCGATAAAATATTTATTATACACTTTTAGTTCATAGAAGATAGTAGATATAATGCTCTACTTGACTTTTCTAAAATAAAATTATATGTCTTTGGCATGTAGTGCAAAGATGAATTGTTAATGAATATCTTTGGTCATAGTGCAAAGATGAATTTATTAGTATGATTATGAGCAGGAATTCTGATTTGGTATAACCATGATTTTTGATGTTTCAGGTGAAGATAGGTGATGAAAATTATCTTCGTCCTGGTTGCGAAGAGGAATTTTGAACCACAATTATGATTATGAGTTATTCATATGATTGTGGACAGGAACTATTGATTTATTTTACATGGATAAAACAGTATTGGTGGACTTTTAACATAGAGGAGATAATAGACCTTATGGTCTATTTGACTCTTCTAATGGATTGCTCGTTCCGCTGCAACTATGGTTGAAAAGTTTTATTATCTACCATATGTTCTAAATCTCTGATTTATTATTGATGAAAGCTATTGATAATTTAATTATCTTTATTCATGATATTCTTTACTGGGCTAGTTGTGCTCACCCTTTCTGCTTCACAATTCCTTTCAGGTAATAAGAGTGTTCCCATAAGAGTGGGGATAACAGGGGAATAGAACAGTGGTCTCTAGCTGTGGAGGTCCTCCCTAAACAGTATAAAAAAGTGTGTTGTATTCTATACAACATTTAGTAGTTATATTTGGTCTCTAGCTGTGTTGTATTCTATTCATGGCTTAGCCACCAAGTTTACTTGGTGGCCAAGTGGCCGGCCCACATGCCCCATGGGTCACCCCATGGGTTGCCCCAATGCTTCTTACCCATCCGTTTACCCATCGGTTCGATCCGCGGTTTCTTTTCTTGGTTTGGGCCTTAACCCTAATTCTTATTGGGCCTAACTTGGGCTTAATTTCACAAATCATTGGTCTTGACATAATCCAAGTCCAATTGGATTCTACAAAGTCCATGAACTCAAAGTTCATTAAGACTAATCGTATTCTACGCATTCCATTATCGTATTCTCGTAATCTCTTCGTATTTAGCTCGTACGATATTCGTATTATACGTCGTACTATTCTTCTTTCTATACTTGTATAATAACTCGTATTTCTCACGCATAATAACACTAGTTATTATACGTACTCATTACATTCTCGAAACTCACTTTCCCTAACCCTTAGGTTTTGAGTCCGCAGGCGAAAACTTCGTTTTTGCCATAACTGAAATATTATTGAATATTCCATCACGTCTCAAGATTTTACGTAATCAATAACTTCTCGGAATTTCAAAATAAATCTCCGAGTAGAAATGGATGAATAGTGCCTATTTCGTCTTTTTCCCCGAAAATATTTTGTTCCCGGAAAACTTTTATTTTCATCTTGAAAATTCTTACTCGTTCAATCTAGCTCGTAGCCAGAATCCACCCAATTAATAATCATTCTAGGTTATAAAACGATTAATAAACACATACCACGGAATAGTATTAATAAAAGTTCATTTTATTAATAACTAATTCTTTAAATCTTAATTTTTGGACAATCCGGATTTTCGGGTTGTCACACTATCTGTTGAGCAAGAGGAGTTAGAGTCTGAAGAAGAAGAAGAGTCTGTCTCTCCAATAGTTGAACCTCTACGAAGAAGGAAGAGCTACAGACTGCAAGCCCAGTTTGCCTCCAAAAGGAACAGTGGCCAATCAAATGCCATCATTGAATTGAGTGATGATGAGTCTGTATCCCCGGAAGAAAGTGCTAATAATGAAACCAGCAGTGAATAAGAAGAATCTGAGGAAATGCTTGCTGAAGAAGGTTTTGGACATGAAATGCAGCAAGAAGGATTCTCTGCTGAAGCTGATTAAAACGGCTCTGGTTCTGAGAAAGAAGAAGTAGAAAATGACTCCAATTCTGAAGATCGGGAACAAGAAGAACCAGAACTCTACCCTGTCCTCTGACCTGCAAGATTCACCAAGAGAATAGTGGTAGAAGTTCCTAATGAACCATCAGAGACTCCACCTGCTAGATGGGTAAATATGGAGATGAGCAGCTCAGAGTGGTAAGAATGACTACTTTTGACTTAGCCAAGAACTGGAATAATATGGAGCTAGATTGCTCAACCATTCTCTATAACCCTGATGATCTGCTGATGATACGGTTCTTCTAGTGGATGCCATGGCTAAAGGCCTTTACTGAAGGAGATGGAAGCTACCTCAGCTAGTGCTACAAGACATTTCCAAGAATGGAACTGGTAGCTCAAAACTTCCCTAGGGTGAAAAGTTATGCTACAAAGATGATTATAAACAAGCCTCACTTCAAGGTCTATCGACATGCTGGAAATCTTTATATCCCCTACGATTGCAGAGTGGATTCTGAAAGACAAAGAGCCATGACCAAGGAGCTGGTCGTAGAGTCTGTTCACTCTATTGCTGATGATATTCAAGCCCAAAACTAGAAGCCTTCTTATGCTCAAGCACTACTCTCTGATACTCCAGAATCCTCCACAAGCATTTGGTACTCAACGATTGTTCAGATTATCCAAACTTTTGAAAATATGTCCAAAGATGATGATCATAGAGTCCAATTCATTGCTCAACCTGAAGTTGCCAAATAAAAGGATCAAACTACTTTGGAGCAGGAACTACTGAAGATTTCTGATGATTTAAGCAAAAAGATATATATGCTCACTGAAGAATCACAGAAGAAGACAGCTGCAGGAGATGATTCTTTCTAGCACAACCTTCAAGCTATCTTGTCTGATGTATCTCTTAAACTCCAAGAGAGAGATAACATCTATCAGAAGGCCATACAAGATTAGAAGGCAGAAGCTCTAAAAATTCAAAAGGCCAATGCAGAGCAGGTCGAAACCCTCTCTAACAAGATTGATGATATGAGGCAGACCTTCTCAGTGCAACTTGAGCTAGGCCAGCAAAAACTAAAGTTTGAAGTTGCCAACTTCTCCTACCTGATGGGGCATCTTATGTCCAACATGGAGCAGCCCTCTCAAAAGATTGATGACAAAAAGGGGGAGAAAAAGAGGCATAGAAAGAAGAGGAAAAAGAAGAGGAGCAAGAGGCACTCAAGGAAGAGCGGAGGGTTAAGGGAGAAGAAGTCAAAGAAGAAGAAAGCAGCTGCAGATAAAGAGTCATCATTTGAGGGGGAGCCAGACGATGATGATAACAAGATTGCAAAGTCTGAAGGGGAGCCTGATCAGGAAGATGTTGAAGAGGACCCAAGCAAAGACAAAAGGTCATCTTCCCAGGTGGAGCAAGAAAAAGAAGACCAATCAGATGAGTAGCTGATCAACAAGCATCCTGGAAACATACATGGAGCCAAAGAGGTACATCTCTAACTAGATAGGTATGTTTTGGATCCAGGACGTAGATTGTCTTAATGTATAAATTGCCACATCAATTTAAATGACATTCATGATTAATTGTCTTAGAAATACATCTGCTCACTGTATATAAGGTTCATTCATAACATGCATATGCACTTATTATTTTTGTCATAATCAAATAGGGGGAGATTGTCAGGAATAAGCATGTGAATGCTATTCCAATTTATATATGATTTGATTATGATATATACATATATGAATGAATAATATACAAGTATGCTTGCATTAAGAAAAGCTGTAAAGTCCTTTGATAGACAATAGAAATATATGTACAAGGACTTAGAATGAATTGATCAAATATGTTAGGTTGATCCTACATAAGCAAAACAGCTTTGTAAAGTCCTTAAAAAGAAATGATGTACAAGGACTATAAATATAGAGAGATCAAGCATGTTAGGTTGATCTAATGATGTAATAGATAGGCTAGTCGATCGATCGAGCCTTTGCACTGTAAGTCGTAGTCCGCGGGTGAGTCAAGGTTAACTCGAGAGCTATCGAGGCAGTATAGGAGTATGCAAGATAGTAGATCTCGGAGTTCGTAGACTGCCAGGGGAAACGAAGAAGGATCGAAGTGTATCGAGTAGAGCTTCCTTGGGATCATAGTGTGCTGAGGAAGTCATGTTCAAAATGTTAGGTTTGTAATATTCATGAACGCAATCAAATTGCAAAAATAATGCGAAAACGTGGAAAATCAGAGTTTAAAAATTTTACAAACCATATACCCGGATCACCCTTTATGCACAATTATTAATTAAACGAAAAGATAAAGAATAAAATCATACCCTCGAAGATCGAGCTTCCTCAGGTACAAGTCCACCTCCAAATCCTTTCGCGTTCAACTTGAATCCACCGGGTTTGGTTCCTTCCTTTGATCAACGTTAGCCACCCAAGTGTTTGGCCTCTAGAGGTGATCCACCAAGGAAGAAAAAGAATTCAAGAAGATGGGTGGTTGGCTAAACCCTAGTTTTTCTATCTCTATAGAAAAATAGCGTACTCTCCAACAATTGGAATTATTACGTTATATCTTAATATACGATATATAAGACTCACTTATAAAGATATCGTGTAACCTTATTTAATAAAATAAGGTATTATTTAATTAAACTCTTTTAATTAAATGGGCTCCCTAATCTTATTAGAGATAATTAATTAAACTCCTTTAACTAATTTTCCCTCATAATCCTATTAGGAATAAATGAGAGTACTTATATTAAATTAATTTCTAAACTCTTTTAGAAATTAAAATAATTATAATAATTGTAATAATATTAATAAGACTCCTCTTATTAATTTATATTTAATATTTCTAAAATATTAAATAATAAATATTAAGCTATTTAATTTATTCTATCACCATAGATTAAATTAAATATACATAACATATTATTACGATTATGCCATTAACTTCTTAAATAATTATTCTTCCTTTTATGGTGTGACCCTTTAGGTTCTCCATATTAAACCGGTTGTGAATAAATCAATTAGAACAATTCTAATCTTATTTAAATAAATAAATTAAATAATTAATTTATTTAAATAAATAATATTTATTCTACAATAGGGATAAGCCTACCTAGCGATCAACGACTTTCCAGATAATATAGATTTCAACATTAATCATTAAAGAACCTTTGAGTAAATAGTTCTTAAATGCAATTCAATCCTTCCACCATACAATGTCCCAATTAAATATAAGACATGGAATTACTTGTCAAGTCTTATTTTATTTAATTATATGTATTTCGATCCTTAAATACACAACTCAAATAATGCAAATTAGAAACTCCTTTCTAATTTCATTTCGCTTATAACCAAGGACTCTTTGGGTTGTCATTTATCGAATCACATAGGACATTTCTCTTCTTTTAATAGAAGTGGTAGATTCTTTATTGATCATACATTATCTCCATGTATAACTTATTATACCCAAGCATACCCTTTGATATACCCTAAGGGTCTTAAGGAATAAGTCAAAGTATAACTCATCATACACAAGATACTATGATGATCTCAAGTCCAAGGATCACTTGTCTTTTACTATCACTCTGAGAATTCCTATTGACAAACAAGTAAAACTCCATTAGGTATTCCTTAGCGAGCCACGTTCGATGAACTTATTCTCTAATAAGCACCAACATACTTGCTTTAGTGTCTCCACACAAATGATCATGAGATCAATCATCCTCATCCAATGAGCAAGCAACGTATGTACCAATCTATCCGGATTCACTAATCCCCAATTTAGTAATCCAATGATTGGGAACTATTTTAGTTTTAAGCTTTCTAAGAATTTAGATCTCATTAGAATGATCATCATCATTATTCTAAAAGCATTGCTTAAAACTATGGGTTTATCACATATTATAAAACAGCATCATGTAGATAATTAAAAGCCTTTAAAAATTTAATACTTTTTATTAATAAATGAATAAGATTGTTACAAAGTATATGCTTTATCATCAAACATGATTGGCTTGTGTGCATACTACTTTCAATCTTCCACTTGCACTAAAGCCAATCGTCATGGTATCTTATACTCTTCATCTCTAAGTGACGATTATCCTGCTGTTGGATAAGCTTTAGTTAATAGATATGTAATGTTGTTCATGAGAGTCCACTATCTCTATAGTGATTTCCCATCTTTCAATGATTCTAATAATCAAATGAAAGTGCCACAACACATGTTTAGATCCAAGATGAGACTTAGGAACTATTCCTAGTTACGTAATGAACTTTTAATCCAAACAATCAACTTGCGACTTCATTTATAGCTATATACTTTGTCTTTATCACTAAACCAAAGAACTCTTTCTTTGTTTGGAACCTTTCAATTCAATCGCACCACCGCATTCAAGATAATGCTTTACCTTAAAGTGGATTTTTACATCATCTTGGTCTATCTAAAAACTTGAGTCTGTTAAGCCCTCTAGTTTTAATTTAGACCCACCATGAATATGATCACATCCTTAGTTGGGTTAAGCACTTTAAGATGTTTTCCTTTGTCTTCTGATGATCTTCTCGAATATGACCGATCAACATCAGGTCTCGTATATTTCATTACATACATGATTGTCACTCATGCGATCTATCTTTTCAGGAGTTTGTGGGGACTATTAAGAGAGATACACTCCATGGCTCATCAACATGAAACATCTCTTGGAGCTTGCCATGCTAAACGAATTTAACATCAAATGAATATACATTCCTTGGGTTAAGTCGAGCATCCTCTTGAATCTATAGATTTTATCCCCAATTAAGATACTCTTCTCAAATCATTCATGGAGGAATGTTTGGACAACTTTATCTTTACTGATTGTAGCATTGGTATGTTATTCCTCATCCGTAGTATATCAACATATAATACTAGAAATTTCACGACGCTCCCACTGACCCTTTTGTACACACTAGAACTCTTACCTCATCGTATGTAACTCTGGATCATCATCTTCTATGATGTGTACCTCATCATCATCATCCATGATGAATCCATACCTCCTAGGTATCTTCGGTACTATTCCAAATTTATGATTCGGTTGTGGTACAATAGGTCTATCTACAAGTTCCTCTTATTTGACTTATAGTGTTTTGTGGATCATAAACTCTTCAAGATTTATAATCCTCCCACTAGCCCCTTTTAATGATAAACACCTTTATCTTAGAAGGCAGCGTGTTTCGTAACAAACACCTTTTGCTAAGTAGAATTATAGAACATATACCCTAAACTTACTTTAGGATGTCCCACAAATCTGTACATGTCAAATCTTGTCCCAAGCTTATCCTTCGAAACCTTTTCACATAAGTTGGACAACCCCTTATCTTAACATACTTAAGATTAGGAATCCTCCACATCCATAACTTTTATGGAGTCTTGGAAATTTGGATTTTGAGGTTACCTTTTCAGTAGATATGTCGACCATTTCTAGGACAAGATCCTGAAGGATCTTGAATGTCGGTAAAATCATTTTGGGACCGCATCATGTCCAACAAGGTACGATTTTCATTCGAGATACATCAATCAATTATTGCGTATCAGGATGTGTCCATTATGAGAAAACCATTTGAGATGATCTAGAAACTTATTGCACAAGTATTTATTCCTTGATCTAATCAAAGAATCTTAATACTTTGTCAATTTGTTTCACTTATGAATTCTTTGAACCTTTCAAATAATTCACACTTGTATTTTAACAAATACACACATTCAACTCTTTGAATGATCATCTCCTTTTCACGTAAGTCAAGTATACAAAATCAATTAATTAATATTCTGGTTCTATACAAAACATTATTATTATAAATAGAACAACCATTGTTCTTAATTATAATACCAAAAATTTTATTGTCCAACAATAAAATGGAAATAATGTTTCTAACAAGAATTGGAATACAATAACTTATTGACTTAATAGATTTGCCCGTAGGCAGTGCTAAACTATAAGTTTCTATAGCTAATGCAGCAACCTTTGCTTCATTTTCCACACATAGGATTACTTATCTTTGTTTAGCTTTCTACTTCTGCTTGGTCCATTCATAAATCTATATTTATGATAACCAAAGTCGATATCCAATATCCAAGTAGAACCTTGACTTAAAGAAAAATTTATTTTAAATCATGAACAAATTTGTATTTGTAACCAAAACTTCACTAAGCTTCTTTGGTTAGCCTCTACAAGATGCTTCTCGCAGTTTCCTTCCAGTGTCCAGGTTTATTGCAGTGGAAGCAAACTCCTTTGCTATCCATATCAGTTTTGTTCTTATTATCCTTTGTTTTTGCCCTTTCTATATACCTTCTTTGAATCGTTCTTCTTTTCAGAAGATCCTTTGGCCCCTACCAGTAAGACATAGTCTTTCTTGGTTGGAAAGTGACTCTCATCATTTTTCAACATGTTAAGCAAATCAAAGAAAGGCGATATCTAGCTTGTTTATATGAAAATTCACAACAATTGTGAAAGGAGTCCGGGAGTGAGTGCAAGATCAAATCTTGGCTCAAGTCTCCATCCATGACAAAACTCGTTGTCCTAATTGATCAATCAAATTGATTATATTAAGGACTTTTATCTATACTATAGGGTCATCAGTCATTCTAGATCGGAAGAGCTCCTTAAATATCTGATATCTATCAGTCCTACTTTCCTCACCATCAACTACTTGATGTGCAGGAATTGAGTAGGACCATCCATAGTTTCATTACGACTTTGAAGCTCGTTACTCATGGATGCGAGCATGATGCATTGAGCTAATGTGCATCATCTTACCACTTTCTAAAAGTAGTAATCTCTTCCTCCGAGGCATTATGCGCAACCATTGCGAGGATAGGCGTAATAAGGACATAAGATAGCTTTTTGACTATGAGAACTATTCTCAAATTCCTTAACCAATCCGTTTAATACGGTCCAGTTAAATAACATCTAATATGTTTCGCAGTGATAGTAATTAAGACATTGTAAAATTTTGTAAATGAATTTGTAATTAACAACATTTTAGCATACATTCTTTTATTAATTACCAAAATAAATTAGGTCTTGTTTTAAATTGGTATCTCCCACTATTTTCTTCAAACTATATTACCCTCATTTATATAGTTCGGCAAAATCTAATTAAAGATTTGCTAGTGAGAATAAGGATCCCATTTCAAATGTATATAGCCTTGTGGTGACACAACAAACTATATATAAATAAATAGGTAGACAACTTTTGTCAATTACATCAACTATGCAACTCCTTTTCTTTTGTCTCTTAGATTATTTTGATCAAGTGGTGGCACATCCGAATCAAAATTATCCAAGTTAAGTCAAGACCTAGCACTCCATATATTCAAAAAAGAAAAATATCATCCTTGTGGTGACACAACAAAACAATATTGTTCAATTTTCTTTATAAGCATCAAATGTGATAAATTAACATCTTAAATACTTAATACTTGCCTTGTGGTGACACAACAAACTAATATTAAATATTTAATACTCTATTAATTTTATCATGCTAGAAAGCGACGTTCGATATTCCAAATATCTTTGAACGCTAGGACTTAATATAAAAAATGAGGGGTTTGTAATTAATTTGTCTCATCTTGTTTAGCAGCGCACGCATATATATATATATATAAAATACGCGTCATATTAATGAACATGCAAGCATGTTTACATAATATATAAAATATATAGTATAAGCATGCACATATAGAATACTATATTCTACGGATTGATTATGGACTTTTATTCTAGTTTGGTTCACTAGAGCCACCAAGTGAACCAAAAAGGTCAAACCTTAAAGGGTGTAAGAAATAATATTTAAATATAACTATTACATTTAAACCCAAAATTTGTATTACAAACGGGTCTTCAAGCGCTCCTTGCTTTCCGATCTCTAATTTTTCAAAATTAATTCTAACTATTCCTATTACAAAACTATTTAAAATAAATAGAAACCTTGATCGTGATCGAGGGAAGTACATAGGAGGAGATAGAATTTATATTAGAAAAAATTAGAGAAGGCAATCTAATGAGACCCCATTTAATAAAACCCATACATTCATGCATTCAACTAAAATAAAATCCAATCACATGATTCGATAGTCCATAATCAATCCCATTTATTATCATGCACATCACCATATGCATCAATAAATAACATTCATCTTATGAATAATAAACATTTAATATATATATTGATATCATTTAATGGGAAAATTTAGTTAGTATAAAATCTATTTTGAATCAAAATAAACTCCTTTATTTTAATCCAAATTTAAATCAAAATAAAACTATTTTATTTTAATTTATCCAATTTTGAATAAAATAAACTATTTTATTTTAATCAAAATCTTTAATCAAAATAAACTCCTTTATTTTAATTAATTATGGAATCCAATTCCATGTAATAAAAAAATTATTAAAGAAAAACACGGATTATCTTTCCTATTCACAAATAAACTCCTTTATTTTGAATAATATGAAATCTTATTTCATATCTAAATAAACTCCTTTATTTAAGGAAAGATCGATTCTTTTTCCTATTCACAAATAAACCCCTTTTATTTTTTGAATAATATGAAATCTAATTTCCTATCAAAATAAACTCCTTTATTTAAGGAAAAATAGAATCCAATTTCAACTCTAATTAGTTATCTTGAAATCAAATTCCAACTCTAATTAGTTAGCATGAAATTGAATTTTAAAATTAAAATAAACATTTTATTTTAAGATTAAAATAAACCTTTTATTTTAAAATTAAAATAAACTTTTATTTTAATTATAAAATTATCAATATATAAAATAATATATATATATATATTAGTACCGAAACTATTATATATATAATATTTATATTAACTGAACCGTGTGGCACGTTAAAAAAAAAATTTGATATCATGTAAATAATCCAATTAGTATCATGCGTTCTTAAATCCTGTAACTTTGATTCTTGAAGCTCATGATCCCTTGAAATCCGTGCAACCAGCTTTCAAAAAAAAATTGACGGAAAAAAAAAAACAGTACCGTTTTTTTTTTTTTTTTTTATCAATTTTATACAATAAATTATGCCCAATTAAATTGTTCTAAACACATATCAATATACATATTAAATTTGACAATTAATAATTCGCATAAATGTTTGGCTCTGATGCCACTGTTAGGTTTGTAATATTCATGAACGCAATCAAATTGCAAAAATAATGCGAAAACGTGGAAAATCAGAGTTTAAAAATTTTACAAACCATATACCCGGATCACCCTTTATGCACAATTATTAATTAAACGAAAAGATAAAGAATAAAATCATACCCTCGAAGATCGAGCTTCCTCAGGTACAAGTTCACCTCCAAATCCTTTCGCGTTCAACTTGAATCCACCAGGTTTGGTTCCTTCCTTTGATCAACGTTAGCCACCCAAGTGTTTGGCCTCTAGAGGTGATCCACCAAGGAAGAAAAAGAATTCAAGAAGATGGGTGGTTGGCTAAACCCTAGTTTTTCTATCTCTATAGAAAAAGTGCGTACTCTCCAACAATTGGAATTATTACGTATATCTTAATATCTGATATAAGACTCCACTTATAAAGATATCAGGTAACCTTATTTAATAAAATAAGGTATTATTTAATTAAACTCTTTTAATTAAATGGGCTCCCTAATCTTATTAGGGATAATTAATTAAACTCTTTTAACTAATTTTCACTCCTAATCTTATTAGGAATAAATGAGAGTACTTATATTAAATTAATTTCTAAACTCTTTTAGAAATTAAAATAATAATAATAATTGTAATAATATTAATAAGACTCCTCTTATTAATTTATATTTAATATTTCTAAAATATTAAATAATAAATATTAAGCTATTTAATTTATTCTATCACCATAGATTAAATTAAATATACATAACTTTATATTATTACGATTATGCCATTAACTTCTTAAATAATTATTCTTCCTTTTATGGTGTGACCCTTTAGGTTCTCCATATTAAACCCGGTTGTGAATAAATCAATTAGAACAATTCTAATCTTATTTAAATAAATAAATTAAATAATTAATTTATTTAAATAAATAATATTTATTCTCTGATAGGGATAAGCTTCCTAGCGATCAACGACTTTCCAGATAATATAGATTTCAACATTAATCATTAAAGAACCTTTGAGTAAATAGTTACCGTGCAATTCAATCCTTCCACCATACAATGTCCCAATTAAATATAAGACATGGAATTCTTGTCAAGTCTTATTTTATTTAATTATATGTATTTCGATCCTTAAATGCACAACTCAAATAATGCAAATTAGAAACTCCTTTCTAATTTCATTCTCGCCGCCAAGGACTACTGGAGATTGTCATTTATCGAATCACATAGGACATTTCTCTTCTTTTAATAAGTGGTAGATTCTTTATTGATCATACATTATCTCCATGTAAAACTTATTATACCCAAGCATACCTTTGATATACCCTAAGGGTCTTAAGGAATAAGTCAAAGTATAACTCATCATACACAAGATACTATGATGATCTCAAGTCCAAGGATCACTTGTACTACTATCAATACAAGAATTCCTATTGTGCAAGTAAAACTCCATTAGGTATTCCTTAGCGAGCCGCGTTCGGTGAACTTATTCTCTAATAAGCACCTACATAATTGCTTTAGTGTCTCCACACAAATGATCATGAGATCAATCATCCTCATCCAATGAGCAAGCAACGTATGTACCAATCTATCCGGATTCACTAATCCCCAATTTAGTAACCCAATGATTGGGAACTATTTTAGTTTTAAGCTTTCTAAGAATTTAGATCTCATTAGAATGATCATCATCATTATTCTAAAAGCATTGCTTAAAACTATGGGTTTATCACATATTATAAAACAACATCACGTAGATAATTAAAAGCCTTTAAAAAATTAATACTTTTTATTAATAAATGAATAAGATTGTTACAAAGTATATGCTTTATCATCAAACATGATTGGCTTGTGTGCATACTACTTTCACAAAATCGTAGAGACGACTGTCTACGAAATTTGGACCGCCATCCATAGAAGTTAAGACATAAAATAGACTACACTCGTAGAGTAGAGTCTCATCGATGCCAAAGCCAAGTCAAGGATCGTAGATCACACTCTGAGTTCTTAGAGTCTATTGATTACGTGCAGAGATCGTAGTCAAGCAAGATCAGATGAAGACAACAAGCATAAGGCAGACATCGTAGAGTGTCAAGATCTGTTCTCGGGATCGTAGTGTCTGCACCAGCCGAAGTTAAATCGTAGAGTGCAGAACTATGACCTCAACAGAAGTTCTCACAGTACCGAGGAAGAATCGTATAGCATATACGGTTCTCAACATATGAGCACTCCCAGAATATCCAAAGGAACGAAGCCTCTGGTTCAAACTGCAAGCTACATCCAAGGAATCCAGAGAGCACTCAACGAATGGCATGCAGGCTAACAGAAGATCTAAGCACCAACCCAATAAGCATCAAGATTGAGTTGTAAGTCCATTCGTGATGAAGTCTTCCACAAGGAGATCCAAAGAAGACTTCAAAAGCTGACCAAGGAAAGTCAGCTTATGCAGTAGCTATCAAGTGAACAGAAGACAACGATCTTGGAAGCAACCAAGATCATAGTGTTTGCCAAACAAAGAAGGAACTGATGGAAGGTGAACTGAGATACTGGTCAGCCTCTAAAGAGCAAGGCTAAAGTGATTAAGTGCAGGGTTAGTTCATTGATGATAAGTGAACGGGAGATCACAAGGAGAAAGCAAGATGGACGCGCCACAAATCTGAAGTGTCTTGATATTCAGAAGGGGACCAGAACAAGGAATTAGGCCACCAGTCTCTGAGAGCAGTTGAGGCAAACAGAAGTATGGAAGCACTGCACAATACAAGGAAGATATGTTCTACATTAAAGATCCAATCAACACTCTTCAAGATCGTAGTGTTAACTCTACCAGTCAATGAACAACACTCAACAAGATACTACGATCGAGTCCTTGAAGATATGCATCAGAATCGTAGAGTATGAATAACTGAAGATTGAAGCATTAGCAAAGGTTCAATCTGAAGGGTAATATTTGGACAAGTGCTTATTGAGAGCATCGATGCAATAGGACAACCTCTGATCGAGAAATCAGAAAGAGGTAATAAAGTCTTCAACCTGCCCAAGATATTAAAGTGATACATCTGACAGGGTAGGTGAAACAGTAGACTGCAACGTCAAAAAAATTATGACAAGTCACATCAAGCAGTTTACCTCAAGCAATTTGAGATCTGTGAAGAGATTTGAATAGCCTTCAACGGCTACTTTCCAACGGAAGGATTGGTGTCCATCATAGGAAGACTCTAAGTATAATAGAGAATAGCCTACAGTCATCTTAGAAACTCCATCATGAGAAGGCATCAAGTAGCAGAAGGGAGATCACAAAATCCATCTTGGTGTCAAGCACGAGAAAGCTTCTAAGTACCTAATAGAAGAGCTCTTCGTCGACTTAGAAGCCTCTCGTATCACGGACATCAAGTACCAAGGAGAATGATCTTCAAAGCGGATTCAAATGAGGGGTCATCAAAGTGGTTGAGTAACCAAAGTAGTTGAGCATCATACAACACTCAGCTGCACTTCAAGGATGATCAAGCGAAGCTGCTAAGTATAGAAGATGTTCAGACCATGATGACATCTTAGCAGCTCAGCACCAACTCCAACAACAACAAACAAACAACTCAACAAAGCCGAGGGCTGAGGGTCCTTGTCGGAGGACTAAATGAAGCGGGGCTAGAAGGGTCCTTGTCCGGAGGGACTAAACGAAGTTCCAAGGCTGCTGGCCTTGAAGAGTTCTTAAGTGAACTGAAGTCCCAAGGCTGCTGGCCTCGAAGGAATCTTAGTGATTCAGGGTGCTGCCCTTCCTTAATGGAAATCCTGCTAGTTGAAAGCAGAAGAGTGGATTAGGAGCTTGAGTCTCTGAACCACTTAAAACCCCTTGTGTCTTTTACATTATGTCATTTATATTATATACTATAACTGCTATAACTGTTATGTATGTTTTAACTGCTTACAACTAAACTTACTCTACGAACAATGTATGTATGATTATGAATATATCAATGAATGGGATCTTTTATTTATTCCGCTGTGCTTGAAAAGATTCTCATGTTTGTCATATGTTGATTATGAACAATATAATATAAACTAGAAAAGTATTAGAAATAAAAAGGATCTATTCAAACCCCCCCTCCCCCTTCCCCTTCTAGATCTATTGTGCCCTCTAGGAACTAACAATCTTAATTTCTATTTTACAAAGCCTAATTGTAATTTAGAAATTATATTTTTTCTAATTAAAACCCTGATTCCATATTCGGGATTTCTAAACCCTAATTAGGCAACCCTAATCCTAATTGGAAGGCCTAATATATTTATTAAACGTTGATATGATTAGAAAAACCCTAATTTAATTAGGAAACCCTAATTTTAGTTTTAAACTTTTAATTTTCTAATTTAAAAACCCTAATTAGAAAATTCTAGAATTAATGTTTTCAAAAACTAAGGGTTAGAACCTTAGGGTTAACCCCTAAGGGTTTGTGCAATTGTCAAGAATGCCATTAAAATAAAAATACAAATGACCAAAATGCCATTTCTCATTCTTTAATAAGCTAGCTTGCAAATCTAGCAAATAATGTTGGTAGGTGACCAACTATGTTAACTTAGTAACATACAAACACCATCAATCAGCCGAAAATATCAAATCCTAGCAACATATAATCATATATATATATGTTATAAGATAAAGAAAGTCCATTAATTTGCTCATTTGGCCAACCTAGCTCTCACCAACTCTCTCTCACTTAAGACCTCCGAATTTAGCAAGAATTTCAGTCACGAAATAAACACTAGCTAGAAACCCAAGATCAGATTGGAGAGTATAGATCAAGGATTGGAAAGCTAGAAGGTATAAACCTAAATTGATTTTTGATCTTGTATGCTTAGATAATTTTTGTGTCTAAGTGTTTAGAATCTTGCTAATGGATGTTTTATGAAGATCTATGATGATCTATCATGAATCCATAGCATCAAACCATGACCCTTGAACTCGGTTCTGACAGTGTTCTTGAGCTCAAGAACACCTAAGACGACATACAAGTGTCGCTATAGGCTTTAGCAACGGTTTTATTTATTTTATTTTCTGAATATTCCAAAAATTATTTAAAAATAGAAAATAAATTCTAAAAATTACAAAAATGGTTTTAAAAATCATTTTAAATTCTAAAAAATAACTTTTAATTATTTGGGACATTTTTCATTAATATTTATAATTATTTTAATATTAATGATATTTAATTTATTTAATTAGTGTATTAAATAAATTAGAGGAAAATGATTTAATATTACAAAAAATCATTTTAAATAAGAATAATGTATTTAAAAATATTTTGAGTTATAAAATGTAACTTATAATATTTTTGGAGAATTTTTATTAATAAATTAATATTAATGATATTAGATTTATTTAATTAATAAATTAAATAAATAAGTAAAAATGATTTTATTGATTTAAAAATCATTTTAAATAAGAATAAAGTGTTAGAAAATATTTTAAATTATAAAATATAATTTTCAATATTTTGGAGAATTCTCATTAATAAATTAATAATAATGATATTAGAATTATTTAATTATTATATTAAATAAATGATTTTATTGATTTAAAATCATTTAAAAATGAGAAAAATGTTTTAAAAATATTTGAAGTTATAATTAATGACTTTTAGTATTTTGATGATAAATTCATTAATATTTAAATATTAATGGTTATAGTTTAAAAATGATTTTAATTAATTTAAAAATTATTTAAGTAGAATATTAATGATTTAAAAATATTTGAAGTTATTACCAATAACTTTAATATTTTGACAAGTATAACGTTAATAAATTTATATTATTAAATATTAATGATAATAAGATTATTTTATAATTAATTAATTAGTTAGTCTCCTAATCCTATTAGGAATATATGAGAGTACTTTTATTAATTAATTCTTAATCTCCTTTAGGAATTAAATAGTAATAATAATAATAAGACTCCTCTTATTAATTTATATTTAATATTTCCAAAATATTAAATATTAAATATTAAGTTATTTAATTTATTCAATCACCATAGATTAAATTAAATACACTTAACTTATTATTATGATTATGTCATTTACTTACGAAATAAATATTCTTCCTTTTGTGGTGTGACCCTTTAGGTTCTCTATATTTAAATGGTTGTGAATAAATCAATAATTAGAACAATTCTAATCATATTTAAATAAATAAATAAAACTATTAATTTATTTAAATAAATAATATTTATTCTACAATAGGGATAAGCCTCCCTAGCGATTAACAACTTTCCAGATAATATAGATTTCAACATTAATCATAAAAGAACCTTTGAGTAAATAGTTACCGTACAATTCAATCCTTCCACCATACAATGTCCCAATTAAATATAAGACATGAAATTACTGTCATAACCCACAAGCAGCTCCGGTAACCGACTTTAAAGACTTTAGGATCGTAGGACCTCCAGAATTTAGGGGTACTAGCGATCCTATTGAGACGTAGACTTGGATCAAAGAGATGGAGAAAGCATTCACCATTGCTCGTGTGGGTGAATATCAGAAGACTATGTTCGCTACGTACATGATGAAGGGTGAAGCAAATTATTAGTGGGAGGCTAATTAGCAGGGAGTGGGAGAAGGAGTTATAACCTGGGAAAGCTTTAAGACACTATTCTTCGAGAATTATTTCTCGAAGAGCATGAAGAATCGGATAGAGGTGAATTTTTTAGAATTAAAACAAGGGGATGTGACAGTAGCGCAATACGCGGCTATGTTCAACGAGCTCGCAAGATTTGCCACGGATCATGTGGGCACCGAATAAGAAAAGCTAGATGCATCGACCTTGGACTGAAACCTTGGTTGTTAAACAAGGTGTTGGTTCTTTAAATCAACTCATTCGCCAAGTTTTTGGAAAAGGCAATCATTGCAGAAGGAGGTAGTAAGGCCTTGAGTGACTATAACACGGAGAAGAAGAGTAAGAACGCTGGAGGAGAGAGCCGTGGAGGAAGCAATGTGACAACCCGGGATTTCGAATAATCCGAATTTTACGAATAATTTTTTTTTAATTAATATTAATATTAATTATCAATTTTGTGACAAGTATCTTGTTAGGTTTGTAATATTCATGAGTGCAATCAAATTGCATAAAAAATGCGGAAGCGTGTAAAATCAGAGTTTAAAAAAAATTTTACAAACCATATACCCGGATCACCCTTTATGCATAATTATTAATTAAACGAAAAAGATGAATAAGAATCATACCCTTGAAGATCGAGCTTCCTCAGGTACAAGTTCACCTCCAATCCTTTTCGCGTTCAACTTGAATCCACCGGGTTTGGTTCTTTTCTTAGATCAACGTTAGCCACCCAAGCGTTTAGCCTCTAGAGGTGATCCACCAAGGAAAAATAAAGAATTCAAGAAGATGGTGTATTTGGCTCAAACCCTAGTTTTCTATCTCTATAGAAAAGGGTACTCTCCAACAAATTGGAATTATGTTGTTGTAAAAGTCAACAACCCCCTCACCCATAATAAGACTCCTCTTATTTATAGATGTGGGCAACCCACCTTAACAATTAAGGAATTGGATTTTATTTAATTAATTAAATTCTTTTAATTAATTAAGCTTCCTAATCTTATTAGGGATAATTAATTAAACTCCTTTAACTAATTTTCCCTCCTAATCCTATTAGGAATAAATGAGAGCACTTATATTAAATTAATTCTTAAACTCTTTTAGAAATTAAAATAATAATAATTGTAATAATATTAATAAGACTCCTCTTATTAATTTATATTTAATATTTTAAAATATTAAATAATAAATATTAAGCTATTTAATTTATTCTATCACCATAGATTAAATTAAATATACTTAACATATTATTACGATTATGCCATTAACTTCTTAAATAATTATTCTTCCTTTTATGGTGTGACCCTTTAGGTTCTCCATATTAAACCAGGTTGTGAATAAATCAATTAGAACAATTCTAATCTTATTTAAATAAATAAATTAAACAATTAATTTATTTAAATAAATAATATTTATTCTACAATAGGGATAAGCCTCCCTAGCGATCAACGACTTTTCAGATAATATAGATTTCAACATTAATCATTAAAGAACCTTTGAGTAAATAGTTACCGTATAATTCAATCCTTCCACCATACAATGTCCTAATTAAATATAAGACATGGAATTACTATCAAGTCTTATTTTATTTAATTATATGTATTTCGATCCTTAAATGCACAACTCCAAATAATGCAAATTAAAACTCCTTTCTAATTTCATTACGCCCGCCAAGGACTCTTTGGGTTGTCATTTATCGAATCACATAGGACATTCTCTTCTTTTATTAGAAGTGGTAGATTCTTTATTGATCATACATTATCTCCATGTATAACTTAATATACCCAAGCATACCCTTTGATATACCCTAAGGGTCTTAAGGAATAAGTCAAAGTATAACTCATCATACATAAGATACTATGATGATCTCAAGTCCAAGGATTACTTGTACTACTATCACTACAGAATTCTATTGATAGCAAATAAAACTCCATTAGGTATTCCTTAGCGAGCCAATGCGTCAGGTGAAATTATTCTCTAATAAGCACCTACATACTTGCTTTAGTGTCTCCACACAAATGATCATGAGATCAATCATCCTCATCCAATGAGCAAGCAGCAGATGTACCAATCTATCCGGATTCACTAATCCCCAATTTAGTAATCCAACGATTGGGAACTATTTTAGTTTTAAGCTTTTTAAGAATTTAGATCTCATTAGAATGATCATCATCATTATTCTAAAAGCATTGCTTAAAACTATGGGTTTATCACATATTATAAAACAAAGATCATGTAGATAATTAAAAGCCTTTAATAAATTAATACTTTTTATTAATAAATGAATAAGATTGTTACAAAGTATATGCTTTATCATAAAACATGATTGGCTTGTGTGCATACTACTTTCAATCTCCCACTTGCACTAAAGCCAATCGCCATGGTATCTCATACTCTTCTTCTCTAAGTGACGATTATCCTGCTGTTGGATAAGCTTTAGTTAATGGATATGTAATGTTGTTCATGAGAGTCCACTATCTCTATAGTGATTTCCCATCTTCAATGATTCTAATAATCAAATGAAAGTGCCACAACACATGTTTAGATCCAAGATGAGACTTAGGAACTATTCCTAGTTCTCGTAATGAACTTTTAATCCAAACAATCAACTTGCGACTTCATTTATAGCTATATACTTTGTCTTTATCACTAAACCAAAGAACTCTTTCAACATTTGGAACCTTTCAATTCACTTTCGCACTAACGCTCAAGTTAACCTTTACCTTAAAGTGGATTTTTCCGTCGTCTTGGTCTCGTGCTGAAAAACTTGAGTCTCATTAAGCCCTCTAGTTTTAATTTAGACCCACCATGAATATGATCACATCCTTAGTGCGGTTAAGCACTTTAAGATGTTTTTCACTAACTCATAGTGAACTTCTCCAAGAATATGACTAATCAACATCGGGTCTCGTATATTTCATTGCATACATGATAGTCACTCATGCGATCTCTCTTTAGGAGTCTGTGGGGACTATTAAGAGAGATACACTCCATAGCTCATCGACATGAGACATCTCTTGGAGTTTGCCATGCTAAACAACTTTAGCATCAAATGAATATACGTTCCTTGGGTTAAGTCGAGCATCCTCTTGAATCTATCTATATAGATTTTATTCCCAATTAAGATACTCTTCCCAAACCATTCATGGAGGAATGTTTAGACAACTTTATCATTACTGATTGTAGCATTAGTATGTCATTCCTTTATCTGTAGTATATCAACATATAATATTAGGAATGTCACTGGCCTAATCGTCCCTTTTGTACACACTAGAAGTCTTACCTCATCGAATGTAACTCTGGATCATCATCTTCTATGATGTGTACCTCATCATCATCATCCATGATGAATCCATACCTCCTAGGTATCTTTGGTACTATTCCAGATTTACGATCGGGGCCAGGTACAATAGGTCTATCTATAGGTTCCTCTTATTTGACTTATAGTGTTTTGTGGTTCTTGAACTCTTCAAGATCTATTATTCTCCCACTAGCCCCTTCAATGATAAACGCCTTTATCTTAGAAGGCAGCGTGTTTCGTAACAAACACCTTTTGCTAAGTAGAATTATAGAACATATACCCTAAACTTACTTTAGGATGTCCCACAAATTGACACTTGTCAAATCTTGTCCCAAGCTTATCCTTTTGAAACTTTTTCACATAAGTTGGAACCCCTTATCTTAACATACTTAAGATTAGGAATCCTCCCTGTCCATAACTTTTATGGAGTCTTGGGGCCGGATTTGAGGTTACCATTTTCGTAGATATGCAGCCATTTCTAGGACATTATCCCAGAAGGATACTGGAATGTCGGTAAAATCATGATGGACAGCACCATGTCCAACAGGTATGATTTTTCCTTTCAGATACATCAATCAATTATTATGTATCAAGAGGTGTCCATTATGAGAAAACCATTTGAGATGATCTAGAAACTTATTGCACAAGTATTTATTCCTTAATCTAATCAAAGAATCTCAATACTTTGTCAATTTGTTTCATTTCTGAATTCTTTGAACCTTTCAAATAATTCACACTTGTATTTAAACAAATACATACATTCAACTCTTTGAATGATCATCTCCTTTTCTTATTCTAATTTGTTCAATATGCAAAATTATTTTCATGTAAGTCAAGTATACAAAATTTATTAAGTAATATTCCAGTTCTATACAAAACATTATTATTATAAATAGAACAACAATTGTTCTTAATTATAATACCAAAAATTTTTATTGTCCAACAACAAAATAGAAATAATATTTCTAACAAGAACTAAAATACAATAACAACTTATTGACTTAATAGATTTTCCCATAGGCATTGCTAAACTATAAGTTTCTATGGCTAATGTAGCAACATTTGCTTCATTTCCCACACATAAGATTATTTATCTTTGTTTAGCTTTCTACTTCTGCTTGATCCCTTCATAAATCTATATTTATGATAACCAAAGTCAATATCCAATATCCAAGTAGAACCTTGACTTAAAGAAAAATTTATTTTAAATCTTGAACAAAAACTGTATTGTAACCGAAACATAAGTAAGCTTCTTTGGTTAGCCTCTGCAAGATGCTTCTCGCAGTTTCTTTCCAGTGTCTAGGCTTATTGTAGTGGAAGCAAACTCCTTTGCTATCCGTATCAGTATTGTTCTTATTATCCTTTGTTTTTGCCTTTCTATATACCTTCTTTGAATCATTCTTCTTTTCAGAAGATCCTTTGGCCCCTACCAGTAAGACATGGTCTTTCTTGGTTGGAAAGTAACTCTCATCATTTTTCAACATGTTAAGCAAATCAATGTAAGTCGATATCTAGCTTGTTTATATGAAAAATTCACAACAATTGTGAAAGGAGTCCGGAGTGAGTGCAAGATCAAATCTTGGCTCAACTCTCCATCCATGACAAAACCGGTTGTCCTAATCGATCAATCAAATTGATTATGTTAAGAACTTTTTTATGCATGCTATAGTGCCATTGGCCATTCTAGATCGGAAGAGCTCCTTAGATACCGATATCTATCGGTCTTACTTTCCTCACCATCAACTACTTGATGTGCGGGAATATAGTAGGAGCATCCATAGTTTCGTCTTGTCGAAGCTCGTTACTCACGGATGGAGCATGATGTATCGAGCCAATCAGGCATCATCTTGCCACTTTCTAAAAGTAGCAATCTCTTCCTCGAGGCATTATTCGCAACCATTACGAGGATAGGCGTATTAAGGACATAAGATAACTTTTCATCATGAGAACTATTCTCAAATTCCTTAACCAATCCGTTTTAATTGATTCGGTTAATTTAGCATATAATATGCTTCGCAGTTGATAGTAATTTTAGACATTGTAAAAATTCTATAAATGAATTTGTAATTAACAACATTTTAACATACATTCTTTTATTAATTACCAAAATAAATTAGGTCTTGTTTTAAATTGGTATCTCCCACTATTTTCTTCAAACTATATTACCCTCACTTATATAGTTCGGCAAAATCTAATTAAAGATTTGCTAGTGAGAATAAGGATCCCATTTCAAATGTATATAGTCTTGTGGTGACACAACAAACTATATATAAATAAATAGGTAGACAACTTTTGTCAATTACATCAACTATGCAACTCCTTTTCTTTTTGCCTCTTAGATTATTTTGATCAAGTGGTGGCACATCAAGAATCAAAATTATCCAAGTTAAGTCCGACCTAGCACTCCATATATTCAAAAAAGAAAAATATCATCCTTGTGGTGACACAACAAAACAATATTGTTCAATTTTCTTTATAAGCATCAAATGTGATAAATTAACATCTTAAATACTTAATACTTGCCTTGTGGTGACACAACAAACTCATATTAAATATTTAATACTCTATTAATTTTATCATGCTAGAAGGCGACGTTCGATATTCCAAATATCTTTGAACGCTTAGGACTTAATATAAAAATTGAGGGATATGTTTGTTAATTTATCTCATCTTGTTTAGCGCGCATGCACATATATATATATATAAAATACGCGTCATATTAGTGAACATGCGAAGCATGTTTGCATAATATATAATATATATCTATATAAGCATGCACATATAGAATACTATATTCTACCTGGATTGATTATGGACTTTTATTCTAGTTTGGTTCACTAGAGCCACCAAGTGAACCAAAAGGTCAAACCCTAGGGGTGCAAGAAATAATATTTAAATATAACTATTACATTTAAACCCGGGCTCTATTACAAACGGGTCTTCAAGCGCTTCTTGTCCCTTGATCTCTAATTCTTCCAAATTAATTCTAAATATTCCTATTACAAAACTATTTTAAAATAAATAGAAACCTTGATCGCTGATCGAGGGAAGTACATAGGAGGAGATAGAATTTACATTCGGAAAAATTAGAGAAGACGAGGTACGCAGACCCCATTTAATAAAACCCATACATTCATGCATCCAACTAAAATAAAATCCAATCACATTGGTCAATAGTCCATAATCAATCCCATTTATTATCATACACATCATCATATGCATCAATAAATAACATTCATCCTATGAATAATAAACATTTAATATATATATTGATATCATTTAATGGGCAAATTTAGTTAGTATAAAATCTAATTTTGAATCAAAATAAACTTCTTTATTTTAATCCAAATTTAAATCAAAATAAAACTATTTTATTTTAATTTATCCAATTTTGAATAAAATAAACTATATTATTTTAATCAAAATCTTTAATCAAAATAAACTCCTTTATTTTTATTAATTATGGAATCCAATTCCATATATATATATAAAATAAAATTTTAATTAAAATAAACTCTTTTATTTTAATTAATTATGTAATCCAATTCCATGTAAAAAAAATCTTTTATTAAAGGAAACACGGATATTCTTTCCTATATTCAAATAAACTCCTTTATTTTGAATAATATGAAATCTTATTTCATATTTAAATAAACTCCTTTATTTAAGGAAATTAGGATTCTCTTTCTATTCACAAATAAACTCTTTTATTTTGAATAATATGAAATCTTATTTCATATCTAAATAAACTCCTTTATTTAAGGAAAAATAGAATCCAATTTCAACTCCAATTAGTTATCATGGAATCCAATTCCAACTCTAATTAGTTAGCATGAAATTTAATTTTAAAATTAAAATAAATCTTTTTATTTTAAGATTAAAATAAACTTTTTATTTTAAAATTAAAATAACCTTTTATTTTAATAATAAAATTATTAAAATATATATATATATATATAATATATATTACGCTTATATATATATATATATAAATATATATATATATATATATATATATATATATATTATAAAACCGTACCTTTCCTTTTCAAAAACCGTGCGCTGCCTTTTAAAAAAAAATAAGCTCCTGCTACCTTTTTTTTTTTAATTTTAAAACCGTGCACATGTTGTAATCCCTTGAATCAATTGGTTAAAAGGGAAGCCAGGAACATTTTTTTTTTTTATGGGCCACGTCGGTTTTCTGGTTTTTTTTTTTTTTAAATCTGCATCCCCTTGATTGCCCACGTGGGAAACATAACAGGCGCAGCCTTTTTTTTTTTTTTATGATTCACGAATTTTATATAACAATAATATGCCCAATTAAATTGTTCTAAACACATATCAATATACATATCAAATTAAAACAATTAATAATTCGCATAAAGGTTTGGCTCTGATGCCACTGTTAGATTTGTAATATTCATGAGCGCAATCAAATTGCATAAAAAATGCGGAAGCGTGTAAAATCAGAGTTTAAAAAAAAATTTACAAACCATATACCCGGATCACCCTTTATGCATAATTATTAATTAAACGAAAAAGATGAATAAGAATCATACCCTTGAAGATCGAGCTTCCTCAGGTACAAGTTCACCTCCAATCCTTTTCGCGTTCAACTTGAATCCACCGGGTTTGGTTCCTTCCTTAGATCAACGTTAGCCACCCAAGCGTTTGGCCTCTAGAGGTGATCCACCAAGGAAAAATAAAGAATTCAAGAAGATGGTGTATTTGGCTCAAACCCTAGTTTTCTATCTCTATAGAAAAGGGTACTCTCCAACAAATTGGAATTATGTTGTTGTAAAAGTCAACAACCCCCTCACGTATAATAAGACTCCTCTTAATTATAGATGTGGGCAACCCACCTTAACAATTAAGGAATTGAGTTTTATTTAATTAATTAAATTCTTTTAATTAATTAAGCTCCCTAATCTTATTAGGGATAATTAATTAAACTCCTTTAACTAATTTTCCCTCCTAATCCTATTAGGAATAAATGAGAGTACTTATATTAAATTAATTCCTAAACTCTTTTAGAAATTAAAATAATAATAATTGTAATAATATTAATAAGACTCCTCTTATTAATTTATATTTAATATTTCTAAAATATTAAATAATAATATTAAGCTATTTAATTTATTCTATCACCATAGATTAAATTAAATATACTTAACATATTATTACGATTATGCCATTAACTTCTTAAATAATTATTCTTCCTTTTATGGTGTGACCCTTTAGGTTCTCCATATTAAACCTAGGTTGTGAATAAATCAATTAGAACAATTCTAATCTTATTTAAATAAATAAATTAAACAATTAATTTATTTAAATAAATAATATTTATTCTACAATAGGATAAGCCTCCCCAGCGATCAACGACTTTCCGGATAATATAGATTTCAACATTAATCATTAAAGAACCTTTGAGTAAATAGTTCTCAGTATAATTCAATCCTTCCACCATACAATGTCCCAATTAAATATAAGACATGAAATTGTCAAGTCTTATTTTATTTAATTATATGTATTTCGATCCTTAAATGCACAACTCCAAATAATGCAAATTAAAAATCCTTTCTAATTTCATTACGCCGCTAAGCCAAGGACCATTGGGTTGTCATTTATCGAATCACATAGACATTTTCTTCTTTTATTAGAAGTGGTAGATTCTTTATCGATCATACATTATCTCCATGTATAACTTATTATACCCAAGCATACCCTTTGATATACCCTAAGGGTCTTAAGGAATAAGTCAAAGTATAACTCATCATACATAAGATACTATGATGATCTCAAGTCCAAGGATTACTTGTACTACTATCACTACAGTGAATTCCTATTGACAGCAAATAAAACTCCATTAGGTATTCCTTAGCGAGCCAACGCTCAAATGAACTTATTCTCTAATAAGCACCTACATACTTGCTTTAGTGTCTCCACACAAATGATCATGAGATCAATCATCCTCATCCAATGAGCAAGCAACGTATGTACCAATCTATCCGGATTCACTAATCCCCAATTTAGTAATCCAACGATTGGGAACTATTTTAGTTTTAAGCTTTCTAAGAATTTAGATCTCATTAGAATGATCATCATCATTATTCTAAAAGCATTGCTTTAAACTATGGGTTTATCACATATTATAAAACAGCATCATGTAGATAATTAAAAGCCTTTAATAAATTAATACTTTTTATTAATAAATGAATAAGATTGTTACAAAGTATATGCTTTAGCATCAAACATGTTTGGCTTGTGTGCATACTACTTTCATATCTGTGATACGAGCCTCGAGAAGGGGTCAATTTGTGTATTGACTAATAAATTAGAGGAGAGTTGTGCTTAACAGCTTTAGAAACCCTAACCTTAATTTCTGGATAGGGATTCGATAGAAAGTATAATTAAAATAATTATATTAAAGAGTATGTGTTTGTACTGTATAGAGATATTAAAATAATTATATTAAAGAGTATGTGTTTGTACTGTATAGAGATATTGATCAATGATTGATCGGATAAGGTTTAAAATTAATAAACCCTAATAAGAGATTAAAACCCCTAATATCTGGATTAGAAACCCTAACATACCGTTAGAAACCCTAATCGAAAGTCAGGAAACCCTAATTTAATATTCGGGAATCCCAAAACCCTAATTAGGAAACCCTAATCATAATTAGTAACCTTAATGTGTTTATCAAACTTTAATATGATTAGAAAATCCTAATTATATTTAGTTATCTTAATTTCTATTTTACAAACCTTAATTGTAATTTAGAAATTGTAATTTTTCTAATTAAAAGCCTAACTTCATATTCAGGATTTCTAAACCCTAATTAGGCAACCCTAATCCTAATTAGAAGGCCTAATATATTTATTAAACGTTGATATGATTAGGAAAAGCCTAATTTAATTAGGAAACCCTAATTTTAGTTTTAAACTTTTAATTTTCTAATTTAAAAACCCTAATTAGAAAATTCTAAAATTAGAGTTTTTAAAACCTAAGGGTTAGAACCTTAGTGTTAAACCCTAAGGGTTTGTGCAATTAACAAGAATGCCATTAAAATAAAAATACAAATGACCAAAATGCCCTTTTTCATTCTTTAATAAGCTAGCTTGCAAATCTAGCAAATAATGTTGGTAGGTGACCAACTATGTTGACTTAGTAACATACAAACACCATCAATCAGCCGAAAATATCAAATCCTAGCAACATATAATCATATATATATATATATATATGTTATAAGATAGAGAAAGTCCATTAATTTGCTCATTTGGCCAACCTAGCTCTCACCAACTCTCTCTCACTCAAGACCTCCGAATTTAGCAAGTATTTCAGTCACAAAATAAACACTAGGTAGAAACCCAAGATTAGATTGGAGAGTATAGATCAAGGATTGGAAAGCTAGAAGGTATAAACCTAAATTGATTTTTGATCTTGTATGCTTAGATAATTTTTGTGTTTTAGTGTTTAGAATCTTGCTAATGGATGTTTTATGAAGATTTTTGATGATCTATCATGAATCCATAGTATCAAAGTGGGTAAAAACTATGTTTTTCAAAATCTGTTCTTGAGCATTCTTAGTGGTCTGACAAGCAATGTCAGTGGCCACAGATCCTTGCTCGTTTATGATATTTGTTGTTTTAAAGTTGTAACTTGTCGCCTGGTATGTGGTCTTTAATCTGCAAGTGGAATCATTCTCATTTGATGTCTAGATCATGAGTTATTAACGGTCAAAACTCGTTGGCCAACGTTGACCGGGCGAATTCTGGGTAACCCAGAAAGTCATTTTCAGTGTCTCACAACATTTTGTATGGTTTGGATCTGTCCGTTTTGATGTGTATATGTTCATATTAGAGTAACCGTATTGTAGTCTGTTGTATGGAATATAGATCCATGGTTTTAAGTTCCACAAACAAATAATAGATCGAGTATAATTAATGGCCAAACAAGGCAAGACGAACACGGATCATGTTTCTGGAATTTCCAGAAACTGTGTGAGATAGCTCTCTGACAAGATTTGACCGAGCTTAATCTTGAACCTGTGATGTATTCGGACTGCTAGGTTGTTGTATTTATGTTATATTACATGGGTACTGTATATTTGAACCATAAGAACACATGAATCATGACTGGAACATTAAATTAATTACGTTGGAAAGTAGGCACTCGGACTGCTGGTTTTTTTGGAAAACCCAGAAACCGTCTGACAAGGCTTTTGAAGGCACATATCGTCTTTATATTTTATTGTATGACCGAGATGAAGTTTGATGCATGTAGTGTTACATAAATACTACACGATCAATACATAACTAGCCCAAAACATGATCATATTTGTGATTTAAAGCCGGTCAAACCATGACCCTTGAACTCGGTTTTGGCAGTGTTCTTAAGCTCAAGAACACCTAAGACGACAGACAAGTGTCGCTATAGGCTTTAGCGACGGTTTTATTTATTTTATTTTCTGAATATTCCAGAAACTATTTAAAAATAGAAAATAAATTCTAAAATTTACAAAAATGGTTTTAAAAATCATTTTAAATTCTAAAAAATAACTTTTAATTATTTGGGACACTTTTCATTAATATTTATAATTATTTGAATATTAATGATATTTAATTTATTTAATTAGTGTATTAAATAAATTAGAGGAAAATGATTTAATATTACGAAAAATTATTTTAAATAAGAATAATGTATTTACAAATATTTTGAGTTATAAAATGTAACTTTTGATATTTTTGGAGAATTTTCATTAATAAATTAATATTAATGATATTAGAGTTATTTAATTAATAAATTAAATAAATAAGTTTAAAATGATTTTATTGATTTAAAAATCATTTTAAATAAGAATAAAGTGTTAGAAAATATTTTAAAATATAAAATATAATTTTCAATATTTTTGGACAATTCTCATTAATAAATTAATAATAATGATATTAGATTTATTTAATTATTATATTAAATAAATGAATTAAAAATGATTTTATTGATTTAAAAATCATTTAAAATGAGAAAATGTTTTAAAAATATTTTAAGTTATAATTAATGACTTTTAGTATTTTGATGATAAATTCATTAATATTTAAATATTAATGGTGGTGGTTTAAAAATGATTTTAATTAATTTAAAAATCATTCTAGTAGAATATTAATGATTTAAAATATTTGAAGTTATTAACAATAACTTTAATATTTTGACAAGTATAACGTTAATATTTTTATATTATTAAATATTAATGATAATAAGATTATTTTATAATTAAATCATTTAAAAATGATTCCAATGTTTGAAAAATTATTATAAATTATAATAATTGTTTATAAATTATTAAAAGCTTCCGAAAAATATTATAAACGATATTTGAGTTATCTAAAATAATATTGAAACTTAGAGACCAAGATTAATTCACAATAATTGTGTTAATTGTCCGATAGGGTGATCAGAACACCGTGAATGGACCATGTTAGACTTGTTAAGTGTTTATATAGGTTATAAACATTAATGTGGCTATGTGGTAATGTGCCTAGGAGAAGTTTGAGTGTAGAATAGAGTGTTACGTGTTATAAAATATTGTGCTAATTGTGAGACCGATATTATTGGTTTTAGGTCTTTCAAACGCAGATAAGTTTATTGTGTAGCTGTAAACAGCGGAAGAGGCAAGTTCTCTAACTCAACCTTGAGTTATATTCATTCAATTATTATAGTGGTTAATTATTGTTGATTAGACCACGTCCAAGTATTGTTGATTATTCGCAGTTAGCGCATGTTTAATAATTCAAATTGAATTACTGATTCGAAAAATATACATTCGTAGAATAACTGTTGTTGGATATTCATATTCGTAGAAGCTAGTATTGACAGTACATATAATTCCTGTTTATTGTCAAATTATGTTGAGAAATATCTTAGCTAATTGTTTTGGCAAGACGAACATTTGTTAGAACTTGATAGGTTCAAGAAGAGAAGAGAAGAGAATTCAATTATTATTGATAGATCAATGCCAGTTATTTCGGCTAGATCAAAAAAGCAAAACTTGATAGGTTTGAGAAGAGAAGTGATTAGATATTGAAATCATTGCGTTTTGTTCTTAAATCAAATTTTGATTCAAAGACTGAGAAGAAGAACCTTTAATATAAAGGGAACATTTTAGGTCATATATTCTACTATCATAAGATCGTTAAGTATTATGCATAATATAGGGTATAATAAAGCTGATCACTTGGTATACTTGCAGAGGGGTATGATTTAATCTTTATGGTTATCTGATACTCGTGCGTATGTATCAAAGTAAATCTTTGATAGATACCCTAGAAGAGAAGTTCTAGATCTAATGGATCGCTTAGCATAAAACTGGAAAACATTCCACTTTGTTATTGCGTAGAATTGATTCTTGTTTATTCAATAGAATATCGTAGAAACTTTGAAAACGTTGTACTATTTCATTATCAGATTATTGTGTTGCCTAGAATACGAGAAGACCTGTTATTGATTAACGATTTGTTCAGCTATTTCAAAGTTCCCTAAACTTTTGTGTCATTCTATCAAAATATATAGTCTATTATTCTGATACTTATACATTCATTGTATATCTTAACTTGCGGGGAAAATTTGT
Organism: Panax quinquefolius; assembly: GCA_020205615.1. Taxonomy (NCBI): domain Eukaryota; kingdom Viridiplantae; phylum Streptophyta; class Magnoliopsida; order Apiales; family Araliaceae; genus Panax; species Panax quinquefolius. The sequence goes on from CM035165.1 coordinate 48,144,598, forward strand.
TGCTTACCCTTGCTAAATAAAACTTTTCAGCTAGGGACGAAGTTGCAGAAGGGTGCTGCGAAGAAGAACAAAGGAAAAGGCATAGTGATAAATTAGTATAATGAACATTAGTATTATTATGTTGTATTATAAAGCCTTTTTATATATGTAAGGGGTATGTTTGTAATGTTAAGGTTAGCGGACCTGGGACTAATGTATTAATAGCATATGTTAATGTGATATGTATTACTATTTCTATATGAATAGGTAGTTAAATAGTATTATATTGTGGATCGTGAGCACCAAACTTGGGGGTCAGGTAACGTGGATTTGGGGGTGTCATAGGTTGGTATCAAAGCTGTAGTGACCAAGGCGTCACAAGTTGGTAGCAGAGCTGTATGTTATAAACCTTAAGTGGGGTGGGGAAAACCCTAGGATTATAACCATAAGAAAAATCTAGAATACTCATTTAGAGTACTAAGTGAGGGATTGCCGAAATATATCGATAGTGAGATATGTGGACACATAGTGTGAGAAGTTTGTACTGGAGAAGTATTAATCAAGTCAATTAGACTGATGGCAGGATGTCTGGAGAAGATGAAATGAGTGCGGAGATGCTAGCGGCTATTTCACCAGTGCTAGTAGCCGAGGTGCCAGCGCAAAGAGAGTTAGTTGAAGAGGTGGGATAAGATGAACCTATGATCAATCTGGGGAATGATCATAACGATTATCCCGAGATGTATCTGAGTGGTGATGAGGAGGCAGACTCCAAAGAAGTTAAGGTGGAGAAAGAGAATTAGATGAAAGTTGGAGAGAAAGATCAAGAATCTGCAGAAGTCCAAGAACTCCATAGTAAAGTATTTCTCTTGGAGGAATTATGGAAGACAGAGCGAGCATTACGCAAAATAACTGAAGAATGGAACGAGCTGAAGGCGCAGATGGAGAGGATGAAGACTGAAGGTGGTGGATCGTCTGAAGGAACAATCAAACTGCAAAAAGTCAAGAATAATAGAAAGAGGGACAACGACATCAATAACTCTAGCAATAACTCTGAAAATTCAAACCCAAAGAAGAAGCAAGTGTGCAGCAAGCGTGGAGAGACTCACATGGGAGAATGCATGATGTGGAAGAACATGTGCTTCAATTTTAAGCAGGAATGACATATTTCCCTACATTGTCCTAAGCCGAATATGAAAAAGTGTTTTTCATGTGGGAGACCGGGTCACGGATGTAACAAGTGTCCCAGTAAGAAGAAGACTAGTGAAGGGAGTGGACGGTAGATAACTTAAGTTTAAGCGATAGTACCTTATGATAGTATATTGAGAATGATGTGTGAACATATTTAAATATATATCTTTTTAAGAAGGAAATCTTTATTTTCTATATGAATATAAGATTAAGATTAATTTTTGAGTTCTTAAAACTCATATTTATGGTAAGTTCATGACTCATAATTATATGAAATGTTTTGAACCCCTCAGCGATGGACGCCAAAGGTCTGACTAGGATAAGTTCATACACTCATATAATTGTGGCAAGTCCCTGAACCCCTATGTGTGGTAAGTTTGATGAACTGGGGAATAGTTATGTGTGAATGGAGAATTACAACTTTTGTTTAAAGTTGTGTTGTTAATCCTGATATTATTTTTTTAAAAAAGGATAGTGCTATTGTTGGGTTTCGCATAGAAACGCACAACAAAAATTAAAATTTTAAAGCAATTTCCAAAACCCTAAAATAGGATCCATGCGAAAAACAATTAATTCAGTGGTTAGATATTATACTGATTATAGAATTTTATGAAACGCTCTGAATCTCCAACACAATTCCTCACGGTACTACGTCTCTACGGTATCCACACGAACGCACACAAATCGTCGCACGATTCTGCAATAAAAGGAGCTGCGGTACTAGCCACCAAAGGAACAAGATTTTTGAACTTTTCTCTAGTCTCTCTCTAAGAGCGGCTAGGGTTTGTGAGTTTATGATCGTTCCTTAAAATGGCTATTATATATCATATATATAGTAGTTAATAGGAATTAATCAAAACCCTAATCCAATTAAAATAAAATCCAATATATATATATATATATATATTAATTAAGTCTTACTTAATTAATATACCTATATATAAATTATCCTATTAATTTAAATTCGTAATTTAAAATTCTATCAATCATATTGATATATTTAAATCTTTACAATTTAATTTAATTTCCATTTAATTACGTTCTTTTGTGTGTGACTTATAGGTTATTATTACGTTGGCAATAATTTTAAAATCATATTATAAAATTATAAACAGTGAGCGACATCTAGTAATGCATCACTGCTACCCAAGTAATAATAAGATCGATGATTCGATGCAACCTTTTCGTGACCAATGTTTCAATGTAATTTAATCCTTTTAACCTTGACATCCTAGATTAAACTCGAGTCATGGAATATGTCATACTCTTCATAATTTAATCTGAGTTTTCTTGATCAATGAGTAGACTATATGAAACAAATCACTATTTGAGCATGGCCATGCATTTCATAGTCCTACTCAATCAAGAGGCCTATGGATATCACCCCTAATATATAGGATGGTTAAATTCAATCTAGATCACTCATATTCCTCACACGATTCATGATGTACCCAATAATCACCTTTATAGTCCACCCTATTAAAGGTGACATTTGATGATATCAAAGTACATAAATTCTCGTGTAGAAATATAGTGATTTCAGGTCGGAGGACCATTACATCATTGTCACTTTGAGAATCGCTAATGACACTTCGATGCTCCACATAGAATTCTCATGGTGGGTCTGTCCAGTACATTGTTCTCTAACACATACCTGTGCATTGACTTAATATCTCATATATTTATGACCAATGAGATTTTGTCATCAATCCACATACTAGTCTCAATGCATTATTGTTGTCCTATCAACAATGGTACTCGACTAGGGACATTTAAGAGCAATGATACTAATTGTAATTATATAAACTCATGTTCAAGTCAGATACTTGAAACTATATAAATTGTATCACTATTCTAAGGAATTTTATTATGTTAACATTTATATAATGCAGTAAATAAAACCATAATAAAATCATTCATTTATTTAATCAAATATAATATCAAAATGTTAAGCAATTATATCAAATAATTGGCCTCTAGGGCATAAACTCTAACAGTCTCACATTTGCACTAGAGCCAATCACTTATGTATCTAATACCCATGGAACTAGTGTGACTGTCGTGCTTCTGCTGCGACAAAGCCTTTGTCAGTGGATCTACAACATTATCATATGTTGGCACTCTTCCTATATGTACATCTCCTCTATCAATGATTTCACAAATGAGATGGTACCGCCTAAGTATATGCTTAGATTATTGGTGAGATCTGGGTTCCTTAGCCTGTGCAATGGCTCCATTATTATCACAGTATAGAGAAACCAGATCAATAATGGTTGGAACAACACCAAGTTCTGTGATGAACTTTTTAATCCATATAGCCTCCTTGGCTGCACTAAAAGCAGCAATATACTCAGTCTCTATTGTAGAATCAACTACTGTCTCTTGCTTCAAACTTTTCTAGCTAACAGACCACCATTAAGGCAAAACACAAAACCCGATCGAGACTTATAGTCATCATTGTCATCACCGAAACTAAGCATCCGTGGTAACACTTCTTTCGGATTCGTCTTCACCTCCATATACCAAGAATGAATCCTTAGTCCATTTCAGGTACTTGAGGATATTCTTGACTGATGTCCAGTGACCTTCACCTGGATTCGACTGGTATCTGCTCGTCATGCTCAAAGCATACGAGACATCCGGACGAGTACATATCATTGCATACATGATAGATCCAATTGCCGAAGCATAAGGGATTTCTCTCATACGCTCCTCATCATCTTGTGATTTAGGACATTGGGCCTTAGAGATCTTTACACTATGAGTCACGGGTAAGTTTCCTCTTTTTGCCTCTTGCATGCTGAACCGTTTCAACACTTTATCAATATATGTACTTTGACTTAGGCCGAGCATTTTTCTCGATCTATCTCTATAGATCCTGATACCTAAAATGTAGGCAGCATCGCCCAAATCTCTCTTGGAGGAACATTTTCCTAACCATGTTTTTACAACCTCTAAGGAAGGAATGACATTCCAAATAATTAATATGTCATCAACATATAATACTAGGAATACAATGTGACTCCCACTAACCTTCTTATATACACAAGGCTCATCTTTATTTTTAATAAAGCCAAATTCTTTGACTACTTCATCAAATCGAAGATTCCAACTCCGAGAGGCTTGCTTCAATCCATAAATGGATCGCTGCAGCTTACATACCTTTCCAAAGATCCTTTGAGTGACAAAACTCAAAGGTTGTGTCATATACACATCCTCAAGGAGAGATTCCGTTAAGGAGAGCGGTTTTGACATCCATCCGCTTGATTTTGTAATCATAAAATGCTGCAATAGCAAGTAAGATCCTGATGGATTTAACCATTGCCACTGGAGAGAAGGTTTCATCATAGTCAACACCTTGAATTTGTTTGAAACCTTTTGCTACCAGTCGGCCTTTATAAGTTTGTACATTACCATCCATGTCGATTTTCTTCTTGAAAACCCACTTGCACCCGATTGGTTTTACCCCTTTGGGTGGATCAACCAGAGTCCATACTTGGTTAGTATACATGGAGTCCATCTCGCATTACACGGCTTCAAGCCATTTCTTTAATCTGGTCCATTCATAGCTTCTTGGTAGGAAGCAGGCTCATCTTGATCTATGAGCATCACATCGCCATTTTGAGTCACAAAATATCCATAATATCTCTTAGGCTCTTGGCGTGTCCTACCAGATCTGCGAATGACTTGTGTAATTTAAGCAGGTTCACTTTCCACAATATCTTGTGGTTCCTGCTCATGTTCCAACTCAGGTTCAATGATATTTGTGGTTCTCGAATTTCTTCGACTTCTACTTTCCTCCCACTGTTTCCTTTAGAGACAAATTATCTTTCTAGAAAAATACCAGTTCGAGCAACAAACACCTTGTTCTCAGAAGGTTTGTAGAAATAATACTATTTTGTTTCCTTTGGGTATCCCACAAAATTACATTTGTCAGATTTGGGTCCGAGCTTGTCAGAATCCAGACGTTTTACAAACGCCTCACAACCCCAAATCTTCATGAACGACATACTAGGACGTTTCCCAGTCCACATCTCATATGGTGTCTTCTGAATCGTCTTTGTAGGAACACGGTTAAGTGTGAATGCAGATATCTCTAGGGCATGAGCCCAGAATCTTATTGGAAGATCTCTGACGACTCATCATTAATCGCATACCATGTCCAACAAGGTTCGATTCTCCTCTCGGATACACCATTCCATTGTGGTGTTCCGGTGGAGTGAGTCGTGATATAATACCACACTCTTTTAGAAGGTCATCAAAGTCTTGGCTTAAGTATTCACCTCCTCGATCGGATCGAAGGGCTTTTATGCTTTTGCCAAATTGGTTTTGAACTTCACTCTTGAATTCCTAGAACTTTTTAAAGGATTCGGATTTGTGTCTCATAAGATACACATATCCATATCTACGAAAGTCGTTAGTAAATGTAATGAAGTAATAAAACCTACCTCTTGCTAACGAACTCATGGGTCCATATACATCACTATGTATAAGTCCCAATACATCGCTAGCCCGTTCACTATGTCCAGTGAAAGGGGCTTTAGTCATCTTGCCTAATAAACAAGACTCGCATTTCTCATATGATTCAAAATCAAATTAAACCAAGAACCCATCTTTATGGAGTTTGGATATGCGTTTCTCATTTATATGGCCTAAACGACAAATTGTTGTAGATATGTCTTGATTTGAATCATTTGATTTAAATCATTTTGTATTTATGTTATAGATAGGCATTTCTAAATCAAGAATATAGAGACCATTAAACAATTGTGCAACACCATAACAAATATCATTTAACTAAAACAAACAACGATTGTTCTTTATTATAAATGAAAAACCTTTCTTGTCCAAACAAGAAACAGAAATAATGTTTTGATTATAACTGGCACAAAATAACAATCTTCTAATTCTAAAACTAGCCCAGTGAGCAAAGATAAATGATAAGTTCCTACGGCCAGTGCAACAACTTTTGCTCCATTCCCAACTTGTAGGTCAACCTCTCCTTTCTCCAAAGTCCTACTCCTTCGGAGTCCCTACACATTAACACAAATGTGAGAACCACATCCAATATCCAATACCCATGATGTAAAGTTGACTTCTATAACATATATACCTGAATCAGAAGTCGTACTTCCTTTCCTTTTCTTCACTTCTTCCAAATAAGCATGACAGTTCCTCTTCCAGTGTCCAGGTTTTCCACATAAGTGACACTCACCTTCTTTAGCTACCCCACCTTTAGGTTTTAAAGCCTGTTTGGTTTTGGAATTAGGTTTGGCAAAAGATTTAGATCCTATCTTCTTCTTGCCTTTCCAATTTCCCTTAGCATTCCCCTTTTGCACCATCATTATGGGAGTGGGTCCTGCCTTTTTCATGTTGTTCTCAGCGAGTTCTTAACATGTTCAATAACTCGAAGAAGGGGTTTTCAATTTCATTCATAAGATAGTTCATAACAAATTGAGAGTAGTTCTTTTGCTCAAATATTGCAAAAACAAGGTCGGTTTGGGCTTCCGGAGTGATTAGAAAACCCAACCTATCAAGGTACTCAATATACCCAATCATTTTCAGAACATGTGGACCAACTGGATCACGTTCACCCATTTTGCAGTGATACAACACCTTGCTTGTATCATAACTCTCCTATCGAGCATGCCCTTCGAACAATTTCTTGAGATGCTCGATCATCTCATAAGCATCCATCAACTCATGTTGCTTCTGAAGCTCAGCATTCATGGTTGCTAGCATGACACAACTCACGTCTAGAGCATCATCTTGATGCTTCTTGTAAGCATTATTCTTCGCACGTGGTGCATGACAGCTGGTGCTGCAGGAATGGGCCCATCAAGGACATATAGCTTGCGCTCTTGTTTGAGGACAATCCTCAAGTTCCTATGCCAGTCAAGGAAATTAATTTCACTCAACTTGTCCTTCTCAAGGACTGATCGTAATGAAAGACTATTTGTGTTGTTATTGTTTGCCATTGTTATCTACAATTTATAAGTGCAAAAAATAATAAGTCAAATTACAGTGTTGATATTATGTAATTGATAATAGTACATTCAAAATATACCTCCTACTATTTTATTTAAATTAATAGCACTCACCATTAATTCAGAAAGCATTTTCTATTAAATCTTTCTAGTGAGCCAAGATCCATATTTCATTATGCCTTAAGTTAGCTTTGGCTATTCTCTCAAAACATAATTATTTAGGCAAACAACCCCTTGTCAATTATATCATATATAACTCCTGGATAGTTTAGTAAACAACATTTGTTTCTAGTCCATCTAATGATACCTACCAAACTCCATGCCTCTAAGTCCACAATCCTATTGAGATAACTTAGTTAAGTCGGGCCCAATGATTTTAACAGTTTGGATATCACAATTATCTTATCGCATCTTACCTAGATAAATAGGGTACTTTGCTTTGGCAAAACTACATCTATTGATCAAGGTCTTGATGAGTGTTATTCATTGGAAGGCATCTGACTTAGACTTAATAATTTATTGAGGGATTTTATTAATTAATTTAGATCTCACCAATTTTAATCTTATTAAGCATGCACATTATTTATCATATCATATTGCATACAAGCATAAATAAAGTGCAAAATTAAATGTGTCACAGTTATGGGCCAATATGAAACAAATCACTATTTGAGCATGACCATGCATTTCATAGTCCTAAAGAGGCCTATGGATATCACCCCTAATATATAGGATGGTTAAATTCCATCTAGATCACTCATATTCCTCACACGATTCATGATGTACCCAATAATCACCTTTATAGTCCACCCTATTAAAGGTAACATTTGATGATATCAAAGTACATAAATTCTCGTGTAGAAATATAGTGATTTTAGGTCGGAGGACCATTACATCATTGTCACTATGAGAATCGCTAATGACACTTCGATGCTCCATATAGAATTCTCATGGTGGGTCTGTCTAGTACATCATTCTCTAACACATACCTATGCATTGACTTAATATCTCATATATTTATGACCAATGAGATTTGGTCATCAATCAATCCACATACTAGTCTCAATGCATCATTGTTGTCCTATCAACAATGGTACTCGACTAGGGACATTTAAGAGCAATGATACTAATTGTAATTATATAATCTCATGTTCAAGTCAGATACTTGAAACTATATAAATTTTATCACTATTCTAAGGATTTTTATGTTAACATTTATATAACGCAGTAAATAAAACCATAATAAAATCATTCATTTATTTAATCAAATATAATATCAAAATGTTAAGCAATTATATCAAATAATTGGCCTCTAGGGCATAAACTCTAACAGCTATGTGTTAAGTGCTAAATGTACTGTGTGCTAATTGAATAAATATGCGATTATATGAGAAATTTTTAATTCTTATTATGTTATTAATAAGAATCTGTGTAGAAAAGGAGAATTAATGTAAGATTTTTATCAGATAATGCCGCCAAGGAAGGGAGGTCTAAAGAGAAATATGGAAGAACAATTTTTGAGTCTGAAGCAGGAAAATATGACGGTGATAGAATATTTTGTCAAGTTCAACTAGTTAGAAAAATTTGCTCCACATCGAGTGGACATTGAGGAGCTTAAAGCACGATGTTTTAGGAACGGATTGAAATCGTTGGTGCTCGAGAAGCTGGATGTGCTGCAAATTAGTTCATTTTCAACGTTATTAGAAAAAGCCATTATCGGTGAAGGAGAAATTGAAGCTGTATTAAAGAATAGTCATGACAAAGAAAGGAGGCTGAAGGAAATAATGTGATAGGTGGTAATGGAGGCAGGGATTTTAATAAATGTAAGAGGGATGGTGATATTAATTTAGTAAATAATCTAAAACAGCGTAGGAGGAAGGGTACGCCGTGCGTAGTTTGCGGGAAACATCATCAAGGAGTTTGTTTGAAGAAAAAATGAGTCTGTTACAACTGTGGTCAAGAGGGACACATGTCACCCCAGTGTCGCATTCCAAAGAAGACACGAGGTTGTTTTGCGTGTGGATCGATCGATCATCTGGTGAGTGTTTGCCCAAAGAAGAGGATGAATTAGAGAAACCAACAGAGGAACAATATGGATCAAAGAATCAGCAAAGCAGGGAAGACTAACATCATTCACTATTAGCATAACAGTTCCAGATGCAGCAATTGCCCATGAAAAGGCGACATGTAACGAGTTCGGTTAGAAATTTGATTACACGAGATATACGAGTTAGATATTGTTGTGATTTATTTTCTTTTATACGATCCAAGTCATAGGTTAGAATTTGAGATACAAATTAATATTGTGTTGTTAAAAATGAATTGATGATACAACTTTAAAAGAATGTAGTGAATAAGAAAGCGGTGATTCCGAGGACGGAAACCTCTTAACGAGGGGTGAATGTGACAACCCGGGATTTCGAATAATCCGAATTTTACGAATATTTTTTTTTAATATTAATATTAATTATCAATTTTGTGACAAGTATCTATGATATGAGCCTCGAGAAGGGGTCAATTTGTGTATTAACTAATTTCTGGATAGGGATTCGATAGAAAATATAATTAAAATAATTATATTAAAGAGTATTTATTTGTACTGTATAGAGATATTGATCAATGATTGATCGGATAAGGTTTAAAATTAATAAACCCTAATAAGAGATTAAAAACCCTCTTCTCAGGATTAGAAACCCTAACGTGCCGTTAGAAACCCTAATCAAAAGTCAGGAAACCCTAATTTTATATTCAGAAATCCTAAAAACCTAATTAAGAAACCCTAATCCTAATTAGCAAGCTTTATATGATAAAAAAACCCTAATTATATTTTAGTTATCTTAATTTCTATTTTACAAACCCTAATTGTAATTTAGAAATTGTAATTTTTCTAATTAAAACCCTAATTTCATATTCGGGATTTCTAAATCGTAATTAGGCAACCCTAATCCTAATTGGAAGGCCTAATATATTTATTTAACGTTGATATGATTAGAAAAACCTAATTTAATTAGGAAACCCTAATTGTAGTTTTAAACTTTTAATTTTCTAATTTAAAAACCCTAATTAGAAAATTCTAAAATTAGAGTTTTTAAAACCTAAGGGTTAGAACCTTAGGGTTAAACCTTAAGGGTTTGTGTGACTCCCGCAAATCCGGGTCTCTTCAACCATAGCACCTCTCATGAGAACCTATATGTCTATCACTGACTTGCTCGGTGCCTCTTACAGAAAATCTAACTTCATTACATTAGTCAACCAAAATGACATAACCAAAAACTAGTCATAACAATAACGAGTTCTGAACCTCATCTTAGGTACCTCCTCATTCTTCCTTACTCTCAACTGACTATGCCCCATACACAAATCTATCATAGAAAAATTCTTTGCCCCTTTCAACTGATCAAATAGATCATCGATCTTGGGCCATGGGTACTTATTCTTAACTGCTAACTTACTCCTCCTATGATAGTCTATATACAAACAACTCATCTTCTTCCTTAACATCCTCCTGACTTGCATCATGGTATTTTATTACGATAAATTACTACCTTTAATTTTCTGAGAAAACTGAAGATTCACACTTTTCTTTTAACTACTTATTATAGCTCTATGGTTAATCAACCACCTCATACTGAGATTTTCTTCAATTCTCTAAACATTAACAGTACTTATCTACCCACACTTATTTACATTTTTATTCATGAAACAATTTCAACGAATATACTTAACGAAAGTTATTTCCTCCTCCCCTACCTTAATGTTTAAAGGTACTTATACTCCCTTTTTTGACAGACTCCTAGATGAGTCTTTCCACATGTCTTACACACTTCGATCTTACGCTTAGGATCCCCTTGTCCCACTCCAGTATTCCCGGAGTTAAAAATTCTTTAATTTTGGCATACTACCCCTGGAATTCTCTGCCTTGGTTTTCCTTCTCCCTTGCTCTCATTCTTTCCCTCTTTGTGGTATTGAGTTAACGCCTCACTACCACCTTCTACTATAATCACCTTCTCCATAATGGTCTCATAGAAAACCCTATGGAACACTGCAATCCTACTATAGAGCTAGGGTTTCAGGCCATGCTCAAACCTACGAGCCTTTATCTCCTCAGTGTGGAGCAAACCTTGCCAATCCATTGAATTTGGCCGCGTACTGGGGAAATGTTATGTCCCCTAATTGAAGTTCTAAGAACATAATCTCCATCCTCCTTTGCATGCTTGTAGGAAATAATTCTCGAAGAAAACCTTCTTGAATCGTTCCCATGCTACCGCATATGTTCTAGCCCCACCTTGGTAAGTCTCCCACCAAAAGTTGGATTCTCCCCTCTCATCATGTAAGTCACAAAAGAAGTCTTTTGCGCCTCACCTACGCTTGTAATAACAAACGCCTTCTCTATTTCTATAATAAAATAATAATAAACTTTAAACTTTACCGGTTGAACACCCCTCTCCACCCATACGCAGCTGCCTCACTCTCTAAACTTTGTAATACTGTGTAGGCTCGTTAAGACAGCAGATAAACCCATCAAACAATCTAAACCCCTCAAGAAAAACAAGAAGAATAACCCCCCAAAAACCATAGCAATCCCCAAACACGATCCTCAGACCTCCTCTGAATCCGACACCCCCAAGCAAAACGCTAATTCAATTCAGACCCTCCTCGAACCCTACACCAAAGACCAACTCATCGGCTTCCTTATTGACGCCGCCATCAAAAACCCGTCTATCAGTTCTCGCATTCACGAGGTCGTCGATCGGGACATCTCTCACCACAAAATCTTTGTTATGGCCTTAGTTGGGATACCACGCGCGAAATCCTAGTCTCGACATTCGAACCCTTTGGCAAAATTGAGGTCTGCAACGTTGTCACCGATCGAGTTAAAGTGAAAGGGTTTGTGTTTGTTATATTTAAGTCTCAGAAAGGCACTAATAAAGCCCTAAGGGAACCTGAGAAGAGAATTGGTAATCGTATTGTGTCATGTCACCGGCTTCGATTGGCCCAATGGCGCCTCCGATTCTCACGCTAGTTGGAAGATTTATGTCAAGAATGTTCAAGAAATGTGGAGTCGGCGAAATTCACACTGAGTTTTTTGAGAAATTTGGGGAAATTAAGATTGGGTCGCTAGGGTTTGATGTGCAGACGGGGAAATGGAGGGGCTTTGCGTTGTTTGTGTATAAGAATAAAGAAGGTGCAAAAAAAGCTTTGGAAGAACCGTATAAGATGTTTGATGGACACCACTTGCATTGTCAAATGGCAATAGAGGGGAAAAATAGTAAGGGTAATTATAATAATGCATCGGTGATTTACGGTGATGCTACCGTGCAAATCTTTGGTCATTGTTGTAAATTACAAGAAAACTTGGCATTGTTTGGGCAACAACAGGGTTTGAATTTAATGCTTGGACAACAGCTGGGTTTGAATTTGATATGGAGGACCGTTTGCAAATCCAACTGCAGGTTTGTTGAATCTGCTATTGGTGCAAGGTGTGATTGGGGCAAATCAAATTGGGCAAATGGGGATGGGTTTAGGGGGTTATGCCGGGGGCATTAGCAGGTCTGGGGATGAGGAGTTTAGGTGGGAGTCAGTCGTTGCTCGGGACGTATATCGGTTCTACTACTGCACCAGTGTTGCAGGGTTTGCAGCATGCTTACCCGGGTTCGTTAATGGGGCAGGCATCAACTAGTAAGGCTAGTGGGCCTTTCAGTGGTTATCCATCATATATGTGGTATGATCTTTTGTAAGACCCCAAATTTTTGAATAAAGATTAAATTTTCTCGAAATATATTTTAGAATATTATGGTGTGAATTTGATTTAATGTTATAGTTGTGGGTAATATTTATAAATTTTGCAAAATACGCAAGTTGTTATATAATATTCGATTGGTGGGAATATTCGTTTTAACAGGGAATATTCGTATAACCAAGACAATCATTGGTGGATACCCACAACGAAATTATTGTCGGATTGAGAAAACGACAAAAATACTTTATGAAAATAACGGCGGAAGTTTTACCGTTAACTGTTGAACTACCCGGTAGTAAAAGTATAGTAATACGCGTGGTTGAATAGTAGCACACGATATTGATTATTAATGCTTACGTGAGAAGTCACTCAATTATACTCAATTATTGCTATAGTAATTGATGCATCATATCTCTCATATTATTGATTCGATTATTGTCATAGTATCATCTGCATAATATGTTATTTTATTAAATCAATAATTGAGACGACAAAGTTATTCATATTATTAAATTGCAATATTTACAATGTCTAGAAGTTCTGTCAAGTAGAGGTTTGGTCACCTAATTGCGCGCCAATAGGGAGAAATCCTTATTGGAAAGCCCCCTCTTTCTTGAGAACGACCTGATTGATAAATATTGTGAGTTATAATATTAATGATGAATGTTATTAAAATTGAAGTTGTGTTTGGAGTTGAATTTGGAGACGCAGACGTGATATTTGAGCCCGAAACGATGAAATTAGTAAAAATAGTCTATAAACACAAAATTTTCCGAAATTCACTATTTGGTCAAAAAGTCAACAGTTGACTTTTTTAGAAAAAGTCAAACTTCAAAATTTCAAAATTTATATTTTTGATGAAAATGGTTTCATTGTGTTGGAATTATTTGTGTTAGTGAAAATCGACAATTATTTCGATAATAATTGTCATTCGAAGGTTATATCGATTAATCAAGTATTTAACCGGATAAATGAGCAATTGATTGCTATTATTTCACATGATAATAACTATTTGTTAACATGTGTATACTATTGTTTCACATTCTTGTTACTATTAGGGGAGTTGGTGCAAGATTGATAATACTTGCATAACTAAGTGAAAAATGGAGGTATAGATGGAGGTACTATATTGTAATTCGTATTTTCACATGTCTAGAACTATTGATTCACATAATTTACTATTGAATCACATTATTTACTATTAGAAGAGGTTGTGCAAGTTTGATAATACTTCCATGACTAAATTAAGAATAAAGGAAAAGTTGGAGGTATTGTACTGAAATTTTTTGAGCCCCAAAATGTGCATTTATCGAAACTATATTTTTCTATAAATAGAAGCTCATTCTTCCTTCATTTTTCACCAATTCACAAAAGCTTTAGAGCGATTATTATAGAGAGAAATTATAGAAAGAAGAAGAGAAGTCTGCTACCTCACTATTCCAGTATCCAGTTTTTCTAAAGGTAGGGAGTATTATTTATTTCTTATCTGTGAAGAGAACTTATGTTATTCCATTCTTTATTATTCATTTGAATAACTCAGATCTGCCAGCTACCCTATACTTGGTGAGATTCTTCTTTGTTCCATTCTTTATCATTCGTTGGAACATCACATCACAGGCGTTCATATGGGACTGGTTCCGTCTTTATTATTCTCATGGAAATATCACGTTCAATGCGTTTACGCTTACGGACCGATTCCGTCTTTATTATTCTATTGGAATATTATGTCTGTGCATTTTATGCCGGACCTGATTCCGTTATTTATTATTCTATTGGAATAACCTGCCTGTGCGGTCTATCGCATGCCTGGTGATTTCTTTTGTTATTCCATTCCTTATTAAACTCAACTGGTTAAAGTTTTGACTTCTATACTCCATGAAATTAGTGGAATATCCTTGATATTTGCGCTTCATATAGTATCTTTTCATGGAAATATTCTTCTGAGTATTCTTGAATTTTACTCTACAAAGCAGTATCATGTTGACAATTTGGACGTTATTATTTCCTAGATAAAATAATTCTTGAACTTGTTTTATTGAATTCTTATATCATTGTCATCATCCTCATGTTTATATTATGTTGAAAGTCATCTGTGGCCTGTAGTGCATAGATTGACTTGGTATGATTATGACCTGGTATGATTATGACCAGGGATTATTCGATGTAATCATGACCATAATGTTACAAATGATGTGGTAAAAGTTATCAATGGCCCGTAGTGCATTGATGGACAGTTGTTGGCATGATCATGACCATTAATGAATACACGAATGTCCTTGGCTGTAGTGCATGGATAATTTATGGTCGTGATACTAAAGAATATCCTTGGCCATAGTGCAGGGGTGATTCAATGATGTGGATTATTTATTAAGCTGGGTCTCAGCGATAAATGCCATGAAAAATCTTTTAAATCGTAGAAGATAGTAGATTTTATTCTCTACTTGACTCTTCTAATGGATTTCTTGTTCCGCTGCAATTAAACTTGATGTTTATTATATTTTATCAGTTTAACACTGTTGAAGGCTAATGATAATTTATTCTGCATTATCTTAGTCATAATATTTCTTACTAGGCTAGTTGAGCTCACCCTTTCTTTTCATTGTTCTCTTTAGGAAATGAGAATATAGCTGGGACGAGTTGGGGAACGGAGTGATGGACCAGATGATAGTATTAGTAGTCCTCACTATTCTGTCAAATAGTGTGACAATAATTGTATTGAGGACACCTTTGAGTTTGTATACTCTCTAGTAGATAATATTTGTATTCAAACTCACAGTTTATGTTTTGTCGTATTGTACATGACAATTGTATTATTAAGTTGTATTTGAATTCTGTACGATGTATCTGGCGACTCAAGATAGGTGATGTATACCTAATTTTGGGGGCGTCACAGTTGGTATCAAAGCTTAGGGATATGATCCCTGGCTAAGATGTGAGAATAGTACTAGGAGGGGAGAGACGGGGAATTCCTTCGCTAGTATGACATACCTAAGTTTATGTGGTATTTAATTGGTCGGTCAGAATTTAGGGATAATATGTTACATGTCAATTAACCTTTGTTTTGTGGTAAAGATCTCGAAAATGACATCCGAGAATGTTCGTAATAGCAATGGAGCACAAAGCATCGTTGATTCACCACATATCAATAATTATGATAATGTGCATCAGAAGGCGACAATCCTCATGCAAACAACAACACCGACCAAATGATGAATGATCAAATGTTCGGGGCTTTATGCAATTCATGCAATAAAGAAAAGAGCGGCCCTGTCCAAAATGCAGTGGAAACACTCTGAAACTCTCAAGGCGGTCACCGCTAAAACAGATTCAAGGAGCTGGGACCACCGGGAGTTTAAGGGAGAGCCAAAACCACTTATGGCGGAAGCATGGATAAAGTGATCATCAAGATATTTGATGTCTTGGGATGCTCCGAGGAGTAAAAGGTTTCCTTTTATCGCTTTATGTTATGCGGAGAGGCAGACATGGTGGGAATCAAGAAACGTACTCAACTCGCCATATCAAGATGTCTTGGGAGAGGTTCCAAGAGTCATTCAACGACAAATACTTTCCGAAAGTATTCGTCACATAAAGGAGGTGGAGTTTATCAAGTTGGAACAAAACAATATGACCGTGTCGCAATACGAGGCTAAATTTATGAGTTATCCGGTTGCAAGGCCCCACTTGGTGGATAATTAAGAGAGAATGACACGGATGTTTTTAAGAGGTTTGAAGTCGAGATACGTCAACATCTTATTTCTCATAAACCGTGTTTATATTCGGATGTTGTAAATAGGGCTCATTAGTCGGTAGCGATAACGAGTCAACGAACTAAAAAGAAAGCAAACCGGCAAAATGATAATACCAAATAAAGAGAGCGGTCATCGTGAAGCGGTGACAACAAGCGTGGAGGGAATCAACAGGCCGAAATGGTAACCACTTGGTGGTAATCGAGGTACAAAAAACAATAAGAATGGACATTTCAAGAAGAGGAGATTCAACAATGATGGAAAGACATCAGCACCAGCACCCGTTGTTAAGGAAGGAGAAAGACCACCTATTATATGCTTCAAATCCTGAGGGGAAGGACACATCAATCAAAATTTCGCGATGCCGTCCAAAGCATGTTATAATTGTAGAAGAGAAGGTCACTTAGCCCAATTTTGTGGTTCATCGAAGACAAATTCAGCTAGGATGGAGGCACCAAAGGCCGTCCTAGAAAAGTCAAAGCCGGTAGTGCAAGGGAGAGAGTTTGTTGTGACCTCCCAAAAAGCAAGGAACCCGAATGAGGTCATCACGGGTAAGCTTCTCATAAACTCTAACGAAGTCTATACTTTATTTGATACCGGTTCTACCCATTCTTTTATTTCTCCTACTTGCGCTCATCGATTAAATTTGACTCCGGAGAATTTAGACTTTGACTTATCTATGGAAACTCCGTTGGGAGAAACCTTCATTACATCCACTGTTTATAAGTCTAGTTTTGTTCAAATCGGTACCCTCACATTACCTGTCGATCTTATTTCATTGAAAATACTTGCATTTGACGTGATTCTAGGGATTGATTGGTTAACTACTCATCATGCAAAAATTGATTTTTGCCGTAAGGTTGTTAGCTTTCATATTCCTAATCAACCTATTATGCGAATTCAAGTGACCAAACCATTAAAATCAATCACGTTCATCTCAAGCCATAAAGCTATTCGTTTATTGAAAAACGGATGTCAAGCTTTCTTAGCTCATGTCACATATTTAAACAAAAATACGTCTGTTTTGAACGATATTTCTATTGTTAATAAATTTCCTAACGTATTCCCTGAAGAACTTCATGGCCTACCCCCTGAGCGTGAAATTGAATTTTGTATCGACCTTGAACCCGGTGCAAAACCCATTTCCAAAGCCCCATATCGAATGGTTCCTATTGAACTTCAGGAGTTAAAGACCCAACTGCAGGAATTGTTAGACATTGGCTTTATTCGTCCTAGTACTTCTCCTTGGGGTGCTCCTGTTCTATTCGTGAAGAAGAAAGATGGGAGTATGCGACTTTGTATTGATTATTGGGAGTTGAATCATATCACCATCAAAAATAGGTATCCATTGCCACATATTGATGACCTGTTTGACCAGTTACAAGGAGCCAAATTCTTTTCAAAGATTGATCTTCGTTACGGATATCACCAATTGAACATTAGAACCGATGACATTCCAAAGACGGCTTTTAGAACTCGGTAAGGGCATTATGAATTCCTAGTCATGTCCTTTGGATTGACTAATGCTCCTGCTGCCTTCATGGATATGATGAATCGAGTATTCAAGAAATATTTGGATCACTTTGTGGTCGTCTTTATTGATGACATCTTTATTTATTCCAAAAGTTGTGAAGATCATGAGCAACACTTAAGGCTGACACTCCAAAAGCTTCGTGAATACGAGCTTTATGCCAAGTTAAAGAAATGTGAATTCTAGCTTGAAGAAGTAGCATTCCTTGGGCACGTAGTATCAAGTCATGGAATATCTATTGTCCCAGCAAAGATTGAAGCAATTCAAAGCTGGGAGCAACCTTAATCAGTGACCGAAGTACGTAGCTTTCTCAGCTTAGCTGGTTATTATCAGAGATTCATGGAAGGATTTTCTCGAATTGCTACTCCATTAACTCAGCTGACTCGAAAAGATACAAAGGTCGGTTGGAGCGAAGAATGTGAGAAGATTTTTCAAGAACTCAAGAGGAGACTCATTTCAGCACATGTTCTGACAATACCATTTGGCTCGGAGGGATTTGTCATCTACAGTGATGCTTCGGGCAAAGGGTTGGGATGTGTTCTCATGCAACATGGGAAAGTCATAGCCTATGCCTCAAGACAACTCAAAGAATATGAGAGGAATTATCCTACTCATGATCTAGAGTTGGCAGCTGTTGTCTTTGCACTTAAAATTTGGAGGCATTATTTGTATGGGGAGAAGGTGGAGATCTTTACGGATCATAAAAGCCTCAAATATTTCTTTACTCAAAAGGAACTCAACATGCGACAATGATGTTGGATTAAACTGTTGAAAGATTATGATCATACCATCCAATACCATCCTGGAAAAGCGAACGTGGTAGCTAACGCATTAAGTAGAAGATCATATGCAAGTACGAGTACGATATTGTCAATGCAAAGGCCCATTTTGTGTGACTTGCAAAGGATGAAGATAGAGTTAAAGACTCCAGGGACCCATGTGATGATGGCGAATATACGAGTAGAACCGACTTTAATCGATAAAGTTAAAGCTGCTCAAGTTACAGACCTGGAGCTGATGCGTATACGGAAGAAAGTACAAGAAGGTGCTATGCCGGAAGAAAGAATCGATGAAGAAGGAATACTTCGAGTCAACTCCAGACTTTGTGTTCCTAACGACCCTGATTTAAAGTATAAAATCATGATGGAGGTGCACAACACACCGTTTGCAATCCATCCTGGGAGTACCAAAATGTATCATGATATTCGTCATACATTTTGGGGGAGCAATATGAAGAGAGAGATAGCATCGTTTATCTCAAGGTGTCTAACTTGTCAACGAGTTAAAGCGAAGCATCAAGTACCAAAAGATCCATTGCAACCACTTGAAATTCCAGAATGGAAGTGGGAGCACATTACCATGGATTTCATTACCAGTCATCCTAAGGTTTCTCAAGGCATAGATGCAATTTGGGTCATTGTTTATAGATTGACCAAGTCTGCTCATTTCTTACCAATACGAGAAACTTATACACTTGAACGTCTTACTCGTATGTACATAAACGAGATTGTAACAATGCATGGTATGCCGGTATCCATAGTTTCTGATCGAGACCCAAGATTCACTTCACGATTTTAGGTTAGTTTACAAAAAGCTATGGGCACAGAGTTACAATTTAGCTCGGCATATCATCCTCAGACGGACGGACAGTCGGAGAGGACTATTCAAACTCTTGAAGATCTATTAAGACTTTGTATCCTTGATTTCAAGGGAAGTTGGGACAAGTTCTTACCATTGGTGGAGTTTTCCTACAACAACAGTTATCAAGCAAGTATTGGCATGGCTCCATTCGAAGCGTTGTATGGAAGAAATTGTCGTTCTCCAGTATGCTGGGATGAGGTGGGTGAAGCAACGTTGTTGGGACCGGAGTTATGCTGACCTTCATCAAAAGGACGTGGAATTCGGTATAGGAGATCATGTGTTGTTGCTTGTTGCTCCATGGAAAGGAGTTACGAGATTTGAAAAGAGAGGAAAACTCAATCCTCGATTCATCGGCCCATTTTTAATCCTCAATCGAGTAGGAACTGTGGCCTATAGACTTGCTTTACCGCCAAGTATGTCTCGTGTGTATAACATTTTTCACATATCCATGTTACATAAATATGTGAAAGACCCGAACCACATTATTGAGTTAGAACTGGACGAAATAGCAGAAGATTTGACGTATGAAGAGGTTCCTGTTCAAATCTTGGATAAGAAGGAACATATTCTACGCTCCAAGGTTATACCTCAAGTCAAAGTTTTGTGGAGAAACCACGATGTTAAGGAAATGACTTGGGAGTTAGAATCTAAAATGAAATCAAGGTATCCTTACCTCTTCGACATACCAGGTACGTACCCTAATTTTGAGGGTGAAATTTCATAAGAATGGGAGGTTGTAAGACCCCAACTTTTATAAATAAAGATGAATTTTCTATAAATATTATTTTTGAATATTATGAAGTAAATTTGATATAATGTTATAGTTGTGGGTTATATTTATAAATTTTTCAAAATAAGCAAGTTGTTATAAAATATTCGTTTGGTTGGGGAATATTCTTTTTGTCGGGGAATATTCGTACGACGGCACAATCATTGGTGGACCCCACAACGGAAGTATTGTCGTAGTTAGAAAATGACAAAATTATCTTTCTATAAAAATAACAGCGGAGGTGTTACCGTTATAACTGTTGAACTACCCGGTAGTAAAAGTACAGTAATACGCATGGTTGCATAGTGGCACACGATATTGAATATTGATGCTTACGTGAGAAATCTTTTAGCTATACTCAATTATTGCTACAGTAATTGCTGCATCACATCTCTTATATTATTGATTCAATTATTGTCACAGTATCATCTGTATAATATGTTATATTATTAAATCAATAATTGAGACGACAAGTTATAAATGATTAATAATTGTTGAAAGATTAAATATGTGTTGATTAAAAATAAAATGATTTGTGGTAATATTTATTTAATCCTTGATGTATATAAAGAGTCTATTATGAGACGTTTATGGTAAGTTTGGTTATTTTATGGGGGGGGGGGGCATATGTCATCATCTAAGAGTCTCTTCGTCAATAGTAATTACCTTCGTCAATAGTAATTACCTTCATAAATAATAATTACCTTCGTTAATAGTAATTACCTTCGTCAATAGTAATTACCTTTACCAGACGTCAAACCACTTGCCGTTTCATATTACAGGCATTGAACCAATTATCGTTTCACATTACAGGTGTCAAACCACTTTTCTTTTCACATCACCAGTCGTCAAGCCACTATCCTTTTCACATTGCAAGTGCTAAGCTAGAAATCTTCTATAAATAGAGGCCTAGTTCTTCATTATTTTTCAAGAATTCATTCAAGCCATAGAGAGAGAAAGTATAGAGAGAATAAAAGAGAAAGAAGAAGAGTATTCTGTTACTACATTACTGTAGTATTCAATCTCCTGCTAATGTAAGGGGTGTTATTTCTTTTGTATTCATGAAGACAACTTATGTTATTCCATTATTTATTATTCTGTTGGAATAACCTGTATACGCGAGCTACCCTATACTTGGTGAAATTCTTCTGTTATTCTATTCTTTATTATTCTGTTGAAACAACTCATCTGCGTGCTTTTTACGCATTTAATTCCGGTTCCAGCTCTTTATTATTACATTGGAACATCCCGTTGCGTGCTTTTACTCATGGCCTGCTTTCTAGTCTTTATTATTCTGTTTGGAACATCTCGCGTCGTGCTTTTACGCATAACTTTGGTTCCAATTCTTAATTATTCTGTTGGAATATCCCGTCTCGTGCATTTTTTGACGGACTGGTTCCGTTATTTATTTATTATTCTGTTGGAATAACCTGCCTGTGTGGTCTATCGCATGCATGGTGATTTCTTTTGTTATTTCATTCTTTATTATACTTAGTTGGTTAAAACTTTGACTTCTATACTCCATGAAATTAGTGGAATATCTTTGATATTTGGGCTTCATTTTGTATCTTTTCATGAAAATATTCTTCTGAGCATTGTTGAATTTTACTCTACAAAGCAGTATCATGTTGACAATTTGGACGTTATTAGTTCCTAGATAAATTAATTCTTGAACTTGTTTTATTGAATTCTTATATCATTGTCATCATCCTCATGTTTATATTATGTTGAAAGTCATATGTGGCCTGTAGTGCATAGATGGACTTGGTATGATTATGACCAGTGATTATTCGGTGTAATCATGACCGTAATGTTACAAATGATGTCGTAAAAGTTATCATTGGCTCGTAGTGCATTGATGGACACTTGTTGGCATGATCATGACCATTAATGAATACAAAAATATCCTTTGTTGTAGTGTATGGATAATTTGTGGTCGTGATACTAAAGAATATTCTTGGCCATAGTGCAGGGGTGATTCGATGATGTGGATTATTTATTAAGCTGAGTCTCAGCGATAAAAGTCATGAAAAAGCTTTTAAATCATAGAAGATAGTAGATTTTATTCTCTACTTGACTCTTCTAATGGATTGCTTTTTCCGCTGCAGTTAAACTTGATGTTTATTATATTTTATCAGTTTAACACTGTTGAAGGCTAATGATAATTTATTCTGTATTATCTTTGTCATAATATTTCTTACTGGGCTAGTTGAGCTCACCCTTTCTTTCACTGTTCTCTTTATGAAATGAGAATATAGCTGGGACGAGTTGGGGAACGGAGTGATGGACCAGATGATAGTATTAGTAGTCCTCACTATTCTGTTAAATAGTATGACAATAATTGTAATGAGGACTCCTTTTGAGTTTGTATACTCTCTAGTAGACAATATTTGTATTCAAACTCACAGTTTATGTTTTGTCGTATTGTACACGAGAATTGTATTATTAAGTTGTATTTGAATTTTGTACGATGTATCTGGTGACTCAAGATGGGTGATGTATACCTAATTTTGGGGGCATCACAACATATATAATACATCATACACTAAATTTTTTAAAGCAGTTCATCATCAAGTTCACATAGCAAAAAGGAACTGAAAGACTTGCCTTTACCGGCGTTTTACCAACACGTTAATACTTCGCATCCTTGCATAACCTACATTGTATGTGAGATTGATAATAAATAAAATCAATACTCAATCTCATGGTCAAATTTATTCTAAGACCTTACTTTATCTTATTATCCTTTATAATGTCTTTATAGACATCTAACTATTTTATATGCAACTCGATTTTATTTTCATTTTCATCACCACACATGCTAGACTATCTCACTTGTAGTTTAATGTTTGTATATCACACCATTTTATTATACCACTTTGGTTTCAAAAATGCATATTCAACACATTGTTTACATGTTTAATTTTCCTTCAAAAATCAAAAATTTCCCTTTTCGATTTCATTCCATTATTATTGTTGTATTATCATCTTTTCATACTCAGATATCCAATATTAGCCATTAGTTAGACACTATGTATACCAAAGTTTAGAAACACTATTACTGTTAGGTATTTTATCGAGCACGTTATGTGCACACATTAACTTATCTCAACTCTTGATCTTAAATGGTTAATTATGCATAGAATATGATACCACATATCTATACTCATTACATATGTCAAAACATATTTTTAATCATCAAAATATACCATCACCCAAAATCTAAATCAAAACAGAATTATAAAACTCATCTTCACAATTTCTTTAACAGAATGTTGTTTTCGTTTTTAACGTAACTCCTTCGTTACATGTCTATTTTTGTTCCTTCTTATATAGAATTAACCCTTACTCAGTGTACTACAACCTCATCTAGGCCTTAAAGTCAGACCCTTGTCCATCTAAACCAGATTCTGCAATTCATCAACTAGTCTAGAAAATTTCATTTTTCGGACATCCTTACTAAACAATTTATTTCTGACATGATCCGGTCCATAAAATGGCTCATTCTCGTGAACCTGGCTAGTAAACTTCCATATCTACAACATTTAAGTTTAAAGTTTCTTCAGATTCAAAACACACGAATTTATATGAATTTTTCAAAGTCAGAAACCGTAACAGTTTTGATTTTCTGGGCAGATTATTTTCCCTTCGGACCATCCTTACTAAAATAGACTTTGCAAGAAATCTACAAAGAGTTTTCATGTGATTTCACTTTCAGAATATAGCTTACTTCAATATCTTTGATTTGATATAAGGCTCACTTTCTAACTAATTATACCCAAAGAGGTATGAATTTCACAAGATTTGTCCACAATTACTCAAAACCTACGAATTTTGTTCTTCAAATTTTCTTTCCATTTCATTTTCTTTCTTGAATCCTCTTGTTTGATTCTTTATAATCCAAGATTAAACCAATACAAACAAGATTAAGCATGATCTACTACCCTAGAACATAAATCTACCCAAAAAAAATCAAGGATTAAATAAGAGTTTAGAAGTTACCTTCTTCTAGCTTTTTCTTCTTCTTCATCTTCTTCTTCTTCTTCTTCTTCTTCTAGCTCATCTCAATTCCTCTATTTCTCTCTTCCACCAAGACTCTTGCTATAAAAAAACTCTAGGATTTCTTTTTGTGTAACTCCTCATTTGGGTAATAGTTATATTAATAATTAATATAATAGTAACCCCCACTATTAACATAAGGCTTATGTTACAAAACTCTTACATGCATGGCCAACATCACATTAAGCCATCTTAGTAGCATAACCTCACTTTTCCATCATTAGTTAAGCAATCCAATGGTTAGGCTATTCATTATATACTATTATTACTTTACTATGACATATAACATATTTCTAATGTCACACTTCAAAATTTTAAAATTATTTTATTAGTAAAATCAATTAAACTTTAATAATAAAATGCACATCAATTAAAAAATTATCTATCAAATTATAATGCTTAATTAAATGAAGCCATAACAACCAACATCAAATATTTATTATTCAATAAATAAATCAACTAAAATATTTAACTAACTCAAACAAATATTTTAATTAATTATAAAAATCACATTCGTTACATTTTTCCCTCCTTATTAGGATTCCGTCCTCGAAATCACCGAAATCTCCCTTACCTAGTTTTCATCTCGTCTCTTTTAGAAGTCTATTGTATAACAACTTCAACGCATTACCTTAACATTTGTTTTATATTTTCTGTTCCTCTCAATAATTCTTGAAAGTTTTTATTTCATAACATTTACTTAGACTTAACTATATTATGAGTATTATACATTCTTTAACCCATCCATTATCTTTTATTCAACTTATAAACATTCGGGATATTACATTCACCCATTCTTCTAAGAATTTTGTCCTCAAAATTTTATTTATTAATCTTCATTCATTCGATTTATCAAAATAGATTTTGTGTTACTCTTCAATTATTCATTAGGTTCTATGACAAAAATCCCTCCTCTAAGGATCCTCCCATCATCACCATAATCTTCACATCTCATTCTTCGAAGAACTTCATATTCTCTCTAGATAATTCATCTCTTTCTTTATTTAGATCGTTTACAGATTTATATTGTTTTCTCAATTCTCCCATCACCACATGTCATATTCTCCAACTTTTCTTTTCTAAGGAATACTCTCCTTTTCACTTCCATCTTGCAGAATAACAAGAATCTTCCACAATTATTCAATAATTGGGAAGTAGTATGAATAACTCAGGAATTTAATAGATTCCAAATCATGTTGAGGGGTCATAAGACCTTGAACTCTTCTCTAGGTTTAATAGTGCATCACCACTATAAACCATATTTAACAGAATGTTTAGCAATCATATAGTCTGAAAACACTATCTTCAAGTACTCTAGGTGATCAGCCTATCGTACCCCTACGTCGTGCACAACATATTACATCTTAACATCGTAACAACTATATAAGTTCTTTCAAAACCATTATCTCCGATAACATGTCCCCTTTTTATAGGGTTGTTCACCTCAGCTTCTTAACACATGAATCCGCACCAATAAAATTTAGTTTGGCATAGTTTGACAAAGAACGCTTGAATTTCATGAACATCCTTCAATATTCATCTAGATGAATCAAGTAGAATAGACTTCTAGCAATAACTCGGACATCAATCGAAATATATATATTGTGACGCCCCCAATATAGGTATACATCACCCATTCTGAGTCGCCAAATACATGGTACAGAAACAAATACAACTTCAGTAATACAATTGTCGTGCAAAATACGACAACACATATACTGTGAGTTTGAATACAAATATTGTCTAATAGACAGTATACAAACTCAAAAGGAGTCCTCATTACAATTATTGATACACTATTTTACAAAATAGCGAGGACTACTAAAACAACTATCTTGAATCATCACTCCATACCCCGGCTAGTTCTTGCTAAATTCTCTCCTCCTGAGAAGAACAATGGAACAAAAAGGAAAAGGGTGAGCTCAACTAGCCCAGTAAAGAATATTATGACTAAGATAATATATAACAAATTATCATTAGTCTTCAACAAGGAAAAATCTGATAAAATATAATAGACAACAAGTTTTAGATCAACAACTGCAGCGGAAACAACAATCCATTAGAAGAGTCAAGTAGAGAAAGAATTCTACTATCTTCTAAGATTTAAAAGTCCATCATCAATATTTTAACCCTGTAACATCAATCAATATACATCTTGAATCAAATATTCATCTTTGCATTATAAGCCATAGATATTCATTTGTATCACCAGTTGGTCATGTCCATCTCAACACATGTTCGTCTTTGCAATACGGGCCAAAGATATTCATCAGTTAATCATTCATCTTTGCACTACATGCCAAAGATATTCAGTAATATCATCATTTAGGACTGAGGATGATGAAAAATATCTTACAGAAAACGAATCCAGTGAGACAAAAGGACAAATATTAGGGATTCGTATTATAGTTTATCCAAGTTCAATAATACTCAACAATAACCAATTGTGAAGCAAAACTCAAAAATAAAGATCAAAACATGGATACAATCAAAGATAGTAACCATAATAGACATCTTGGACAAAAAGGAGAAAATTTCATTTTTTTTGGTGAATAGTGTCGTATACGTGAATAGTGCCGTATACGTGAAGAGTGTCGTATACGTGAATAGTAACCCCGACACAAAAAGGTAGAGATTCCACAATAAAATTCATACCAATATTTCAGTATAATGATATTGAAAGAATAACATCATTATGAAAAATAACATCCCTTACCTCAAAATAACAGTATTTCTGATCGGAATATCGGATGTAAAGCCGAAGGAAATTTGCACTGAATAGCAACTCTCAAAGTATCTAAATACTCACAAATATACGCTCGACAATATAGAGAGAGGAAACTTATGTTTCTGGTGTGATTTTCAATTCTAACTTAAGCGCCTATTTATAGGAAAATGCTAGAATGCCAAAGGAGACTAAAATAATAAAATAATATTATTTCTAAAATCAATTCTACGCATCCTTTGTTGATTAAGCTAGCATGCCAATTCTAAAAAAATTTCAGCAACCCACATGTTTTAAAAATCAAAAGTGGGTCCCACCCTTAATTTTAATAAAAACATTAAAACTCCGAAACTTCAATAATTCATAATAAATAGCCCTTTTATCAGAAAAATTTGAATCTCATGTGTTTTCTTTAGGAAATTTAATTCTTTACAACTTTGTAAAAGAAAGTTTTTCAAAATTCCAATCAAAAAAATACCTGAAATCAATATACGGACGATTTTCAACACCTCTATTCCGACAAAATACTGATAAAATACCTCAGTATTTATTCCTTCATTTATATCCACATAAAATAAATATATCTATCATTTATATCCACATAAAATAAATATTTTCTTATCATATAAATCAATAACTAATTATTCACAAATAATATTACAGAATCATAATTATGACAACCAGGTCGTTCCTAGGGAGGAGGAGGCTTTTCGATAAGGATTTCTCCTTATTAGCGCACAATTAGGTGACCAAACCTCTTTCCAAGACCCTTAGACATTGCCAATAATACTATCTAATAATATTATTCAAATAATATGAATTATTGATCTGATAATGGAGATACTGTGCAGTGACAATTATTGAACAACAATAATATAAAATATCAACGCAACAATTATTGAATCAATAAAATAAAATATTGAACAATAATTACTGTAAAAATTATTGAGTAGTGTCTTCTTACATAAGAATCAATAATTCAAAAAATACATGTAATGGTGTGCTCTTTGTGTACACCACGCCAGACATCGTATTTAAACAATAGGAGTATTCCAACAGTGTTAACGGTAACAACTACACCGTTATTTATAAAAACTCAAACTTGTCATTTTTTTCATCCGACCATTTTTAATTATGGGGCCAACAAATGGCTGTGCCTCGTACGAATATTCCCCGACAAAAAGAATATTTTATAACCACTTGCTTATTTTGCAAAATTTGTACATTTCTCCCATAACCAAAGTATTATATCAAATTAACACTTTATTATTCACAATAATAAATAGAGGGAATTTCATTTTATTTATTAAAAAGATGGGGTCTTACAACCTCCCCTCCTTATAAAATTTCATCCTCGAAATTGAGGTACGTACCTGGTGTTTCGAAAAGGTGAGGATACCTCGCTTTCATTTTTGATTCCAACTCCCACGTCATTTCCTCAATAGCATGGTTTCTCCACAAAACCTTAACTTTTGGTATAACCTTTGTGCGTAGGACATGCTCTTTCCTATCCAAGATCTTAACATGTACCTCCTCGTACGTTAAATCTTCGGCTATCTCGTCCGGTTCTAACTCAATAATGTGGTTCGGGTCTTTCACATATTTACGAAGCATAGATATATGAACACGAGACATGCTTGGAGGTAATGAGAGTCTATAGGCCACATTTCTTATTCGGGTCTTTCACATATTTACGAAGCATAGATATGTGAAAAATATTATGAACACGAGACATGCTTGGAGGTAATGCGAGTCTATAGGCCACATTTCCTATTCGGTCAAGAATCTCAAAAGGACCAACAAATCGTGGATTGAGCTTTCCTCTCTTTCCAAATCTTGTAACTTCCTTCCATGGTGAAACACGTAACAATACATGATCCCCAATATTAAATTCCACGTCTTTTCGATGAAGATCTGCATAACTCTTTTGTCGATCATGTGCCATTTGTATACGTTGTCGAATCGTTTGGATCTTTTCTGTAGTCATGCGTACAAATTCTGGTCCCAACAACGTTGCTTCAACCACCTCATCCCAGCATACTGGAGAGCGACACTTTCATCCATACAATGCTTCAAATGGAGCCACACCTATACTTGCCTGATAACTGTTGTTGTAGGAGAATTTCACCAATGGTAGGTACTTATCCCAACTCCCTTTGAAATCTAGGACACAGAGTCTTAATATATCTTTAAGAGTTTGAATAGTCCTCTCTGATTGTCCATCCGTTTGAGGATGGTATGCCGAACTGAATCGTAAATCTGTGCCCACAGCTTTCTGCAAGCTAACCCAAAATCGTGAAGTGAATCTTGGGTCACGATCCTGAACTATGGACACTGGCATGCCATGCAATCTTACAATCTTATTTACGTACATACGAGCAAGACGTTCAAGGGAATAAGTCTCCCGTATAGGCAAGAAACGAGCAGACTTGGTTAATCTATGAAAAATAACCCAAATCGCATTTATGCCTCGAGAAACCTTGGGAAAACTCGTAACAAAATCCATAGTAATGTGTTCCCACTTCCATTTTGGAATCTCAAGTGGTTTCAATGGACCCTTTGGCACTTGATGCTCCGCCTTTACACGTTGACAAGTTAAACACCTCGAGATATACTCCGCGATCTCTCTTTTCATATTTCTCCACCAAAACGTATGTCGAAGATCATGATACATTTTCGTACTCCCAGGATGGATTGAAAACGGTGTGTTGTGTGCCTCCATCATGATTCTATACTTCAAGTCAAAATTGTTAGGAACACAAAGTCTGGAGGTGACTTAAAGTATTCTTTCTTCATCAATTCTTGCTTGTAGAATAACTCCTTCTTGCACTTTCTTCTTCATACGCATTAGCTCCATGTCCGTAGCTTGAGCAGCTTTAACTTTATCGATTAAAGTCAGTTCTACTCGTATATTTAATATCATCACGTGGGAACTTGGAGCATTTACCTCTATCTCCATCATTTGCAAGTCATACAAAATGGACCTTTGTGTTAACAACATTGCACTCGTACCCGCATATGATCTTCTACTCAATGCGTCAGCTACCACGTTTGCTTTTCCAAGAAGATATTGGATGGTATGGTCGTAATCTTTCAACAACTCGAGCCAACGTCGTTGTCACATATTGAGTTCCTTTTGGGTGAAGAAATATTTGAGACTTTTATGATCTGTATAGATCTCCACTTTCTCCCCATACAGGTAGTGTCTCTAAATCTTTAACGCGAAAACGACTGCTGCCAACTCCAAATCATGAGTAGGACAATTCCACTCATATTCTTTGAGTTGTCGTGAGGCATAGGCTATGACTTTCCCATGTTGCATGAGAACACATCCTAACCCTTTGCCTGAAGCATCGATGTAGATAACAAATCCATCTAAACCAGATGGTATTGTCAGAACAGGTGCCAAAATGAGTCTTCTCTTGAGTTCTTGAAAACTCTTCTCACAATCCTCGCTCCAACCTAATTTTGTATCTTTACGAGTCAGCCGAGTTAACGGAGTAACGATTCGAGAAAATCCTTCCACGAATTTTTGATAATAACCAGCTAAGCCCAGAAAGCTACGTACTTCGATCACCGACTTCGGTTGCTTCCAACTTTGTATGGCTACAATCTTCGTCGGGTCGATAGATACTCCATGTTTTGACACCACGTGCCCAAGGAATGCTACTTTCTCAAGCCAGAACTCGAATTTCTTCAGCTTGGCATATAGCTTATTATCACGAAGCCTTTGCAGTACCAGCTTCAAATGGCACTCAAGATCTTCATGGCTTTTGAAATAGATGATGATGTCATCAATAAAGACAACAATGAACTGATCCAAATATTCTTTGAATACTCGGTTCATCATATCCATGAAAGCAGCAGGAGCATTAGTCAATCCAAAAGACATGACTAAGAATTTATAATGCCCGTACCGAGTTCTGAAGGCAGTCTTTGGAATATCCTTAATTTTAATCTTCAGCATATCCAGAACGAAGATTGATCTTTGAAAAGAATTGTGCTCCTTGCAACTGGTCGAACAAGTCATCAATGCGAGGTAGCGGATACTTTTTCTTGGTAGTGACATGGTTTAATTCTCGGTCGTCAATACAAAGTTGCATACTCTCGTCTTTCTTCTTTACAAATAACATAGGAGCACCCCAAGGAGATGTACTAGGACGAATGAAATCGATGTCCAACAACTCCTATAGTTGAACCTTTAACTCCTGAAGTTCAATAAGAGCCATTCGATATGGGGTTTTAGAAATGGGCTTTATACCAGGTTCAAGGTCAATAAAGAATTCAACTTCACATTCTGGGGGTAGACCGGGAAGTTCTTCAGGAAATACGTCAGGAAATTCACTAACAACAGAAATATTATTCAAATCTGACGTGTTTTTGTTCAAGTCCATGACATGGGCTAAGAAAGCTTGATATCCGTTTTTCAATAAACGAACAGCTTTATGGCTTGATATGACAGTGATTGATTTTAGTGGTCTGGTTGTTTGAATTCCCATAAAAGGCTGATTAGGATTATGAAAACTAAAAACCTTACGAAAATAATCAATTTTAGCATGATGAGTGGTTAACCAATCAATCCCTAAAATCACATCACATGCAAGAATTTTCAACGAAATAAGATCGGCAGGTAATGTGATTGTATCAACTTGAATCAAGCAAGATTTATAAATAGTAGATGTAATGAAACTGTCTCCAAACGGAGTCTCAACAGATAAGTCAAGGTCTAACTTCTTCGGAGTCAAGTTTAAACGTTGAGCACAAGCCGGAGAGATAAAAGAATGGATAGAACCGGTATCTAATAAGGTATAAATTTCGCAAGAGTTTATGATTAGCTTACCCGTGATCACCTTGTTTAGATTCCTCGCATTTTGGGCAGTCACGACAAACGCCCTTCCAGGAACCACCGACTTTGACTTGTCTGGGATAGCCTTTGGAGTCACCATTCCCGTTGAACTTGGTTTTGCAACTAGACAATCTCTAGTTGTATCACCTTCCTTTCCACAGTTATAACACACATTGGATTGTTATGGGCAGTTTGGGCTGATGTGTCCCTCTTTTTCGCATTTATAACAAACGACCGATGCTCGTTCTCCTCCCCTAGAATCAATTGATGTTTGTGCTGACGTCTTTACGTTGTCATTGTTTTACCTTCTCTTCTTGAAATCTCCTCCCGACTCGCTTCTTCTATTTTCACGGACATGATTACCACCAGAGTGGTTACCGCTTTTGTCCGAATGTTTTCCTCTCTACTGGTTTTCATTGCTCCGATAACTGCCACCACCGGTATGACCCTGGTTGTTGTCCCTTGGTTGAGCATACTCATTATCTTTCTCTAATAATTGAGCCCTGTTTACAACATCTGAATATAAAGAAAATTTATGAGAGATAAAATATTGCTGAATCTCGGGTTTTAGACCTCTCAGGAACATCATCGTCATTCGTTCCTCATTCTCTACCAAATGAGGTGAAAACCTGGATAACTCTGCGAACTTCGCCTCGTACTGGGACACCGTCATGTTGTTTTGTTCCAGTCTGATAAACTCTACCTCCTTCATAAGACGAATACTTTCAGGAAAGTACTTGTCATTAAATAGTTTCTAAAACGTTTCCCAAAACATGGTGAGTGCGGCAGGCTGGGTACGCTTCACAGATTCCCACCAGTAATATGCCTCTCCGCGGAGCATAAAGGTGGTGAATGGAACCTTTTGATCCTCTGTGCATCCCAAGACATCGAATATCTTGGTAATTTGTTTGACCCACGTTTCCGCCTTAATCGGATCCGGCTTTCCCGCAAATTCTAATGGTCCCAACTCTTTGAACTGATTGGATGTGACAAGCCACGCATTGCTATCATTTCCACCCGTATTTTGTAAACGAGTCTCCCTCGTCTAGTTTTGCATGAACTGCAAAAAGCTTCTAAACATCCCATCATTCATCATTTGTTCGGTAGTGTTGTTTACATGAGGAATATTGCCTTCCTGTTGCACGTTCCCCTGGGTGGTGATTAAATGTGTCTCCACTTCTTATTCGCTCCATTGTTAATATTTCTAGTTGTCATTCTCAAATACTGCCACAAAACAAGAGTTAATTGAAATGTCACATATTATCCCTATACTCAGGTCATACTAGCAAAAGAATTCCCCGTCTCTCCCCTCCTAGTTCTTGTCTCATATCTCAGCCAGGGATCATATCCCTAAGCTTTGATACCAACTGTGACGCCCCCAAAATAGGTATACATCACCCATTTTGAGTCGCCAAATAATGGTACATAAACAAATACAACTTCTGTAATACAATTGTCGTGCAAAATACCACAACACATATACTGTGAGTTTGAATACAAATATTGTCTAATAGACAGTATACAAACTCAAAAGGAGTCATCATTATAATTATTGATACACTATTTTATAAAATAATGAGGACTAATAAAACAACTATCTTGAATTATCACTCCATACCCCGGCTAGTTCCTGCTAAATTCTCTCCTCCTGAGAAAAACAATAGAACAAAAAGGAAAAGGGTGAGCTCAACTAGACCAATAAAAAAATATTATGACTAAGATAATATATAACAAATTATCATTAGTCTTCAACAGGGAAAAATCTGATAAAATATAATAGACAACAAGTTTTAGATCAACAACTGCAGCGGAAACAACAATCCATTAGAAGAGTCAAGTAGAGAAAGAATTCTACAATCTTCTAAGATTTAAAAGTCCATCATCAATATTTTATCCCTGTAACATCAATCAATATACACCTTGAATCAAATATTCATCTTTGCACTACAGGCCAAAGATATTCATTTGTATCACCAGTTGGTCATGTTCATCTCAACACCTGTTCATCTTTGCACTACGGGCCAAAGATACACCCGTATTTTGTACATGAGTCTCCCTAGTCTGGTTTTGCATGAACTGCAAAAAGCTTCTAAACATCCCATCATTCATCATTTGTTCGGTAGTGTTGTTTATAGGAGGAATATTGCCTTCCTGTTGCACGTTCCCCTGGGTGGTGATTAAATGTGTCTCCACTGTCTTATTCGCTCCATTGTTAATATTTCCAGTTGCCATTCTTAAATACTGCCACAAAACAAGGGTTAATTGAAATGTCACATATTATCCCTATACTCTGACCGACCAAATAAATATCAAATAAACTTAGTCAGGTCATACTAGCGAATGAATTCCCCGTCTCTCCCCTCCTAGTTCTTGTCTCACATCTCAGCTAGGGATCATATCCCTAAGCTTTGATACCAACTGTGACACCCCCAAAAAATGTATACATCACCCATTTTGAGTCACCAAATACATGGTACAGAAACAAATACAACTTCTGTAATACAATTGTCGTGCAAAATATGACAACACATATACTGTGAGTTTGAATACAAATATTGTCTAATAGACAGTATACAAACTCAAAAGGAGTCATCATTATAATTATTGATACACTATTTTATAAAATAGTGAGGACTACTAAAATAACTATCTTGAATCATCACTCTATACCCCGGCTAGTTCCTGCTAAATTCTCTCCTCGTAAGAAGAACAATGGAACAAAAAGGAAAAGGGTGAGCTCAACTAACCCAATAAAAAATATTAAGACTAAGATAATATATAACAAATTATCATTAGTCTTCAACAGGGAAAAATCTAATAAAATATAATAGACAACAAGTTTTAGATCAACAACTGCAGCGGAAACAACAATCCATTAGAAGAGTCAAGTAGAGAACGAATTCTACTATCTTCTAAGATTTAAAAGTCCATCATCAATATTTTATCCCTGTAACATCAATCAATATACACCTTGAATCAAATATTCATCTTTGCACTACAGGCCAAAGATATTCATTTGTATCACCGATTAGTCATATTCATCTCAACACTGTTCATATTCAGACCACGGCCAAAGATATTCATCAGTTAATCATTCATCTTTGCACTACAGGCCAAAGATATTCAGTAATATCATCATTTAGGACTGAGGATGATGAAAAATATCTTTTAAAAAACGAATCTAGTGAGACAAAAGGACAAATATTAGGGATTTGTATTATAGTTTATCCAAGTTCAATAATACTCCACAATAACCAATTGTGAAGTAGAATTCAAAAATAAAGATTAAAACATGGATACAATCAAAGATAGTAACCATAATAGACATCTTGGACAAAAAGGAGAAAATTTCATTTTTCGGTGAATAGTGTCGTATTCGTGAATAGTGCCATATACGTGAATAGTGTCGTATACCTGAATAGTAACCTCGACACAAAAAGGTAGAAATTTCACAATAAAATCCATACAAATATTTCGGTATAATGATATTAAAAGAATAACATCATTATGAAAAATAAAATCCATTACCTCAAAATAACAGTATTTCTGATCGTAATATCGGATGTAAAGCCGAAGGAAACTTGCACTGAATAGCAACTCTCAAAGTATCTAAATACTCACAAAAATACGCTCGACAATATAGAGTGAGAAAACTTATATTTCTGGTATGATTTTCAATTCTAACTTAAGCGCCTATTTATAGGAAAATGCTAGAACGCCAAAGGAGACTAAAATAATAAAATAATATTATTTCTTAAATCAATTCTACGCATCCTTTGTTGATTAAGCTAGCTTACAATTCTCGAAAAAAAATTTTTATTGATCCACATGTTTTAAAAATCAAAAGTAGGTCCCACCCTTAATTTTAATAAAAACATTAAAACTCCGAAACTTCAATAATTCATAATAAATAGCTCTTTTATCAGAAAAATTTGAATCTCATGTGCTTTCCATAGGAAATTTAATTGTCTACAACATTGTAGAAAAAGGTTTTTCCAATTTCCAATCAGAAAATACCCGAAATCCACATACGGACGATTTTCAACACCTCTATTCTGACAAAATACTGATAAAATACCTCAGTATTTATTCCTTCATTTATATCCACATAAAATAAATATTTCCTTATCATATAAATTAATAACTAATTATTCACAAATAATATTACAGAATCACAATTATGACAACCAGGTCGTTCCCAAGAAAGAGGGGGCTTTTCGATAAGGATTTCTCCTTATCAAGCCGCAATTAGGTGACCAAACCCCTTCCTAGATGGGAGACTTCCTTAGACATTGCCAATAATGCTATCTAATAATATTATTAAAATAATATGAATTATTGATCGATAATAATGGAGATATTGTGTAAATGACAATTATTGAACAACAATAATATAAAATATCAACACAAAGAATTATTAAATCAATAAAATAAAATATTGAACAATAATTATTGTAACAATTATTGAGTAGTGCCTTCTTACGTAAGAATCAATAATTCAAAAATATTGCACAATACTGGTGTCTTTATTATGCCACCAGCGTAGACATCGTATTTTAACCACCACCGGTATTCCAATGTTGTTAACTTGAATAACAACTACTGACGTTATTTATAAAAATCAAACTTGTCGCTTTTTTTTCTTCATCCGACCGTTTTTACATTATGGGGCCCACAAATGGATCTTGGGTCGCATCGAATATTCCCCCAATGAGAAAGAATATTCCACGACTAAACGAATATTCCCCGACACAATGAATATTTTATAACCACTTACTTATTTTGCAAAATTTGCACATTTCTCCCATAACCAGAGTATTATATCAAATTAACACTTTATTATTCACAATAATAAATAGAGGGAATTTGATTTTATTTATTAAAAAGATGGGGTCTTACATATATTATATATATATCCATATTATTTTTAACCAACTCAACTAGTATACCTTTCTTAGTTTAAAGAAAACTAAATAAAAACTTTCTATGACGTCATGATACCGTACCATCTCAAACATTCATTTGATGTGGATACGGTTTCCCGTATTACTAAACTTACTTTGTCTTTAAGTGTTCGTAACCTTTTGTTAACTTTTAATTGTTGAACTTAAGGTTTTAAATCATCATTTAAGATGTTACTTTAAGTTTAAATAAGGTCATACTTCACCTTCAATCAACTTACATTTCTTTTATGTTTATATATATTCCTATCTACCTTTGGTGTAGGACTGGCGCTGCGGCGCCATGTCCTTTGTTAATTGATGCGCTGCAGATAACTCTAGTAACTAGGATCCGGTTCTGGTGCTGCAACACCCCAAATCCTTCACTGGGCGGCACTGCGGCGCCTCCCTTAAACCTCTGTAATTTTTTTTAATTTCTTAAGCCACTCATTCCCGAGCTCGTAACTTGTTCGTTTTAGCTCGGAATTAGTTCATTCAAAAGTTGTTATCTCACATATCTCATATAATTTGATTTCATTTGGACAGAATAAGTTTCAGAATCCGTTAACAATAAATTTACTGTTTAAATTTTCTATTATGCATTCGATAAACGTTCCTAAACGTTCATAGTTTGTTTCTTCATTTTAAGTCGGAATTCGACCATTCTTGAGTTCACGAATCTTAAATGAGAAGTTCTACTATATGCTATCGAATACTAAGGTTTCTAAGTTGAAAGACGACTTTTGACTATCGATTCGAAAATCTTACGATTTTGATAATTATCGTATAATCTCGTAAATTTCGCCATAACTTTGTTACTCGAGATTTTTACTCCATTCAAAATGGATTCATTCCATTATTCAAACACCTATCATCCTAACCAAGCATATAGCATCTAATCCTATACACGATAGTTTTAAACTTGTTCATCAACAGCATGTGCTAAGTTTTCATGTTTTCTTCATCACTTCTTACATATTTGGTTATGATTCCACTTATACAATGGTTATTAATGTTTAATCCACTAAAAAACATCCTTATTACTCCTTATAAGACATGATCCACCAATAATCACTTCTCTATCAAAATTCAAATTGAAGAGATGAAGATTAACGGTTCAAGTTTCATTACCTTTTGCGTTATTGGCGTTCTTGAGTTTTAGCTAACTCTTTCTTCTCTTTGATCACTTGCAAATGCTCTCTTTTATCTCACAATAATAGCTCTAGATGTTGGTGAAATCAAACAACCAACAAATAAAGACACCTCTCTCTTATTTATGAAATTACAAAGTGGGGGGGAAATGGTCAAATGGTCCCACCTCCTTACTATTCCCACCTCCACAACCAAACTTCCAAAGGAAGCTATCCCACCTCCTTTTTGACTGGCTATAACTCATTATGGGAGGCCCACATGGGTTTCCCCATGGGTTTTACCCATCCGGTGACCCAACGGTTCTTGTTTTGGGCTTAGGTTTAATCAATTCGGGCCTAATCTTGGGCTTGAATTAAATTATCTTTGGGCCTTGCTTAAGTTTGTCATTGGGCCTAAATCATCTTTTCACTTGGGCTTGCCAATGTTCACATTCAATCTTTACTTCTCCATTAATAATGGTTTATGATTTTAACGTATTATGCTCGTATTCTTCTCGTATAATAGTTCGTATAACATTCATCTTATACGTTGTGTTATCTTTCGTATATACTTATACAAAACCTTGTATTATACTAATATTCTTTCCCCGTATAATAACCTTTCTATTATACTTAATCATTATTTATTCAAATCTTCACTTTCCTTAACATTCTCGAATTGAGTACGCAGACGAAAAATTGTGTCTGTCATAACTAAACTATTATTAGATAATCCATCTCTCCTTAAAATTCTATCATTATGTATTTCCCAAAATTTTAAAAATAATTCCCAAGCAGAAATGGATGAATAGTGTTTTTGGAGAATTTCTCGAAAAGCTTTAATTTTATCTTGGAAATTCACACACTTTATTTCTAGTACTTAGCTAGAATACTACGATCATACATCACTTCTAGGTTATAAAATGACATTCTTCTCGCTTACTCGTTATAAATAACATATGCTATAATTTTATTCATATATATTGAAATAAAATTATTTTATATTATAATCCAATTTTCTTGGTTGTTACAGCAAGCTCATGATTGGCAGACTGGCACAATGCAACTGACCAACTGCAAAAACATTCAACATGATT
Source organism: Panax quinquefolius (assembly GCA_020205615.1). NCBI lineage: Eukaryota > Viridiplantae > Streptophyta > Magnoliopsida > Apiales > Araliaceae > Panax > Panax quinquefolius. The sequence goes on from CM035165.1 coordinate 48,183,976, forward strand.
GTCCAGGATGCAGTAGCTGCAAAGGACGTGGTGTCAAGTATAATCTCAGTCAATAACATAAATTCTCATGTATTATTTGATTTGTGTGTTACCTATTCATTTTTGTTTGAGGAATTTGATAGTCGATTAAATTTACCCCAAGAAAGATTAGAAAATCCGTTGAACATAGAAGTTGTGAATAAAGAAGTAATCCCCGCAGATTTTATTTACCAAAATTGTTATGCAAACCTTAGAGGTCACGAACTAAGCGTAGATTTGATTTCAATAAGATTGGGAGAGTTTGATGTGATATTAGGAATGGATTGGATGTCCAGCCACACTACGATAATTGATTGTCAAATGAAAAATATGAATCTGCATACTCTAAACTGGTCTAAGGTATTATTTTATGGTAGCTCATCACTTAAGAAATCATATTACCTTATGATGATGCATGCCAAGAAATTGTTAAAGAATGGATGTGTAGGTTATCTAGCCTATATAGTGGATAATCATAAAAATGGAGTAGAGATGAAGGATATACCAGTAGTGAGAGACTTTTAAGACGCGTTTCTAGAGGATTTGTATGGCTTTTCGCTAGACAGAGAAATCGAATTCGTAATAGACTTTGTACCAGGAACTGCACCAATTTTGAAAGCCCCATATCGTATGGCGCCGATAGAAATGAAAGAATTGATGATACATGTGACGCCCACAAAATTTGGGTATCTTCCAACCTGACATATGGTGCTACACGGTGCTACAGTCCACACATACATTCAATTGAAAAGCCTCAAAAGAACGAATATGTCTTATATATATTCCAAACAATATTACCATTCCCCGGGTTCTTTATAACCATTACATTTGTTCCTTGTCATAATATCAAATACATTACAACATTAAACCTATACTATTACACAGACAGTTCAACGATCTACCTTAGCCTTCCCTTTATCCTTACTAGGTCCTTCAGTCCGTTCGGTCTTAACTGCATTCATATGGTTCAAGCAAGAATGAGCATAACTAGCTCATCAAGTATAACAAATTCATTTAACAATATGCTTGAAACATACAAATCGTATATCTTCAATAACTGAACAATAGTTATGAAGTACTATCGATAATTAAAAATAGCACTTCTCTTTTCTTTAAAACGTTTCACAATCCACAATATTCATTAAACATCAATATCGGTCCAAGACCTTGAGCATTTCATTCTTTCTTTGAAAGGGATAACCTGACACCAAGTCTGTAAGTTCGGCATATCTTACGAGCACGTCAAGGTGATCAGCCTATAGTACTCTATGTTTTACAACACTACTTTCTTTAAATATATGTACGTTTAAGGTTTGGCAACCTCACGAGCCTGTCGTTTGACGACAAAACATTTGTTTATGCATACTAAGTCTTCCTTTGAAAACCATAACAAAATAGTTTGGCAAAATGTAACAACTTTGATAACATTTCAATAGATTAAAAGAAATCCATAAAACATCTTTAGTCTAGCCGAAGGAATTGGCTTCGACTTCATCATACATCAATTCATGCGTAAGGTACATGAATTAGAAAGCCTATCCAAAGAATTCGGACAAGGGTCAGAATACTTGCCTTTATCGTCTTCTACAGTCAATACAAATTATCTTTGATTCTTTAAGGTCTCTACAATACATAATCCTGTAACATACCACATTAGGTCATAATCAAACATGTATGGTTCCTAACACATCTTACCCTTCTTCTCAATCTAATCATGCTTTAGATTGTTTAACATTTGTTACGATTTATCATTTTACATTTTTCTTACGTTTACGTAATCTTTTATCAACCTTTAGTTATAATCTTAACGTCATATCGTCCATAAGGATGTCATTCCAAGTGGGTTTAAAGTTATACATTTTCTTTCATTCACTTCCTTAGTCATTATGTGCATAAGCATTCTTCTCTATGTCTTTCCTAGTGTTAGCAACTGTGCGCCTTGACTTCCTTATATAACTTTCGTATTTGCTATATTTGAGTTTATAGTGCACAATTGACCTCGACATCGTGGTGCCATCCTTTAAGCCTTGGGGTAGCGCTAGCTTCATGATACAATGCCACAAACAACTTTGACTGATTTTCTACTTTGCGAACTTTCTGGACTTCAAATTTGTTCGTTTTAAGTCTGAATTGGCTCGTTCAAAAGCCCTTAGCTCACAAATCACATACTCTAACTGTTCATGCAAGAATTTTTCATTTTCGAATCTGTTAACTAGGAATTCACCTTTTAGTTCATTTTTAACAAAAATGATAAACGTTCGTGAACGTTCAACGCTCGTTTCTTCGTTCTAAGTCAAAATTTGATCATTTTTGAGTCCATGACTCTAGAATACCAAATTGGACTATTCTCCATCGAAAACCAACGTTTCTGATTTCAATGTCAAAATTTGACTTCCATTCCGAGAATTTCACGATTTCGACAATTAATGTTTAATCTCGTAAATTCCGCCATAACTTCGTTACTTGAGATTTTTACACCATTCCAAATGGATTCATTCCATTGTCACAACATGTATAATCTAAACCTACAAATGATGGTATTAAACTTGTCCATCAACAATAACATTAAACAATTTTTCCATAAATTTCAATGGTCTAAAGCTTTTATACTTTGGATTTCACTTCACATGGTTTATTAAAGTTTAAGTTTTCTAACAACCATCTTTATTCAATCTTATCATACATACTCCATCAATCCTCACTTCTTTAACAAATTACAATTGAAGAGATGGAAGATTAAGGTATAGGATCTTTCCCTTGAAGTTCAAACTTTGTTCTTCCTTGAAATATGAAAGACTAACTTTTTCTAACTTATACACTCTAACAAATAAGAACTTATGTTGTTGGATGAAATAAAACAAGTAACAAATGATCTAGCTCATCTCTTATTTATAGAAAATCCAAGGTTAGGGTAGTTAAGTCATTAAGCAATTCCACCTCCTTAATTAATCTCCTTACTATTCATTACTTTGAGTCCACAACACTTATTAATTACTTGCTCACCAAGATCACCCATGTGATCATGGGTCCCATATGGGTTGCCCCATGGGTCATACTTGCCCTATGGATCGATCCACATATCCGGTTCTTAATTTGTGCTTTAAGTTTAATTAACTTTTAATCTAATCTTTCGGATTGCATTTAACAAACATTGGGCTTTAACATTAATAAGCATTAGGCTTTATCATAATTCAAATTGGACTTTACAACTTCCTCCCACATCCTACAAGTCCAATACACTTGGCTCAAATCCTTATAATGTATTATCTACGTATTATTCTCGTATACTAACTCGTATACTCATTCAATATATATACCATATCAATATTTATACATACTCGTATAATACCTCGTATCATACTCGTATTCATTACCTCGTACAATACTTACATATCATACGATCATCGTTTACTCATTAACGCTTTACTTTCCCTAACGTTCTCGAAATAAGTACGCAGGAAAAAAATTGTGTTTGCCATAACGGAAATATTATTACATAAACCATCCTCCCTTATTATTCTATCGTTACGTATTTCACGAAAGTTCAAAAATAATCCCCGAGCAGAAATCCTAGAATAGTGTTTTTCAGAAAATTTCTCGAAAAGCATTTTTTTCGTCTTGAAAATTCAAACACTTTAATTCCCTCACGTAGCCAAAATACTACGACATCCCGACATATCTAGGTTATAGAATATCCCTACATATCTAGGTTATAGAATGACATTCATCTTGCTAACACATAATAATAATATATAATATAATTATATTCATTATTTAATTAAAAATAATTATTTTACAATAAATCTAAATTTCTCGGTCGTTACATCCTTCCCCCCTTATAAGTATTTTGTCCCCATAATATTGTTTTACATTACACAAATAACTGAGGGTAATTCTTCTTTATCTTTACTTCAAGTTCCCACGTTGCTTCTTCGGCATCGTGGTTCTTCCACAACACCTTTACCAAAGGTATAACATTGTTCTGCAGATCTTGCTCCTTTCTATCAATGATTTGAATAGGTACTTCTTCTTACGTTAAGTCCTTCTCGATATTAATAGGCTCATACTCTATTACATGCTTATAATCCGGCTTATAAGGATGTAACACATTATTTATTCGTTCTAGGTCTGGAGGTAATGATACTACGTAAGCTACCTCTCCTACCCGTTTTAATATCTCAAAAGGTCCTATAAACCTTGGGCTTAACTTTCCCTTCTTTCCAAAGTGTATCTTTCCGTTCCACACAAATACCTTTAGAAATACGTTAGAGCCTACTTCAAATTCTTTATTCACTCGATTAGAATCCGCATATTTCTTGTGTCTGTCTTGAGCTGCCACGAGATGCAATCGTATTAACTTGACTATATCCATTGTCTGATGCACCAATTATGGTCCTAGCATTCAATGTTCTCCAACTTCATCCCAACACAATGGTGTTCTGCATTTCCATCCTTATAAAGCTTCATAAGGCGGCATGCCTATGCTCGCATGATAACTGTTATTATACACAAACTCTACTAATGGTAGATGATCATCCCAACTACGCTTGAAATCCATGACACAAGATCTTAGCATATCTTCTAACGTCTGAATTGTTCTCTCACTGTCCATCGGTTTGTGGATGATACGATGTATTTAGCTTCAACTGTGTTCCCAACTGCTCTTGCAGACTCCTCCAAAAGTTCGATGTGAATCGTGGATTACAATCTGACACAATTGAAATTGGTACTCCATGTATGGAAATGACTTCCCTAACATAAAGTTTAGCTAATTGGTCTAAGTTATACTTAACCCTTATTGGCAAAAAGTGAGCCCACTTCGTCAACCGGTCCACTATCACCCAAATAGCGTCATACCCCTTATGAGTAATTGGAAGTCCCACCACAAAGTCCATCGTGATATGCTCTCACTTCCATTCTAGAATCTCCAATTACTGTAACAAGCCACTTGGTCGCTGATGTTCAGCCTTAATTTTTTGACAAGTCAAGCACCTACTCACATACTCTACTATTTTCATCTTCATGTTTGGCCACCAAAAACTCTGTCGAAGGTCTTGATACATCTTTGTACTACCAGGATGAATTGAGTACCTCAAACTATGTGCTTCTTGTAATACATACTCCTTTAATTTCGTCTCATTTGGAATCCAAATTCTTCCTGCAAATCTTAATAATCCCACATTATCAAGACTATACTTTAAATCTTTTTCTTCAGTTAAACGCTTCTTCATCTGGTCACACTCCTTAGTTCGGAGTTGCACCTCCTTGACCCTCTCTACAATGGTAGATTGAATCTCCGTTGTAAACAATCTCTACCCCGATTCACTCGGTAACTTCACCTCCAACTCCATCCTAGCCATCTCTGTTAATAACTCAGTTTGAGCCGTTAACATAGACAACTTTTCCTGACCCTTCCTACTCAAGACATCGACCACTACATTGGCTTTTCCAGGGTGATACTGGATTTCACAGTCGTAATCCTTTATCAACTCCAGCCATCTCCTTTGCCTCATATTCAACTCCTTTTGTGTGAAGATATATTTTAGATTCTTATTGTCCGTGTATATCTCACATTTCTCCCAGTATAAGTAATGCCTCCATATCTTCAAGGCAAACACTACCGCGACTAGTTCCAGATCATGACTAGGATAAAATTTCTCATAATCCTTCAACTACCGTGATGCATACGCAATGACCTTGCCATGCTGCATGAGCATGAAACCAAGTCCTCTATGCGAAGCATCGCTATAAACTACAAAATTTCCTGTGTCATCGGGTAATGAAAAAATAGACGCTTCAATCAATCTTTTCTTCAGTTCTTGAAAACCGTCTTCACATTTCTCCATCCACACGTATTTCACTATCTTCCTTGTCAGGTTAGTCAACAGAGTAGCTATCTTTGAAAAATCTTGGATAAATCTATGATAGTATCCCGCTAACCCTAGGAAACTCCACACCTCAATTGGCATTATTGGTTGTTCCCAACTCATCACTGCTTCAACCCTTGCTGGGTCTACTGAAATCCCCTCACGGTCGATAACATGACCCAAAAATTGTACCATTTCTAGCCAAATTTCACACTTAGTGAATTTCGTGTACAACTTCTCCTTCCTTAGTGTCTCCAATACTATTCTTAGGTGTTCAGTGTGATCTTCTGACGTCTTAGAATAGACTAGAATATCATCAATAAACACTACGATGAACATGTCCAAATATTGTTTGAACACTCTGTTCATCATATCCATAAATGCAGTTGGTGCATTAGTTAACCCAAATGACATCACCAGAAACTCGTAATGGATGTAACGAGTCCTGATTGTCGTCTTAGGTATATCCTCACTTCTAACCTTCAACTGATGATACCCCGTCCGCAAATCTATCTTAGAAAAATACTTTGCCCCTTTCAACCGATCAAAAAGATCATCGATCATGGGCAATGGGTATTTATTCTTTATCATTAACATGTTCAACTCTCGATAGTCGATACAAAGTCTTAACGATCCGTCCTTCTTTTTCACAAACAGTACCGGTGCTCCCCACGGCGAAACACTCGGTTGAATGTACTTCCTACCTAATAGTTCTTGTAACTGCACCATCAACTCCATCATCTCCACTGGCGCCATACGATACGGTTCCCTAAAAACTGGTGTTGCTACTGGCACAATGTCTATCACGAATTCGGTCTCCCTATCCGGTGGAAGACCCGGCAATTCACTTGGAAAAACATCCGCGAATTCTTTCACTATAGGTATTTGTTCCATCATTGCTCCCACTCTCTTGGTATCAACAACATGACAAAAGTAACATACACAACCCTTCCTTAACAACTTCCTAGTTTGTGTCATGGTAAGACAACATGAACGTTCCAGCGATTTATTACCGTAAAACACTATATGAGGTTGAGTCAACGTTCTAATGTTTACACATTTCTTTTGGCAATCTAGTATTGCACCATGGTTTAATAACTAATCCATTCTGAGAAGTACATCGAATTCTCCCAACTTTATCGGTATCAAATCTACCGATAATTTACAACCTCGTATTTTTACACAACAACTCCTATGGATATCGTCAACAGGAATTATTTCTTCGTTCGCTACCTTGATATTCAAAGGTATATGCAATCTTTCGGGAAGTAATCCTAAACGTCTAGCAAAATCACATGTTATGAAAAAACAAGTAGCACCCGAGTCAAATAACACGTAAGCAGTTATGTCGTTGCTTGGGATAATAACTGCAACTACATCCCCTGATGCAACGGCATCTTGGACCGTCATGTTAAAGGTGTGGGCCATCGGCCTACCCGTCTGCGTTGGACCACTAATAGCTAACTTACCTCTTTTAGCGCCCTTATTCCTGTCCGTCCCCTTCTTTGGGCAGTTCTTCGCTATGTGGTCAGTTGATCCACATACAAAGCATCCATGGTTTTTCTTTAGACTTGGATAGTTAGGCAAAATGTGCCCCTCTTGTCCACATTTGTAATATATGGCTTTCCCCTTGAGATAGACTCCTAAGTGAGTCTTCTCGCAGTTCTTGGACGCCTATATCCTTCTTTTAGGATCCCGTTGCTTCACTCTGGTATTCCCAGAGTTAAATCCCTTCCTCGTTTGGCCTTCGCCACTACCACTGGCTCCTTCACCTTTACTCCCCCGTCTACCTTTCCCTTGTTCTTCTTCTTCTTGTGGTATTGGCTTAGAGCCTCGTTACCACCTTCGATAATATTTTCCTTCTCCAGTATGGTCCCAAAAGAATTACTTTAGACCACAGAAATACGGCTATAGAGCCAGGGTTTCAAGCCCTGCTCAAACCTTCTATCCTTCCTCACCTTGATGTCCACCTGATGTGGAGCAAACTGTGCCAATTCATTGAACTTTGCAGCGTATTGGAGAACTATCATTTCCCCTTGTTTCAACTCCAGAAACAGCATCTCCATCCTCCCCTACATACTTGTGGGAAAGTAGTTCTTGAAGAAAATCTCCTTGAACCGCGTCCACGTTAAATTCTCTATTCCGACCCTAGCCTGGTTCGCCTCCCACCAGAAATTGGCCTCTCCCTTCATCATATAGGTGACAAAAGCAACCTTTTGCCCCTAATTAACATTTGCAACAACAAATGCCTTCTCTATTTCTTTTACCCAAGTCTGGGCTTTTATGGGGTCCATAGTTCCCTCGAACTTCGGTGAACCGACACTCTTAAAATCCTTAAAAGTTGTAGCTCGTACTAATGCTGGATTTATGGGTATATTAGCCTCATTCGTATTAAAAGCGGTCGTTAACAGGTTAACGAACTCTTGCATCGGGTTAACAGGACCTTCCTCCGGTTGATTTACGTTAGTATCTTGATTTCTTTGTCTCTTTCTTGGTGGCATTTTGCTGTTAAGATAAACAACACGTCATTATTACTTTCTTCTTGTTAGTGAGTTATTATTCATTATTTAAACAATAACTTCAACTCATTGCACAACATGTTCCATAAAAAGGCTTATATTGATTTACTTCTTGTAGTATAATACTACATCATTCGTTAATTACACAGCCTTAGCTGATTACATTTCTTTCCAAAAATTTGGATTTACAAAAGAGGGTTTTACGTCACTACTAGATACATCATTTTTTACATATCTAACTCTACTCTAGTTACCACTAGGTTACATCTGCCTTATGGCATTCTCAAAATCCACATTGGCAAGACCGGCAATAATATCATAGCTGATAGTATGTCGTGTCTGCCCTGCGTCTATCGGATACCTACCTACCTGCTGCTGGAAATCCGTGTGAGAACTCCTATGTATATAGGACATCCTCCCTATCTTCTGCTTCTTGGTCTTCAGCTTCTGCCCGAGCTCAAAGACCTCGTGTTTCAGCTCGTGGACTTTTTCCTTCGCTAAAATGCTTTCATCATGCCCCTCCTCCCACATAGACTCCATGCTTTTCTTATCTTCCAGGATTTCCTGGACCTCTTCTTTCAGTTCTCTAACCTCCCTTCCCAACTAGATGTTTCTATCCAATAAGGCCATGAACAGTGTTTTCATTGCCTCCCTAGGAGCCACCTCCTCTTCAGGTGTTATGGGGTTAAAATATGCCACCTCTACCTCCTCCTCCGACATACCATCAAACATGGACATGAGGTCTAAGCTTTTAGAGTCTCCAGACTCAACTATCACCACTTCCAGCTCTTCTGCTATAGGGTTCGGTAAGATCTCTATTTGATTCACCGACTCTTCACTGACTACATGTATATCCCTATACATTTCATTTTCTCCTGACATATACAACAAAACAATTTAGTTTTATTAGTACACGTCAGTAGAATAATAAAAACACATATCACATTTAACACATTTTTAGGGTTAATTTCATCTTTTACTTCTTTAACTTTTCTTAAGGTTATGACTTAAGGTTCTTTTCCCCCCTTAAGTTTTATAACCTAATGCTTTCATACCAACCTGTTACGCCCCCAAATTCGGGTATCTTCCAACCTGACATATGGTGCTACACGGTGCTACAATCCACACATACATTCAATTGAAAAACCTCAAAAGAACGAATATGTCTTATATATATTCCAAACAATATTATCATTCCCAAGGTTCATTATAACCATTACATTTGTTACTTGTAATAATATCAAATACATTACAACATGAAACCTATACAATTACACAGACAGTTCAACAGTCTGCCTTAGCCTTCCCTTTATCCTTACTAGGTCCTTCAGTCCGTTCGGTCTTAGCTTCATTCATATGGTTCAAGCAAGAATGAGCATAACTAGCTCAGCAAGTATGACAAATTCATTTAACAATGTGCTTGAAACATAAAAATCGTATATCTTCAGTAACTGAACAATAGTTATAAAGTACTATCGATAATTCAAAATAGTACTTCTCTTTTCTTTAAAACAATTCATAATGCACAATATTCATTAAACATCAATATTGGTCCAAGACCTTGAGCATTTCATTCTTTATTTGAAAGGGACAACCCGGCACCATGTCCATAAGTCCGGCATATCTTACGAGCACGTCTAGGTGATCAGCCTATAGTACTCTATGTTGTACAACACTACTTTCTTAAAATATATGTACGTTTAAGATTTGGAAACCTCGCGTGCCTGTCGTTTGATGACATAAATTTGAAAACCATACCATAATAGTTTGGCAAAACATGACAACTTTGATAACATTTCAATTGATTAAAAGAAATCCATATAACATCTTAAGTCTAGCCGAAGGAATTGGCTTCGACTTCATCATACATTAATTCATGTGTAAGGTACATGAATTACAAAGCTTGTCCAAAGAATTCAGACAAGGGTCAGAATACTTTCCTTTAGCGTCTTCTACAGTCAATACAAATTCTCTTTGATTCTTTAAGGCCTCTACATTACATAATCATGTAACATACCACATTAGGTCATAATCAAACATGTATGGTTCCTAATGTATCTTACCATTTTTCTCAATCTAATTATGCTTTAGATTGTTTAACATTTGTTACGATTTATTGTTTTACATTGTTCTTACATTTACGTAATCGTTTATCAACCTTTAGTTGTAATCTTAATGCCATATCATCCTTAAGGATATCATTCCAAGTTAGTTTAAAGTTATACATTATCTTTCATTCACTTCCTTAGTCATTATGTGCATAAGCATTCTTCTCTACGCCTTTCCTAGTGATGGCGTTGCGGCGCCAGCTTCCCTTTTATAACCCGCGCCGCGGTGTGGGTTTGTAGTTCACAAGCCCCGGCCTCGGCGCTACGACGCCATCCTTTAAGCCTTGGGCCGCACCACGGTGCCATCCTTTAAGCCTTGGGCCGCGCCATCCTTTAAGCCTTGGGCCGACCCTGTGCCATAGACAACTTTGATAGATTTTCTACTTTGTGAACTTCCCGGACTTCAAGTTTGCTCGTTTTAAGTCCAAATTGGCTCGTTCAAAAGCCCTTAGCTCACAAACAACATACTCTAAGTATTCATGCAAAAAAATTTCATTTTCAAATCCGTTAACTCGTGATTCACCTTTTAGTTCATTTTTAACAAAAACGATAAACGTTCGTGAACGTTCAATGCTCGTTTCTTCGTTCTAAGTTGGAATTTGATCATTTTCGAGTCCGCGACTCTAGAATACATGTAATAACCCGATATTTTCTATATAAATAAATGAGAAATTTTGCATATAATTTTTTTTTAAGAAGGGAATACGTGCCAAGTAATGTGTATGTATATATGTGATAAATAAAATTTATTTATTACATAAATAATTTAAAATAATTTTATTTTAGAATTATTGATCATTATAAAGTATATTCTTATAATAATTAATTTTATAGTAGAAACGTCCTTATTATTTATTTTCTATGAAAATATGATTTTATCATCATTTAAATAATATATGAAATGATTATTGGAATTATTATAATGACTATTTTATTATATGAATTTTAGTTCATATTATTAAGTTAATTATTTTAACTTAATAATGTTATATATGAAAGATAAATCGAGATATGGAATCCAAACCCTAATTTTAGATTTTGAGTTGGGAAGGAGAATAATAATATTATATTAAATATAATATTATTTTTTAGTGTTATAAATATATACGGTATGTGTTGGTCAATTATGGGGTATAATGCCATAACCCTTTTATCGAGTTATTAAACCATAATTGTTAAACTTAATTATGAGTTCAAGACTGAGTAGTAATGGTTTTATATGTATTATGTAGCATATTATAGAATTTCTGTAAATTAGGAAAAACCATAATTAATATTTGAAAACCCTAATTGCTAAAATTAGAAACCCTAATTATTATTTTAGTAAATAAAATTGTTAATTTGGGAACCCTAATGATATTAAGGAACCCTAATTATTTAAACCCTAATTTTTTATTAAAACCCCTAATTTTAATTAGTGTGTTTTAATTAAAATTTTATTACACTTGAATTTTAAATTTTCAAACCCTAGAAATTATTTGGGAAACCTTAAGATTTAAAATCTAATGATTAAACCCTAGATTCAAGTACCATGGACAAGAATACCATTAAAATTGCTAACCAAATGACCAAAGTACCCTTTTTGTCCAATTCTTACATTATTGATAGCAAATCTTGGCAAATCCCCAACTCAAGATCTCCCATGTGCTCTAAAACTCAGCCATGTCTGATCTATTGCCACCTTGCATCAGCCAAATTCATTGCATCAATGGATATAAGATTTGAAGAGAGAGAAAATCACAAAACAAAGCTCATTTGTTCACTTACACTTAGCCAAACTCTCTCTAGCTCAAACCCACAAAATCCAAAGGTGTTTCAATCCCCAAATCAAGCCCCACGACTTCCAATAACAGATCAGAAGCTAAGAATTAAGATTTTGTAAAGAGAGGAGCAAAACCCTAATTAGAAATCTGATCTTGAATGCCATGATAAATGTTATAATTTAATGTTAAAAAATGTTGTTTATAGTGTACATAGATGATCTGGGTTGCTAGATGTTAGATCCATAACATCTAGAGGCTCGGATTTGATGTTTTACAAAAACTGGAAAATTTTGTTTTTGATGTCTGCCAATGAATGTCAGACTGTCTAGATCTCATCTTGTTTATGTAATTTGTTGTTTAAAGGTTTGACCATGTAGTGTGTTATGAGTTCTGTAATCTAGAACTTGTATCAGGACCAGATCATTCTTAGAATGTCAGATAATCATGGTCAAAGGTCGTTTACCGACCATAACTTTCTAAAATCTGGAAAACACATAATGTGGCCAAAACAGCCTAACAACATGTTCATAACCTCGGATCTTTCAGTTGGTTGGTGTGTTGTTCTTTTTATTGTAATAGAATTGTAGTATGTTATATGGACTTCATATTTATGCCTTAAAATCTCCTAAACATCAAATGGATTTAACGTAGCGACTGGTCAAAGTAAGTAAGGTGAACACGAATCCGATTTTCTAGGCAACCTAGAAAACCTATGACTATGATCTCTGACAGGCTTTGACCGGCTTAGATCTACTTGACCTGTTGTTGTTATATATGCTTTATATAATAGATCGGTAGTATTACATTTTGGCTAAAACCTGGAACCAATAGATCACATAGAGAAAACTCAGAACGCGAGATATAAGGATCCAAAGTAGCACCCTTGTTATGTTCTTCATTTCTGGAAAACCCATAAATGAAGAACAGCCTCTGACACGATTTTTTGAATCCTAAATCTTTTTAGCTTTATAATTTTTAAACCTGATACTTGCTTGATTCATGTACCCTGATAGATACTCTACACATCCCGACATCTAGAACACACTTAACATGAACAGATTTATTGATATAAGGTCAACAAAAGCGTTGACCGGCCATGATTGAAAATTCAGAGCAGCCTAGAAACTTGATGAACAGCTCTGACAGCCACTTTGCAAGCTTAGATCTCCTTAGTGTTATGTTGTTTGGCCAAGATTGTTGTTTGATCATGTAGTCTTGCACTAGCACTACAAGATCTAACCAACAACATACCCAGAAAGATCTTGGTCAGAGATTATTTCATGTCAAACCTACCCACTCGAAACTGTCTAATAATATTCTCGGTTTCTCAAGAACACATAAGGCGACACTTACTGTCGCCAAAGGGCTTTAGCGATAGACTTATTAAAATTAATTAATTTAATTTCTACAAATCATTTCAAAATAGAAAATAACTTCTGAAAATTACAAAAAATATTTTAAAAATTATTTTAAGTTATAGGAATTAACTTTTAATCATTTGACATATTTTTCATAAATATTAATATTTCTTTGAATATTATTGATATTCAAGTTATTTAATAAATGCATTAAATAAATTAATTAAAAATGATTGTATTATATTAAAAATCATTTAAAATAATAATAAGGTATTTAATAATATTTTAAGTTATAAAACATAACTTTAAATTTTTAAATAATTTTCATTAATTATTAAATATTAATGATATTAGATTTATTTTGTAATTATATTAAATATATTAATTAATAATTATTTTAATTTTATAAAAATCATTTTAAATGAAAAAAATAATTTAAAAATATGTTAATTATAAAATATAACTTTTGATATTTAAAGGTTAATTTCATTAATAATTTTATATTAATGATATTTGATTTATTTAATAGATATATTGAATAAATAAATTAAAAATGGTTTTATTGATTTAAAAATCATTTAAAATGGATATAAATGAATTAAAAATATTTTAAGTTATAATTAATGACTTTTAATATTTTGATAAATAATACATAAATACTTAAATATTAATGATAACTTATTTAAAAATGATTTTAATGTTTTAAAAATCATTTAAGGGTAATATTAACACTTTTAAAATATATTTTATGTTATTATAAATAACTTTAATATTTTGTAATGATTTCATTAATAGTTTAATATTAATTCAATATTAATGATAATATAATTAGTTAATATTTAAATAAGTTAATAATGATTCCGATGTATGAAAAATCAAGATAAATTATAATAATTATTTAAAAATCATTATAAGTCATTTAAAAATAATATGACTGATATTTATAGTTATTGAATTACTGAATGGAGTTTTAGACTCGATAATTACCCGATAAAGCCGTCGGTACACCGAAATATTTCAAAAATTGATCTGAACTTAGATAATTGGACTAGATACGTGTTTGTTTATGATTCAATGACTGCTAAACATATGTGACAATGTGATTAAGTTATGTTCTGACTGTAAATAGCAGTACTATGCGATATGATATATTATTCTAATCAAACAAATGATCTTATCAATGATAGGTTTCGGTATAAAAGATAAAACTAAGTTGCGTTATTGTAAGCAGTAGCTCAGGCAAGTATCCTACCTTTGTATTTGCTTTATGAAATGGACATGAGTAAGAATATTTCAGAATTTTATTATTATTGTGCCAGATATTTATTATGTTCATTAATTTCTAAATATGGTTATGTAAGTGTCCCCACTTGGATAATCATTATATTTAATCACATGTTGATACCGACTTATTTATTTCTAGTATGTATATGATGACTTAAAATTTGTCTAAGCTATTCTATTCAGCTAGACATAAACTTAAAAATATTGTTGAACAAGATAGAACTTTATTGTATCCAACCAGATTGTTTTGGTTTGGATTCCTGACTAAGTATGAACATCCTGAATATGGGAAAACTTTTGTGCACCTAAGGTGGATAAGATGAACGATAATATCATTCTTGCATGTAGTATTAATCAATACAGGGCACAACGGGTTGATCACCCCTCGTGCCTGTAAGTTATGATGGTTTACAGATGAAGTTCTGTTTAACCTTTTCGAAAATAGAAAACAATGTTCATAGTCTGTTGATTGATCTCCAGTTATAGTCAGTACGTAGTTTTAAAAATTTCATATAGAAGTGATATGTTGTTATTATTGGTTCAGCTTACTTCACAACCGTTGATTCGTTGTAGAAGTGTCATTCAAAGAAAACATTTAATTCTTTCAGCTAATATATATTGTTGTTTTTACTTGCTAGGCAATCAAATGCTCATTCTTGCTTTAAATTTAAATATTTTCTGCTAAGTATGATCAACTAGAAGGTTCGGGTAAGAACAAGGGGAAAGGAAAGATGTTCGAATGAGTTTTATAATATTCTATGTAATAGTTAAATTTTATTAAGACACTGATTTTTATTATCAATGATGTAATGAATGTATAACGGTCGCGTACCTTGGATTTAGACTTTGATATATATAAATTAAATTTGATATTTATATTATTGTTATTATTATTAGTATTATTTCGCTCATAGAAATAGTATCATGAAGCACCGAGTTCGGGTTTTAAGTACCTGAATTTGGGGGCGTCATGGTTTGGTATCAAAGCTTTAGGGTTATAAACCTTAGGTGGGATAAAACCTTAGGCTATAACCTTAGAATAGAGGAAAACATTGAAAATACAAATAACTCATATAGAGTTTAAAAGGAGATGAATTGAATAAATTCATCGTTAAACAAAATAAAAAAATAACTTTTATAAAACTATTGTTTGCTATGTGTATATACTATTTACTAATCAGGATAATTTGTGTGTAGATGTCAGGTGAAAAAGAATTAAGATACCCGCAGATTATAAAGAAGGAGCCAATATCAAAGCAAATAGCTGAAATAGAGGCTCACAGTGCAAGTAACTTTGATGAGGTGGTGGTATTGGAAAAGGTAGTACCAGATCCAAAAATAGTAGAACTGACAGATAGTGATTCAGACACTAAAGTTGGAGCTGATCAAGCATCAACAGAGGTACAGAATCTGAAGAACAAGGTTTCTTCTCTAGAAACGCTGTGGGAAATAGAAAAGCTACTAAATAACCAATTGCGAAAGGCTTTAATAGAAACTATGGAAGAACAAGATAAGCTTAAAATCAAAATTGATGAAATGGGAACCAGACGCAATAAATCGGGTGTAGCTCCGAGCAAGAAAAGGAAAAGAAAGATGAAAGATCGTGACTTAGGAAATAAGTAGGATTAGTAGTTGATTATGTATGTTTGATAATGTACGTGTGTAATGCAATATTCCCAACTTTTGTGTAAGTTATTGCAGCAATTCCTGACTTTTGTGGTCACAAAGGGATAGAAGTGTGTGCTATGTTATGTAAAGTACTTTGAATTAATGAATAAAAATCTATGTTTATGGAATAAGTTTTGTATAAAACTTTGTGTTACATATTAAACTTATACAATAAGGTTTAGAATGTAAGTTAAATTTATGATTTTATGTAATCAGATAATGCCGCCTTGAGGCGTCAAACGCTTGAAATCAAAAAAGGCGAAGAATCATCAACAACGCCGAGGACAACAATGAAGACCCGATGCAAAACTTTGTGAACATGGTAGCTCAAAGCTATCAAGTGAGGAATACCGGTAGCATGGGCAAACCGACCGATCACTTGGCAAATTTTAAAGTCTTCAAGGCGGAGGACCACGGAATTGGGAACAAAGTGACCTATAGAAAGCCAGGACATGGGTTAACGAGATAGAAAATGTATTCATAATTGCTAGGGTAGATGAGGGGCAAAAGACCGCTTTCGCCACCTATATGATGAAAGGGGATGAGAACTTTTGGTGGGAAACAAATCAAGCGAGGGCAGGAGAAGGTGTGGTAACTTGGGCTAGGTTTAAGACTTTGTTTTTCGAAAGCTACCTCTCAGCTAGCATGCAGGCTAGGATGGAGGTGAAATTTCTGGAGTTAAAGCAGGATAATATGATTGTTGCGGAGTATGCCACAAAGTTTAATGAGTTGGCTAGGTTCGCTCCGCATCAAGTTGATACGGAGGCTAGGAAGGTGAGAAGGTTCGAGCTGGAATTAAAATCCTGGCTCTACAACAAGGTGGCGGTGCTGCAGATCAATACATTTGCAGCACTCATGGAAAAGGCTATCATAGCTGAGGAGGGGAATGAGGCCATGAGCCTCTACAACAAGGAGAAGAGGAACAAAGGCAAGGCAGTAGGAGTTGTGAAGGTGGAAACTAATAGTGGGAATATGGGTGAGAAAAGAAAGGGGAATTATTTTGGGAATGTTCAGGTGAAACAGAAAGGCGTGAAGAAGCAAGTAGTTCAGTGTGGGAACTGTGGGAAGAATTACTCTGGTGAGTGTCTGAAGGGTAAGTTTGTATGTTATAAGTGCAGGCAGGAGGGCCATATTTCTCCCAACTGTCCCAACCCAAGGATGAACAGTGGGTGTTTTTTGTGTAGGTATATGGAACATAAGGTGAAGGATTGTCCAAAGAGGAAAATGGAGGCATGGAGTGTAACCATGGGGAATTCAGGCAGTGGGACTATGGCGATCACATGACCGACTTCAACCAACAAAAGCAACCGCGATAGTCTTCAATATGACGGTCCAGATACTATGGCAGCTGGGAATGGAACTCCATGTATTATTCAAATAACGTTTATTTTCGTATATATATGATTTTTCTATATAGAAAATTATGTTATAAAGAAATTTTTGAAGGAGAAATTTGAGTTCTTTTAGAAATCAAACTTTCGTTTAATTAGATAGACAAACTTTATAAGAATAGTCAAAGATTTGTTCGATCAATTATGATCGAGATCTATTTCCAATGATTGTGTAGGCTATGTACCCTTGTATTTATGAGTTTTAAAACGGTGATTCCGGGAAAATAATATTTATAAGGGAGGGTGAATGTAATAACCCGATATTTTCTATATAACTAAATGAGAAATTTTGCATATAAATTTTTTTTAAAAGAAAGGAATATGTGCCAAGTAATGTGTATGTATATATGTGATAAATAAAATTTATTTATTACATAAATAATTTCAAAAAATTTTATTTTAGAATTATTGATCATTATAAAGTATATTCTTATAATAATTAATTTTATAGTAGAAATGTCCTTATTATTTATTTTCTATGAAAATATGATTTTACATCATTTAAATAATATATGAAATGATTATTGGAATTATTATAATGACTATTTTATTATATGAATTTTAGTTGATTATTAAGTTAATTGTTTTAACTTAATAATGTTATATATGAAAGATAAATTAGATATGGAATCCAAACCCAAATTTTGGATTTTGAATTGTGAAGGAGAATAATAATATTATATTAAATATAATATTATTTTTCGATATTATAAATATATACGGTATGTGTTGGTCAATTATGGGGTATAATGTCATAACCCTTATATCGAGTTATTAAACCCTAATTGTTAAATTAAATTATAAGTTCAAGACTGAGTAGTAATGGTGTTATATGAATTATGTAGCATATTATAGAATTTCTGTAAATTAGCAAAAACCCTAATTAAAACTAGAAACCCTAATTTGCTAATTAGGAACCCTAACTACTAAAATTAGAAACCTTAATTATTATTTTAGTAAATAGAATTGTTAATTTGGGAACCCTAATGATATTAAGGAACCCTAATTATTTAAACCCTAATTTTCTATTAAAAACCCTAATTTTAATTAGTGTGTTTTAATTAAAATTTTATGAAACTTGAATTTTAATTTTTCAAAACCTATAAATTATTTGGGAAACCTAAAGGTTTAAAATCTAGTGATTAAACCCTAGATTCTAGTATCATGAACAAGAATACCATTTAAATTGCTAACTAAATGACCAAAGTACCCTTTTTGTCTCATTCTTAAATTATTGATAGCAAATCTTGCCAAATCTTGGCAAATCCCCAACTCAAGATCTCCCATGTACTCTAAAACTCAGCCATATCTGATCTATTTCCACCTTGCATCAGCCAAATTCATTGAATCAATAGATATAAGATTTGAAGAGAGAGAGAAAATCACAAAACAAAGCTCATTTGTTCACTTACACTTAGCCAAACTCTCTCTAGCTCAAACCCATGAAATCCAAAGGTGTTTCAGTCACCAAATCAAGCCCCACGACTTCCAATAACAGATCAGAAGCTAAGAATCAAGATTTTGTAAAGAGAGGTGCAAAACCCTAATTAGAAATCTGATCTTGAATGCCATGATAAATGTTATGATTTAATGTTAAAACATGTTGTTTATAGTGTAGATAGATGATCTGGGTTGCTAGATGTTAGATGCATAACATCTAGAGGCTCGAATTTGATGTTTTACAAACACTGGAAAATTTTGTTTTTGATGTCTGGCAATGAATGTCAAACCATCTAGATCTCATCCTGTTTATGTAATTTGTTGTTTAAAGGTTTGATTATGTAGTGTGATATGAGGTCTGTAATCTAGAACTTATATCACGACCAGATCATTCTTAGAATGTCAGATAATCATGGTCAAAGGTCGTTGACCGACCATGACTTTCTAAAATCTGGAAAACCCAGAATGTGGCTAGAATAGCCTGACAACATGTTCGTAGCCTCGGATCTTTCAGTTGGTTGTTGTGTTGTTCTTTTTGTTGTAATAGAATTGTAGTATGTTATATGGACTTCATATTTATGCCTTAAAATCTCCTAAACATCAAATGGATTTAACATAGTGACTGGTCAAAGTAAGTAAGGTGAACATGAATCCGGTTTTTTGGGCAACCCAGAAAACCTATGACCATGATCTCTGACAGCCTTTGACCGACTTAGATCTACTTGACCTGTTGTTGTTATATGTGCTTTATATAATAGATCGATAGTATTACATGTTGGCTAAAACCTGGAACCAATAGATCACACAGAGAAAACTCAGAACGCGAGATATAAGGATCCAAAGTAGCACCCTCGTTTTGTTCTTCATTTCTGGAAAACCCAAAAATGAAGAACAGCCTCTGACACGATTTTCTGAGGCCTAGATCTTTTAGCTTGATGATTTTTAAACCTGATACGTGCTTGATTCATGTACCCTGATAGATACTCTACATAGCCCGACGTCTAGAACACACTTAACATGACCAGATTTATTGATATAAGGTCAACAAAAGCGTTGACCAACCATGACTGAAAATTCTTAGCAGCCCAGAAACTTGATGAACAGCTCTGATAGCTACTTTGCAAGCTTAGATCTCCTTATTAGTGTTATGTTGTTTGTCCCAGATTGTTGTTGGATCATGTAGTCTTGCACTAGCACTACAAGATCTAACCAACAACATACCCAGAAACATCTTGGTCAGAGATTAATTCATGGTCAAACATACCCACTCGAAACTGTATATGAAGATTCTTGGTTTCTCAAGAACATCTAAGGCGACACTATCGCCAAAGGGCTTTAGCGACAGACTTAATAAAATTAATTAATTTAATTTCTAAAAATTATTTAAAAATAGAAAATAACTTCTAAAAATTACAAAAATAGTTTTAAAATTTATTTTAAGTTATAGGAATTAACTTTTAATAATTTGACATATTTTTCATAAATATTATTGTGAGACCCCGAATTTTATGAATAAAGATCTAATTTTCTCGAAATATTTTTTTATGTTATGGTGTGGATTTGATATAATGTTATAGTTGTGGGTAATATTTACAAATTTTGCAAAGTAAGCAAGTTGTTATAAAATATTCGATTGGTCGGGGAATATTCTTTTTGTCGGGGAATATTCGTACGATGGCACAATCATTGGTGGACCCCACAATGGAATTATTGTCGAAGTTAGAAAATGACAGAAATATCTTTTTATGAATATAACGTCAAGAGTTTTACCGTTAACTGTTGAATCACTCGGTGATAAAAGTACAGTAATACGCGTGGTTGCATAGTAGTATACGGTATTGATTATTGATGCTTACGTGAGAATTCACTCAGTTTTACTCAATTATTGTTACAGTAATTGTTGCATAGTATCTCACGTTAATTGATTCAATTATTGTTGATATTTTATATATTATTAAATCAATAATTGAGAATATACAGTTATTAATATTATTATTTACAATATTGACGATGTCTAGAAAGTTCCGTTGAGGAGAGGTTTGGTCACCTAATTGCGCGCCAATAGGGAGAAATCCTTATTGGAAAGCCCCGTCTTTCCTGGGAACGATCTGGTTGTTAAATATTACGAATTATAATAATGATGATAAATGTTTTTAAAAATATATTGAATGAATTTTATAAAGTATTTGTTATAGATTTTTGTGTATTATTTGGACCCCCATTTACCCATTTTTCAAAATAATCAGTAGAAATTTATTCTTTATAATAAAGGTGGGGGCCACATGTGGGGCCCATGTGTGGAAGAAATGATTTTTGAAAAGAGGGGGAGAATATACGTAAAGGGGGGGGGAATTTATATATATAAGTATGTGATGTGTATATATATATATAATTGGTGTGTGTGAGATAGTATATATATATTTGACATGTGTGTGTGTGTGGAGGGAAAATAAGGGGGGTGGGGGAAGATTACTTGGATGGAAGGGAATTGGGTTGTGATTTTGGAATTTTGGTATGTTTTAGTGTGGGTGTGTGAAAGGAGTGTGGTGGTGGGAGAAAAGAAAGAATGAAAGTGATGTGTGTGTGAGTGGGAAATGGTGGAAAAATGAGTGAAAGTGATGTGTGTGTGTATGAAATGTGGTGGAGGATGATGTTAGCGATGGTTGTATATATATATATATATATATATATATATATATATGTTATAAAAGTTGCATTATTATTTTGAAAGTAGGCATCCGTGAATTGCATAAGACGCCCGTGATTCTTTCGTCTAAAATCCTACTGTTGGTCCGTGATAATTTTTCTAAATAGTATCATTTCATTCTCCTATAAATAGGATGCTTAGTTAGAATTGAAAATCATACCAGAATCGGAGAATTCTTCTTCTATAATATTGATCGTATTTCTTTCGAGTTTTAGGAAGCTTTGAGTGTAGAAAACAGTGAAAGTTTTCTTCAAGAATATTGTGACGCCCCCAAAATTAGGTATACATCACCCATCTTGGGTCGCCAAATACATGATGCATGTAATTCAAATACAACTTACTAATACAACTGCAGTGCATAATACGACAAAACATAAACCGTGAGTTTGAATACAAATATTATCTACTAGAGATTATACAAACTCAAAAGGAGTCCTCATTACAATTATTATCACACTATTTCACGCGAATAGTGAGGACTACTAATGCTATCCTTTGGACCATCACTCGTTCCCGACTCGTCTTAGCTATATTCTCATTTCCTGAAGAGAACAGTGAAAGGAAGGGTGAGCTCAACTAGCCCAGTAAGAAGTATTATGACTAAGATAATGTAGAATAAATTATCATTAGTCTCCAACAATGTTAAACTGATAAAATATAATTGACATCAAGTTTAAGCTGCGGTGAACAAGCAATTCATTAAAAGAGTCAAGTAGAAAATAAAATCTACTATCTTTTATGATTAAAAGGTTTTCATCATCATTATCATTTGAGACTCAAACTTAATAAATATTCCACATCATCGAATCCCTTACACTACTACCAAAGATATTCTTTAGTATCACGACCATAATTATCCATGCACTACGGGCCAAGAATATTTGTGTATTCATTAATGGTCATGATCATGCCAACAACTGTTCATCAATGCACTACGGGCCAATAAGAACTTTTACCACATCATTTGTAACATTACGGTCATGATTACACCGAATAATCCCTGGTCATAATCATACCAAGTCCATCTATGCACTACAGGCCACAGATGACTTTCAACAAAATATAAACATGAGGATGATGACAATGATCTAAGAATTCAATAAAACAAGTTCAAAAATTATTTTATCCAGGAATTATTAACGTCCAAATTGTCAACATGATACTGTTATGTAGAGTAAAATTCAAGAATGACCAAAAGAATATTTCCATGAAAAGATACTGGATGAAGCGCAAATATCAAGAATATTCTACTAATTTCATGGAGTGTAGAAGTCAAAACTTTAACCAACTGAGTATAATAAAGAATGGAATAACAAAAGAAATCACCATGCATGCGGTACTTCGCATAGACAGGTTATTCTAACAGAATAATAATAACAAAACTAGGTCAGGCAAAATTTGCACTGACAGGATGTTCCAACAGAATAATAATAAGACGGAACCAGGTCCGGTGTAAAACACACAGACAGGATGTTCTAGTAGAATAATAATAAGACGGAACCAAGTCCGTCGTAAAACACACATACAGGATGTTCCAACAGAATAATAGAAGAATGTCACCAAGAAATGGGGTGAAATGGCGTATACTGAGTTATTTCAATAGAATAATAAGAAATGGAATAACAATGAGTTCTCTTCATGAATAAGAAAGAATAACACCCTTACCGTAAAAAAGCTGAATATAAAAGTAGTTAAGTAGCGAATACTTTTCTTCCTCTCTCTATAGTCTCTCTCTATAGTTTCTCTCTCTAGAGTTTCGGTGAATTAAAGAAAATAATGAAGGAATGAGCTTTATTTATAGGAAAATGGAATGCATAGTAACTAATCCATGAGCGGTCCAGATTGATTTACTTTAATCTGACGGTCCATATTTAAAGCAAAATCTTTTAAATAAAATATAATATATTCTATTTATAATCTAATAAAACGAATAACTTTATAAAAGATTTTACTATGCAAATACTATGCAGCCTTATGCAAAACACTATGCATAATAAAATATAATATATTCTAATTATTGTCTAATAAAAAAATAGCTTTATAAAAGTATTCTATTTTATATAAAAAGATTTTACTATGCAAAATACTATGCAGGACACTTTATCACAACACTATGCATAATAGAATATAATATATTCTATTTATAGAATAACTTTATAAAAGTATTATGTTTTATATAAAATATTTTATGTATTATTACATTAATAATACCAACAAAAGCGAGTGACTTATCACGTAAGCATCAATAATCAATCTGAGTGTGCTACTATGCAACCACGCGTATTCATTTACTTTAACAAGGGTGTTTTAACGAGTTAACAGTAAAACTTCAGCCGTTATTTTCATAAAGTATTTTTGTCGTTTTCTCAATCCGACAATAATTCCGTTGTGGAGTCCACCAATGATTGTGTCGTTGTACTAA
Source organism: Panax quinquefolius (assembly GCA_020205615.1). Classification (NCBI taxonomy): domain Eukaryota; kingdom Viridiplantae; phylum Streptophyta; class Magnoliopsida; order Apiales; family Araliaceae; genus Panax; species Panax quinquefolius. The sequence goes on from CM035165.1 coordinate 48,208,521, forward strand.
TATTCCCTGTTAAAATGAATATTACCCGACTAATCGAATATTATATAACAACTTGCGTACTTTGCAAAATTTATAAATATTACCCACAACTATTATATCAATTTCACTCCATAATATTCAAAAATAATATTTATAAAAAATTCATCTTTATTTAAAAAGTTGGGGTTTTACAATCTCCCCTTCTTATGAAATTTCGCCCTCGAAATTAGGGTACGTACCTGGTATGTCGAAGAGGTAAGGATACCTTGATTTCATTTCAGATTCTAACTCCCAAGTCATTTCCTCAACATCGTGGTTTCTCCACAAAACTTTGACTTGAGGTATAACCTTGGTGCGTAGAATATGTTCTTTCTTATCTAAGATTTGAACAGGAACCTTTTCATACGTCAAATCTTCCGCTATTTCATCCGGTTCTAACTCAATAATGTGGTTCGGGTCTTCCACATATTTACGTAACATGGATATGTGAAAAACGTTATGAACACGAGACATACTTGGCGAAAGCGAGTCCATAGGCCACGGTTCCTACTCGATCAAGGATTAAAAATGGTAGATGAATCGAGGATTGAGCTTTCCTCTCTTTTCAAATCTCGTAACTCCTTTCCATGGAGCAACACGTAATAACACATGATCTCCTATATCGAATTCCACGTCCTTTCGATGAAGATCAGCATAACTCTTTTGTCGATCTTGTGAGAGGTTTTATACTTTTTTAGGATCGTTTGAATCTTTTCCATAGTCATACGTACCAACTCCGGTCCCAACAACGTTGTTTCACCCACCTCATCCCAAGCATCTTTGGAGAGCGACATTTTCTTCTATACTGGCGCTTGAATGGAGCCATGCCAATACTTGCTTGATAACTGTTGTTGTAGGAAAACTCCACCAATGGTAAGAACTTGTCCCAACATCCCTTGAAATCAAGGACACAGAGTCTTAATAGATCTTCAAGAGTTTGAATAGTCCTCTCCATTGTCCGTCAAATCGAGGATGATATGCCGAGCTAAATCGTAAATCTGTGCCCATAGCTTTTTGCAAACTAACCCAAAATCGTGAAGTGAATTTTGGGTCTCGATCAGAAACTAAGGATACTAGCATACCATGCAATCTTACAACCTCGTTTATATACATACGAGCAAGACGTTCAAGTGTATAAGTTTCTCATATCGGTAAGAAATGAGCAGACTTGGTTAATCTATCAACATTGACCCAAATCGCATCTATGCCTTGAGAAACTTTGGGAAGACCGAAGAATTGAAATCCATGGTAATGTGCTCCCACTTCCATTCGGAATTTCAAGTGGTTGCAATGGACCTTTTGGTACTTGATGCTCGCGCTTGACTTCGTTGACATGTTAGACACCTTGAGATAAGCGGTATTTATCTCTCTCTTCATATTGCCCCACCAAAATGTATGTCGAAGATCATGATACATTTTGGTACTCCTAGGATGGATTGCAAACGGTGTGTTGTGCGCCTCCATCATGATTTTATACTTTAAATCAGGGTCGTTAGGAACACAAAGTCTGGAGTTGACTCGAAGTATTTCTTCTTCATCGATTCTTGCTTCCGGCCTCGCACCTTCTTGCACTTTCTTCCTCATACGCATCAGCTTCGTATCTATAACTTGAGCAGCTTTAATTTTATCAATTAAAGTCGGTTCTACTCGTATATTTGCCATCATCACGTGGGTCCCTGGAGTCTTTATCTCTATCTCCATCCTTTGCAAGTCATACAAAATGGATATTTGCGTTGACAATATTGCACTCGTACCAGCATATGATCTTCTACTCAATACGTCAGCTACCACGTTCACTTTTCCAGGATGGTATTTGATGGTATGATCATAATCTTTCAACAGTTCAAGCCAACGTCGTTGTCGCATGTTGAGTTCCTTTTGAGTGAAGAAATATTTAAGGCTTTTATGATCCGTAAAGATCTCCACTTTCTTCCCATACAAGTAATGCCTCCAAATCTTTAGTGCGAAGACAACAGCTGCCAACTCTAGATCATGAGTAGGATAATTCCTCTCATATTCTTTGAGTTGTCGTGAGGCATAGGCTATGACTTTCCCATGCTGCATGAGAACACATCCTAACCCTTTGCCCGAAGAATCACTGTAGATCACAAATCTGTAAGACCCCAACTTATTATAAATAAAATCGAATTTCCTCTAATTATATTTGTGAATAATAAGGTATTAATTTGATATAATTCTCTGATTATGGATAAAATGTGCAAATTTTGCAAAATATGCAAGTGGTTATAAAATAATCATAGTTGTCGGGGAATATTCGTTTGGTCGTGGAATATTCTTGTTGTCGGGGAATATTAGTACGACGGCGCAGTCATTTGTGGGCCCCATAACAGAATAACTGTCGGATGAAGAAAATGGCAAGTTTGAGTTTTTATAAATAATGACGTAGTTATTGTTACAATTAACTTTGTTGGAATACCCGATGGTTAAAATACGATGTCTGGCGTGGATGCTGCAGTATTGATGAATTATTGGTCCTTACGTAAGAAGGCACTACTCAATAATTTTTACAGTAGTTACTGTTCAATATTTTATTTTATTGATTCAATAATTGTTGCGTTGATATAATATATTATTGTTGTTTCAATAATTGTCACCGCACGATATTTCCCATTATCATATCAATAATTCATATTATTTGAATAATATTATTAGATAGCATTATTAGCAATGTCTAGAAAGTTACATCAAGGAGAGGTTTGGTCACCTAATTGCTTGCCATGATAAGGAGAAATTCTTATTGGAAAGCCCCTCTTTCACAGGACGGCTGGTTGTCATAAATGTGATTACGTAATATAATTTGTGAATAATTAATTATTGATTCATATGATAAGGAAATATTTATTTTATGTGGATATAAATGTTGGATATATTTATTGTGGTTAAAAATAAAGGAGTTAATGTTGAGGTGTTTTATCGGTATTGTTGTGGGAATGAAAGTATTAAAAAATTAAACTAGTGTTTTTGAGATATATTGTGTGAGTTATAACTTTTAATCAAATAGTTGGATCATTGTTATTTTTGGATATGTTATACATATATAAGTTGAGTATATGTCCACAAATTTTGAACGAATTAAAAATGAGCGTATGATTTGTTATGAATTTTAAGAGGTGGTGATTCAAAATTAGGTTTATAAATGATTTTGGTGGAAAATTCTAGAATTGAGTGGGCCCCACTTGTGGTTGGTGAAGAAATGTGCTGAATTTATTTCAAATGTGGTGGGTGGGAATAATAGCGAGTAAAGCCATCGGGGTTCTTGAAGTCAAGTCGCTAACATTTTCCTAAAAATAGAGGCTAAGTTAGAATTGAAAATCACACCGAAACAAGTTTTCTCTCTTTCTCTCTCTAGATTATTGAGTGTATTTTGTGAGTATTTAGATACTTTGTGAGTTTCTATTCATCAGTGCAAGTTTCCTTCAGCCTTATACCGATATTCCGATCAGAAGTACTGATATTTTGAGGTAAGGGATGTTATTTTCTTCATATATGATATTATTTCTTCAATATCATTATCTTAGAAGTATTGATCTAAATTTTTATCAAATTTGGAACTTTTTGTGTGGGGTTACTATTCACGTATACGGACTTATTCACGAATCTGACCACTATTCATAGAAAAATGTAATTTTCTTCTTTTTGTCCAAGATGTCTATTATGGTTACTATCTTTGATTGTATCCATGTTTTGATCTTTATTTTGAATTACGCTTCAAAATTGGTATTTATGAAGTATTATTGATCTTGGATAAATTGTTATCTGAATCCCTACTATTTGTCCTTCCATTTCTTTGGATTCATTTTCTTTAAAATATTTTTCATCATCCTCGGTCCTAAATGATGATATTACTAAATATCTTTGACTTGTAGTGCGAAGATAAATGATTAAGCGATGAATATCTTTGGCGCGTGGTGCAAAGATGAGCAGTGTTGAGATGAACATGACAATTGGTGATACAAATGAATATCTTTGGCTGTAGTGCAAAGATGAATATTTGATTAAAGATGTATATTGATTGTTATTCTGAGGATAAAATATTGATGATGGACTTTTAAATCTTAGAAGATTGTAGAACTCATTCTCTACTTGACTCTTCTAATGGATTGTTGTTTCCGCTGCAGTTGTTGATCTAAAACTTGTTGGCTATTATATTTTATCAGATTTTTCCCTGTTGAAGACTAACGATAATTTGTTGTATATTATCTTAGTTATAATATTCTTTACTGGGCTAGTTGAGCTCACCCTTTTCCTTTTTGTTCCATTTTTCTCAGGAGGTGAGAACATAGCAGGAACTAGTCGGGGTATGGAGTGATGGTTCTAGAAAGATGTTTTAGCAGTCCTCATTATTTCTGTAAAATAGTGTTTGAATAATTATAACGAGGACTTATTTGAGTGTGGATATTGTCTAGAAGACAATATTTGTATTTAAACTCACAGTATGTGTTGTCGTATTTTGCACGAGAATTGTATTATTGAAGTTGTAGTTTGCTTTCTGTTCCATGTATTTGGCGACTCAGAATGGGTGTTGTATACCTATTTTGGGGGCGTCACAGTTGGTATCAGAGCTTAGGGATATAGTCTCTGGCAGAGATCGGGGAATAGAACTAGGAGGGGAGAGATGAGTAAATCCTTCGCTAGTGTGTCTTATATAAGCTTATTTGTTGGTCAGTCATAAGATAGGGATATTATGTGATATGTTAATTTGTTTAATTAACCCTTGTTTTATGGTAGTATTTAAGAATGGCCGCTGAGAACGTTAACAATGGAGTGTATGAGACTGTGGAACAACCTTTAGTAGGAGAACGTGCAACAGGAAGGCAATATTCCTCTTATAAACAACACTATCGAGCAAACAATGAATGATGGAATGTTTAGGAGCTTTTTGCAGTTCATGCAAAACCAGACGAGGGAGACTCGTGCATAAAATTCGGGTGGAAATGATAGCAATCTTGCCGCTTGTCACAACCCAAGCGATTCAAGGAGTTAGGACCACGAATTTAAGGGAAGCCGGATCGATCATGGCGGAAAGCGTGGGTCAAGCAAATTACCAAGATATTCGATTTCTTGGGATGCGGAGAACGAAGGTTCCATTCGCCACCTTTATGTTCGCGGTGAAGGCGGACTCTTTGGTGGGAGTGCGTGAAGTGTACCTGACCAAAGTGACATTTAGCATGTCTTGGGAAACGTTTTAGAAACTATTCAATGACAAGTACTTTCACGAAAGTATTAAATCATATAAAGGAGGTGGAGTTTATCATCTTTGGAACAAAACAACATGGCGGTGTCAAAGATGAGGCGAAGTTTCTTGAGTTATCGAGGTTTGCACCTCATTTTGGTGAAAATGAGGAGCGAATGACGAGGATGTTTCTGAGAGGTCTAAAGCCTGAGATTTGGCAATATCTTATATCTCATAAATTTTCTTTATATTCAGATGTTGTAAACAGGGCTCAATTATTAGAGTGAGATAATGAGTATGTTCAACTGAGGGACCACAACCGAGGATCATCGGTGTGGCGGTCATCGAGAGCGATGATAACCAACGAGGAGGGAAATATACGAACAAATGCGGTAACCACTCGGGTGGTCATCGTGGCCGTGATAATAGGAGAGGTGAGTCAGTGGAAATTTTAGAAAGATAGAGATTCAACAATGACGGAAGACATCATCAGCAATGACACCGGCACTGACAACAAATTCTTGGGGAGGAGAACGACGGCCATTGCCGGTTAGATGTTACAAATGCGGAAAGAGGGACATATCATAATTTATCACAACAATCCAAGGTATGTTACAACTGTGGAAAGGAAGGCCGCATAGCTCAGGATTGTTCTGTAGCAAAACCAAGTTCAAAAGGGATGGTGACTCCAAGGGATGTCCCGGATAAGTTGAAATCAGCGGTTCCTGGAAGAGCGTTTGTCGTGACTGGCCAAAACGCGAGGAACCCGAACGAGGTGATTACGGGTAAGCTAATCTTGAACTCTTACAAAGTTTATACCTTACTAGATACCAGTTCTACCCATTCTTTTATCTCTCCTGCTTGTACTCAACGTTTAAACTTGACTCCGGAGAAATTGGACTTTGACATATCTGTTGAAACTCCGTTGGGTGAAACCTTCATTACATCTACAGTTTATAAATCTTGCATGATCCAAGTTGGCACTATCACATTACCTATTGATCTTATATCTTTAATATACTCTCTTTTGATGTGATTTTAGGAATTGATTGGTTAACCACTCATCATGCCAAAATTGATTGTTTTCGTAAGGTTGTTAGTTTTCATATTCCTAACCAACTGACACATATGCAATTCAAACAACTAAACCACTAAAATCAGTCACTATCATATCAAGCCATAAAGCTATTCATTTATTGAAAAATGGATGTCAAGCTTTCTTAGCCCATATTATGGATTTGAACAAAGACAAGTCAGATTTGAATAATATTTCTGTTGTTAGAGAATTTTCTGATGTATTTCCTGAAGAACTTCCCGATCTACCCCCAGAACGTGATGTTGAATTCTTTATTGACCTTGAGCTGGGTACAAAACCCATTTCTAAAACCTCATATCGAATGGCTCTATTGAAGTGAGGAGTTAAAAGTCCAACTGAGGAATTGTTAGACATAGGTTTCATTCGGTCTAGTACATCTCCTTGGGGTGCTCTGTTTTATTAGTAAAGAAGAAAGACGGGAGTATGCTACTTTGTATTGACAACCGAGAATTAAACCATGTCACCATCAAGAATAGGTATCTGCTACCTCGCATTGATGACCTGTCCGACCAGTTGCAAGGAGCACAATTCTTTTCAAAGATCGATCTTGGTTACGGATATCATCAATTTGAAGATTAAAGCGAGGATATTCAAAGGCGCCTTCGAACTTCGATGCAGGCATTATGAATTCTTAGTCATGTCTTTTGGATTGACTAATGCTCCTGCTTGCTTTCATGGATATGATGAAGCGTGTATTCAAGGAATATTTGGATCGGTTTGTTGTTGTCTTTATTGATGACATCCTCATCTATTCCAAAAGCCGTGAAGATCATGAGCACCATTTGAAGCTGATACTTGAAAGGCTTCGTGAAAACAAACTTTATGCCAAGCTGAAGAAATGTGAGTTCTGGCTTGAGGAAGTAGCATTCCTTGGGCACGTGGTGTCAAAACATGGAGTATCTTTCGACCCGGCGAAGATTAAAGCAGTACAAAGTTGGGAGCAACCAAAGTCGTTGACCAAAGTGCGTAGTTTTCTGGGCTTAGCTAGTTATTATCGGAGATTCATGGAAGGATTTTCTCGAATCGCTACTCCATTAACTCAGTTGACACAGAAAGATACAAAATTTGTATGGAGCTAGGAATACGAGAAGAGTTTGCAAGAGCTCAAGAGGAGACTCATTTCGGCACCTGTTCTGGCAATACCATCTGGTACGGATGGATTTGTTATATACAATGATGCTTCAGGAAAAGGGTTAGGATGCGTTCTCATGCAACATGGGAAAGTCATAGCCTATGCCTCACGACAACTCAAAAGAATATGAGAGAAATTATCCTACTCATATCTAGAGTTGGCAGCAGTCGTATTCGCATTGAAAATTTGGAGACACTACTTGTATGGGGAGAAAGTGGAAATTTATACGGACCATAAAAGCCTCAAATATTTCTTCACCCAAAAAGAACTCAACATGCGGAAACGACGTTGGCTTGAACTATTGAAAGATTACGATCACACTATTCAATATCATCCTGGAAAAGTGAACGTAGTAGCTGACGCATTGAGTAGAAGATCATATGCGAGTACGAGTACGATATTGTTAATACAAAGGCCCATTCTGTATGACTTGCAAAGGATGGAGGTAGAATTAAACACTCTAGGGACCCACATGATGATGGCGAATATATGAGTAAAACCAACTTTAATCGATAAAGTTAAAGCTGCTCAAGCTACGGACCTGGAGCTTATACGTATGAAGAAGAAAGTGTAAAAAGGAGCTATTCCAGAAGCGAGAATCGATGAAGAAGGAATACTTAGATTCAACTCCAGACTTTGTATTCCTAACGATTCTGACTTGAAGCATAGAATCATGATGGAGGCACACAACACCCCGTTTGCAATCCATCCTGGAAGTACCAAAATGTATCATGATATTCGACATACATTTTAGTGGAACAATATGAAGAGAGAGATCGCGGAGTTTATCTCGAGGTGTTTAACTTGTCAACGTGTAAAAGCGGAGCATCAAGTGCCAAAGGGTCCATTACAACCACTTGAGATTCCGAAATGGAAGTGGGAACACATTACTATGGATTTTGTTATAGGTCTTCCCAAAGTTTCTTAAGGCATAGATGCGATTTGGGTTATTATTGATAGATTAACCAAGTCTGCCCATTTCTTACTGATACGTGAGACTTATTCCCTTGAACGTCTTGCTCGCGTATGTACGTGAATGAGATTGTGAGATTGCATGGCATGCCAAGTATCCATAGTTTTGGATCGTGACCCAAGATTCACTTCACAATTTTGGGTTAGCTTGCGAGAAAGCTATGGGCGCGGATTCTGATTGATTCGACATACCATCCTCAAAGCGGATGGACAATCGAAGGACTATTCAAACCCTTGATGATCTATTATGACTTTGTGTCCTAGATTTTAAAGGACGTTGGGATAAGTACTTGCTACTGGTGGAATTCTCCTACAACAACAGTTATGAAGAAAGTATAGGCATGGCTCCATTTGAGGCGTTGTATGGACAAAAGTGTCGTTCTCCAGTATGATGGGACGAGGTGGGAAAAGCAACGTTATTGGGACCAGAATTAGTACGCATGACTACAGAAAAGATCCAAATGATTCGACAACGTATACAAATGGCACAAGATCGACAAAATAGTTATGCGAATCTTCATCGAAAAGACGTGAAATTTAATATTGGGGATCATGTATTATTACGTGTTGCACCATGGAAGGGAGTTACAAGATTTGGGAAGAGAGGAAAGCTCAATCCACGATTTGTTGGTCCATTTGAGATTCTTGATTGAATAGAAAATGTGGCCTATAGACTCGCATTACCTCCAAGTATGTCTCGTGTTCATAATGTTTTCACATATCCATGCTTCGTAAATATGTGAAAGACCGAACCATATTATTGCGTTAGAACTAGACGAGATAGCCAGAAGATTTAACGTCTGAAGAAGTACTGTTAAGATCTTGGATAGGAAAGAGCATGTCTACGCGCACAAGGTTATACCACAAGTTAAGGTTTTATGGAGAAACCATGCTATTGAAGAAATGACCTGGGAGTTGGAATCAGAAATGAAAGTGAGGTATCCTCACCTTTTCAAAACGACAGGTACGTATGTCAATTTTGAGGACGAAATTTCATAAGGAGGGGAGGTTGTAAGACCCCAACTAATTATAAATAAAATCAAATTTCCTCTAATTATATTTGTGAATAATAAGGTATTAATTTGATATAATTCTCTGGTTATGGGTGAAATGTGCAAATTTTGCAAAATATGCAAGTGGTTATAAAATAATCATTGTTGTCGGGGAATATCAATAATTCATATTATTTGAATAATATTATTAGATAGCATTATTGGCAATGTCTAGAAAGTTACATCGAGGAGAGGTTTGGTCACCTAATTGCGGCATGATAAGGAGAAATTCTTATTGAAAAGCCCCTCTTTTACAGGAAGCGGCTGGTTGTCATAAATGTGATTCTGTAATATTATTTGTGAATAATTAATTATTGATTCATATGATAAGGAAATAATTATTTTATGTGGATATAAATGTTGGATATATTTATTGTGGTTAAAAATGAAGGAGTTAATGTTGAGGTGTTTTATCAGTATTTTTGTGGGAATGAAGGTATTAAAAATTAAACCAGTGTTTTTGAGATATATTTTGTGAGTTATAATTTTTAATCTGACCGTTGGATCGTTGTTATTTTGGATATGTTATACATATATAAGTTGAGTATATGTCCACAAATTTTGAGCGAATTAAAATGAGCGTATGATTTGTTATGAATTTTAAGAGGTGGTGATTCGGAAATTAGGTTTATAAATGATTTTGGTGGAAAATTCTAGAATTGAGTGGGCCCCACTTGTGGTTGGTGAAGAAATGTGCTGAATTTATTTCAAATGTGGTGGGTGGGAATAATAGCAGTAAAAGCCATCGGGGTTGCGGTCAAGTCGCTAACATTTTCCTATAAATAGAGGGCTAAGTTAGAATTGAAAATCACACGAAAACAAGTTTTCTCTCTTTCTCTCTCTAGATTATTGAGTGTATTTTGTGAGTATTTAGATACTTTGTGAGTTTTATTCATCGGTGCAAGTTTCCTTGACCTTATACCGATATTCCGATCGGAAATCTCGATATTTTGAGGTAAGGGATGTTATTTTCTTCATATATGATATTATTTCTTCAATATCATTATCTTTGAAGTATTGATCTAAATTTTATCAAATTTGGAACTTTTTGTGTGGGTTACTTATTCACGTATCGGCTTTATTCACGAACACGGCACTATTCATAGAAAAATGTAATTTTCTTCTTTTTGTCCAAGATGTCTATTATGGTTACTATCTTTGATTGTATCCATGTTTTGATCTTTATTTTTGAATTACCTTCAAAATTGGTATTTATGAAGTATTATTGATCTTGGATAAAAGCTGTTATCTGAATCCCTACTATTTGTCCTTCCGTTTCCTTTGGATTCATTTTCTTTAAAATATTTTTCATCATCCTCGGTCCTAAATGATGATATTACTAAATATCTTGACTGTAGTGCAAAAGATAAATGATTAAGCGATGAATATCTTTTTGCCGTAGTGCAAAGATGAGCAGTGTTGAGATGAACATGACCAATTGGTGATACAAATGAATATCTTTGCACCTGTAGTGCAAAGATGAATATTTGATTAAAGATGTATATTGATTATTATTCTGAGGATAAAATATTGATGATGGACTTTTAAATCTTAGAAGATTGTAGAACTCATTTCTCTACTTGACTCTTTCTAATGGATTGTTGTTTTCGCTGCAGTTGTTGATCTAAAACTTGTTGGCTATTATATTTTATCAGATTTTTCCCTGTTGAAGACTAACGATAATTTGTTGTATATTATCTTAGTTATAATATTCTTTACTGGGCTAGTTGAGCTCACCCTTTTTCTTTTTGTTCCATTTTTCTCAGGAGGTGAGAACATAGCAGGAACTAGTCGGGGTACGGAGTGATGGTTCTAGAAAGATGTTTTAGCAGTCCTCACTATTTTTGTAAAATAGTGTTTGAATAATTGTAACGAGGACTTATTAGAGTGTGGATATTGTCTAGAAGACAATATTTGTATTTAAACTCACAGTATGTGTTGTCGTATTTTGCACGACAATTGTATTATTGAAGTTGTAGTTTGCTTTCTGTACCATGTATTTGGCGACTCAGAATGGGTGTTGTATACCTATTTTGGGGGCGTCACAAAATCCCTCCGAACCAGATGGTATTGTCAGAACAGGTGCTGAAATGAGTCTTCTCTTGAGTTCTTGAAAACTCTTCTCACATTCCTCACTCCAACCAAACTTTGTATCTTTCTGAGTCAGCTGAGTTAGTGGAGTAGCGATTCGAGAAAACCTTTCTACGAATCTCCGATAATAACCAGCTAAACCAAGAAAGCTACGTACTTTGGTCACTGATTTAGGTTTCTCCCAGCTTTGAATAGCTTCAATCTTTGCTGGGTCAACAGATATTCCATGACTTGATACCACATGCCCAAGGAATACTACTTCCTCAAGCCAGAACTCGCATTTCTTTAACTTGGCATAAAGCTTATATTCACGAAGCTTTTGGAGTATCAGCCTCAAGTGTTGCTCATGATCTTCATGGGTTTTGGAATATATGAGGATGTCATCAATAAAGACGACCACAAAGTGATCCAAATATTCCTTGAATACTCGGTTAATCATATCCATGAAGGCAGCAGGAGCATTAGTCAATCCAAAGGACATGACTAGGAATTCATAATACCCGTACCGAGTTCTGAAAGCCGTCTTTGGAATGTCATCGATTCTAATCTTCAATTGGTGATATCCAGAACGAAGATCAATCTTTGAAAAGAATTTGGCTCCTTGCAACTGGTCAAACAGGTCATCAATACGTGCCAATAGGTACCTATTTTTGATGGTGACATGATTTAACTCCGGATAATCAATACAAAGTCGCATACTCCCATCATTATTCTTCACGAATAGAATAGGAGCACCCCAAGGAGAAGTACTAGGATGAATAAAGCCAATATCTAACAATTCCTACAGTTTAGTTTTTAACTCCTGAAGTCCAATAGGAGCCATTCGATATGGGGATTTAGAAATGGGTTTTGTACCGGGTTCAAGGTCGATACAAAATTTAATTTCATGCTCTGGGGTAGGCCAGGAAGTTCTTTAGGGAATACGTCAAGAAATTCATTAACAATAGAAATATTATTCAAAACTGACGTATTTTTGTTTAGATCTGTGACATGAGCTAAGAAAGCTTGACATCCATTTTTCAATAAACGAATAGCTTTATGGCTTGAGATGACATTGATTGATTTTAATGGTTTGGTTGCTTGAATTCGCATAATAGGTCGATTAGGAATATGAAAGCTAACAACCTTACGAAAATAATCAATTTTTGCATGATGAGTAGTTAACCAATCAATCCCTAGAATTACATCAAATACAAGTATTTTTAATGCAATAAGATCGATAGGTAATGTGTGGGTACCAACTTGAACCAAACAAGACTTATAAACCGTGGATGTAATGAAGGTTTCTCCCAACGAAGTTTCCATAGATAAGTCAAAGTCTAATTTCTCCGGAGTCAAATTTAATCGTTGAGCGCAAGTAGGAGAAATAAAAGAATGGGTAGAACCGGTATCAAATAAAGTGTAGACTTCGCTAGAGTTTATGATAAGCTTACCCGTGATGACCTCATTCGGGTTCCTTGATTTGGAGGTTACAACAAACGCTCTCCCTTGCACTCTGGCTTTGACTTTTTCGGGATGACCTTTGGTGCCTCCATCCTATTGAATTTGTCTTCTGTGAGCGACAAAATCGGGCTAAGTGACCTTCTCTTCCACAATTATAACATGCTTTGACTGACATCGCGCAATTTGACCGATGTGTCCCTCCCTCGCATTTGAAGCATATGATAGGTGGTCTTTCTCCTTCCTTAACAACGGGGTCTTTGGTCCGACGTCTTTCCATCATTGTTGAATCTCATCTTCTTAAAATGTCCATTCTTATTGTTTTGGCCCTGATTACCACCGAAGTGGTTACCATTTTTGGCATGTTGATAACCTCCACGCTTGTTGTCATCGCTTCGATGACTGTTCTCACTGGTATTATCATTTTGCCGGCTGCTCTCTTTTGGTTGCGTTGACTCGTTATCGCGCTCCACCAACTGAGCCCTATTTAAAACATTTGAATACAAACACGGTTTATGAGAAATAACATGTTGACATATCTCCGGCTTCAAACCTCTTAAAAGCATTCGCGTCATTCTCTTTTCATTATCCACCAAGTGGGACACAAACCAGGATAACTCCGCAAATTTTGCCTCGTATTGCGACACGGTCATATTGTTTTGCTCCAATTTGATAAACTCCACCTCCTTCATGTGATGAATACTTTCGGGAAAGTATTTGTCGTTGAATAGCTCTTGGAACTTCTCCCAAGACATCTTCAGTACGGCAGGTTGAGTACATTTTACCGATTCCCACCAGTAATCTGCTTCTCCGCGCAATATAAAGGCGGTAAAGGGAACCTTTTGCTCCTCGGAGCATCCCAAGACATCAAATATCTTGGTGATCTACTTTATCCATGCTTCTGCCATAAGTGGTTTTGGCTCTCCCTTAAACTCCGGTGGTCCCAGCTCCATGAACTGTTTAGCGGTGACCGCCCGAGTGCTTCCAGTGTTTCCACCCACATTTTGGACAGGAGGCGCTCTCGCCTGTTATTGCATGAATTGCATAAAGCCTCTGAAAAATATATCATTCATCATTTGGTCAGTGTTGTTGTTTGCATAAGGATTGTCGCCTTCCTGATGCACATTCTCCTGATTATTGATATGTGGAGACTCAACGGTCTCTTGTGCTCCATTGCTATTCTCAACATTTTCGGATGTCATTTTCGAGACATCGCCACAAAACAAAGGTTAATTGACATGTAACATAATATCTCTAAACTCTGACCAACCAATTTAAATACAAAATAAATTTAAGTAGGTCATACTAGTGAAGGAATTCCCCGTCTCTCCCCTCCTAGTTCTAGTCTCACATCTTAGCCAGGGATCATATCCCTAACCTCTAATACCAAGTGTGACGCCCCCAAAATTAGGTATACATCACCCATCTTGGGTCGCCAAATACATGGTACAGAATTCAAATACAACTGTCGTATACACTACGACAAAACATAAACTGTGAGTTTAAATACAAATATTATCTACTAGAGATTATACAAACTCAAAAGGAGTCCTCATTACAATTATTATCACACTATTTCACATAATAGTGAGGACTACTAATGCTATCCTTTGGACCATCACTCTGTTCCCCGACTCGTCCCAGCTATATTCTCTTTTCCTGAAGAGAACAGTGAAAGGAAGGGTGAGCTCAACTAGCCCAGTAAGAAGTATTATGACTAAGATAATGCAGAATAAATTATCATTAGTCTCCAACAATGTTAAACTGATAAAATATAATTGACATCAAGTTTAACTGCAGCGGAACAAGCAATTCTTTAAAAGAGTCAAGTAGAAAATAAAATCTACTATCTTTTATGATTTAAAAGGTTTTTCATCACTGTTATCGCTGAGACTCAGCTTAATAAATATTCCACATCATCGAATCACCCCCCCGCTTTACGCCAAGGATATTCTTTAGTATCACGACCACAATTATCCATGCACTACGGGCCAAGAATATTTGTGTATTTATTAATGGTCATGATCATGCCAACAATCGTCCATCAATGCACTACGGGCCAATGAGAACTTTTACCACATCATTTGTAACATTACTACCATGATTACCCGAATAATCCTCGGTCATAATCATACCAAGTCCATCTATGCACTACTAAAGCCACGGTGACTTTCAACAAAATATAAACATGAGGATGATGACAATGATATAAGAATTCAATAAAACAAGTTCAAGAATTATTTTATCCAGAATTATTAACGCCCAAATTGTCAACATGATCTTGTTTTGTACAGTAAAATTCAAGAATGATCAGAAGAATATTTCCATGAAAAGATACTGGATGAAGCGTAAATAGCAAGGATATTCTACTAATTTCATGGAGTATAGAAGTCAAAGTTTTAACCAACTGGGTATAATAAAGAATGGAATAACAAAAGAAATCACCATGCATGCGGTACTTCGCATAGACAGGTTATTCTAACAGAATAATAATAACAAAACTAGGTCAGGCAAAATTTGCACTGACAGGATGTTCCAACAGAATAATAATAAGACGGAACCAGGTCCGGCGTTAAACACACATACAGGATGTTCCAACAGAATAATAGAAGAATGTCACCAAGTATAGGGTTGACCGCATATACAGGTTATTCCAACTGAATAATAAGAAATGGAATAACAACAGTTCTCTTCATGAATAAGAAAGAATAACACCCCTTACCGTAAAAGAAACTGAATATAAAAGTAGTTAAGTAGTAGAATACTTTTCTTCTATCTCTCTATAGTCTCTCGCTATAGTTTCTCTCTCTAGAGTTCAGTGAATTCGTAAGAAAATAATGAAGGAATGAGCTTCTATTTATAGGAAAATGGAATGCATAGTAACTAATCCATGAACGATCTAGATTGATTTACTTTAATCTGACGGTCCATATTTAAAGCAAAATCTTTTAAATAAAATATAATATATTCTATTTATAATCTAATAAAATGAATAACTTTATAAAAGATTTTACTATGCAAATACTTATGCGAGCACTATATGCAAACACTATGCATAATAAAATATAATATATTCTAATTATTGTCTAATAAAACAGATAGCTTTATAAAAGTATTCTATTTTATATAAAAAGATTTTACTATGCAAAACACTATGCAGACACTATGCAACACTATGCATAATAGAATATAATATATTCTATTTATAGAATAACTTTATAAAAGTATTCATTTTTATATAAAAGATTTTCGTATTATTACGTTAATAATACCAACAAAACTAAGTGACTTATCACGTAAGTATCAATAATCAATATCGTGTGCTACTATGCAACCCACGCCAGATATCTTGTACTTTTAACATAGGGTGTTTCAAACGATTAACGGTAAAACTTCCATAGTTATTTTCATAAAAAGTATTTTTGTCGTTTTCTCAATCCGATAATAATTCCGTTATGGGGACCACCAATGATTGTGTCGTTGTACTAATATTCCCTGTTCAAACGAATATTTCCCGACCAATCGAATATTATATCACAACTTGCGTACTTTGCAAAATTTATAAATATTACCCACAACTATTATATCAATTTCACTCCATAATATTCAAAAATAATATTTATATAAAATTCATCTTTATTCAAAAAATTAGGGTTTTACAAATATCCCCGCCCTACCAGTCGGAATACTCTTCTTTTTAAGGTAAGGGGTATTATTTCTTTTGTATTCATGAAGAGAATTATTTTCTTTCAATACTCGTAAGGATTATTATTATTTTTATATTCTGAAGAGATATTATTTTTCGTATTCGTATGAATATTATTTCGTTCAATATTTGCAAGACATATTATTTTCATATAATATTCGTAAGGAATATTATATTCGTTCAATATTCGAAACGAATATTATTTTCGTTTAATATTCGTAAGGAATATTTTTTTCGTTCAATAGTCGTAAGGGATATTATTTTTTTCAGTATTCGTATAAAATAATATTTTCTTCCATACTCTGTATTATGTAAGTAATATTATTTCGTTTCAGATTTCGAATTCTATACTCGTTTTGTTAAAGTTTTAGCTTCTATCCTCCATGAAATTAGTAGAATATCCTTGATATTTGCGCTTCATCCAGTATCTTTTTATGAAAATATTATTCTGAGCATTCTTGATAAGTTTTAACTTTTTCATGTCGGAGTACTATTCACGGGATTACTATTCCCGAAGTTACTATCCACAGGGTACTTTTCACTCAGTTAGTATTCATCCGGGGTACTATTCATGATAAAAATTGATTCATTTTTTGTCCAAATCATTTTTAGTACAATATTATTCTTGAATTTTACTCCACAAAGCATTATCCTGTTGACAATTTGGACGCTATTAATTTCTGGATAAACTAAATTATAAATCTTTAAAATTTATCCTTGAACTTGTTTTATTGAATTATTATGTTATCGTCATCATCCTCATGCTTATATTATGTTGAAAGTCATCTTTGGTCGTAGTGCATAGATGGACTTGGTATGATTATAACCAGGGATTATTCGGTATAATCATGACAGTAATGTTACAAATGATGTGCTAAAAGTCCTCATTGGCCTGTAGTGCATTGATGGACAGTTTTTGGTATGATCATGGCCATAGGTTCTCTTCAGCTAAGGGTGCAAAGATGAATTGTTTTATGGCATGATCATGACTGTTGATGAAAACACAATTATCCTTGGCCAGTAATGCATTGATAATTTGTGGTCGTGATACTAAAGAATATCCTTGGCCCGTAGTGCAGGGATGATTCGATGATATGGATTATTTATTAAGCTGAGTCTCAGCGATAAAATTGATGATGAAGTTTTTAAATCATAGAAGATGGTAGATATTATGCTCTACTTGACTCTTCTAATGGATTGCTTATTCCGCTGTAGTTGTTGATCTAAAACTTGTTGTCTATTATATTCTATCATTTGTTATACTGTTGAAGGCTAAGGATAATTTATTCTGCATTATCTTAGTCATAATATTTCTTCCTGGGCTAGTTGAGCTCACCCTTTTTCTTTCATTGTTCTCTTCAGGAAATGAGAATGTAGCTGAGACTAGTCAAGGAATGGAGTGACGGTCCAGATGTTTGCATTAGTAGTCCTCACTATTCTGTGAAGTAGTGTGAAAATAAATATATTGAGGACTTATTTTGAGTTTGTATACTGTCTAGAAGACAATATTTGTATTAAAACTCACAGCTCATGTTGTATATTTAAGTTTGTATTTGTATTTTGTACCATGTATTTAGCGACTCAGAATGGGTGATGTATACTTATTTTGGGGGCGTCACAGTTAATACTTCTTTGAATATTATTGATATTCAAGTTATTTAATAAATGCATTAAATAAATTAATTAAAAATAATTTTATTATATTAAAAATCATTTAAAATAATAATAAGGTATTTAATAATATTTTAAGTTATAAAACATAACTTTTAATATTTTAAGATAATTTTTATTAATTATTAAATATTAATGATATTAGATTTATTTGGTAATTATATTAAATAATTAAATTAAAATAATTTTAATATTATAAAAATTATTTTTAAATTAAAATAAATATTTTAAGTTATAAAATATAACTTTTGATATTTAAAGGTAAATTTCATTAATAATTTTATATTAATGATATTTGATTTATTTAATAGTTATATTGAATAAATAAATTAAAATGATTTTATTGATTCAAAAATCATTTAAAAAGGATACAAATGAATTAAAAATATTTTAAATTATAATTAATGACTTTTAATATTTTGATAAATAATACATGAATATTTAAATATTAATGATAACTTATTTAAAAATGATTTTAATGTTTTACAAATCATTTAAGGGTAATATTAACACTTTTAAAAATATTTTAAGGTATTATAAATAAGTTTAATATTTTGTAATGATTTCATTAATAATTTGTTAATGATAATAGAATTAGTTAATATTTAAATAAGTTAATAATGATTCCGATGTTTAAAAAATCATGATAAATTATAATAATTATTTAAAATCATTATAAGTCATTTAAAAATAATATGACTGATATTTACAGTTATTGAATTACTGAATGGAGTTTTAGACTCAATAATTATCTGGTAAAGCCGTCGGTACATCGAAACATTTCAGAAATTGATCCGGACTTAGATAATTAGACTAGATACGTGTTTATTTATGATTCAATGACTACTAAACATATGTGACAATGTGATTAGGTTATGTGTTGACTGCAAATAGCAGTACTATGCGATATGATATATTATTCTAATCGAAGGAATGATCTTATCAATGATAGGTTTCGGTATAAAAGATAAAACTAAGTTGCTTTATTGTAAGCAACAGCTCAGGCAAGTATCCTACCTTTGTATTTACTTTATGCAATGGACATGAGTAAGAATATTTCAGAATTTTATTATTATTTTGCTAGATATTTATTCTGTTTGTTAATTTCTAAATATGGTTATGCAAGTGTCCCCACTTGGATAATCATTGTATTTAATCACATGTTGATACAAACTTATTTATTTTCAGTATGTATATGATGACTTAGAATTCGTCTAAGCTATTCTATTCAACTAGACATAAACTTAAAAATATTGTTGAACAAGATAGAACTTTATTGTATCCAACCAGATTGTTTTGGTTCGGATTCCAGCTTAAGTATAAACATCCCGAACATGGGAAAACTTTTGTGCACCTAAGGTGGATAAGATGAACTATAATATCGTTCTTACATGTAGTATTGATCAATACAGGGCATAATGGGCTGATCACCCCCCGTGCCTGTAAGTTATAACGGTTTACAGATGAAGTTTTGTTTAACCTTTTCGAAAATAGAAAACAATGTTCATATTCTGTTGACTGATCTCCAGTTATAGTCAGTACGTAGTTTCAAAAATTTCATATAGAAGTGATATGTTGTTATTATTGGTTCAGCTTACTTCACAACCGTTGATTCATTATAGAAGTGTCATTCAAAGAAAACATTTAATTCTTTCAACTAATATATATTGTTGTTATTACTTGTTGGCAATCAAATGCTCATTCTTGCTTTAAATTTAAATGTTTTTCATTTAAGTATGATCAACCGTAAGGTTCGAAAAAGAACAAGGGAAAGGAAAACATTCGAATGAGTTTTATAATATTCTATGTAATAGTTAAAGTTTATTAAGACAATAATATTTATTATCTATGATGTAATGAATGTTTAAAGGTCACATACTTGGGATTTAGACTTTGATATATGTAAATTAAGTTTGATATTTATATTATTGTTATTATTATTAGTATTATTCTGCTCATAGAAATAGTATCGTGAAGCACCGTGTTTGGGTTTGAAGTACCTGAATTTGGGGGCGTCACAATACCAAATTGGACTATTCTACATCGAAGACCAACGTTTTCGAGTTCAATGTCAAAATTTAACTTCCATTCCGAGAATTTTACGATTTCGACAATTAACGTCTAATCTCGTAAATTCTTCCATAACTTCGTTACTTTAGATTTTTACATCGTTCCAAATGGATTCATTCCATTGTCACAACATGTATAATCTAAAACTACAAATTATGGTGTTAAACTTATCCATCAACAACAACATAAAACAATTCTTCCATGAATTTCAATGGTTTAAAGCTTTTATACTTTGGATTTCACTTCACATAGTTTATTAAAGTTTAAGTTCTCTAACAACCATCCTTATTCCCTCTTATCATACATGCTCCACCAATCCTCACTTATTTAACAAATTACAATTGAAGAGATAGAAGATTAAGGTATAGGATCTTACCCTTGAAGTTCAAACTTTGTTCTTCCTTTTTCTAACCTATAATCTCTAACAAATAAGCACTTATGTTGTTGGATGAAATAAAACAAGTAACAAATGATCTAGTTCATCTCTTATTTATAGAAAATCCAAGGTTAGGGTAGTTTAGTCATTAAGCAATCCCACATCCTTAATTAACCTCCTTACTATTCATTACTTGGAGTCCATAGCACTTATCAATTACTTGCTTACCAAGATCACCCATGTGATCATGGGGCCCACATGGGTTTCCCCATAGGTTATACTTACCCTATGGATCGATCCACGGATCCGATTCTTAATTTGGGCTTTAAGTTTAATTAACTTTTAATCTAATCTTTGGGCTTGCATTTAACAAACATTGGGCTTTAACATCAATAAGCATTGGGCTTTATTATAATTCCAATTGGACTTTACAGTTTCCTCCCACATCCTACAAGTCCAATACACTTGGCTCAAATCCTTATAACGTATTATCTATGTATTATTCTCGTATACTCATTCAACATTTATGACATACCAATATTCATACATACTCGTATAACACCTCGTATCATACTCGTATTCATTAACTCGTAAAATACTTACGTATCATACGATCATCATTTACTCATTAATGCTTTACTTTCCCTAACTTTCTCGAATTAGGTCCGTAGGCAAAAAATTGTGTTTTCCATAACAGAAATATTATTACATAATCCATCCTCCCTTATTATTCTATCGTTACGTATTTCTCAGAAGTTCATAAATAATCCCCGAGTAGAAATCTGTGAATAGTGTTTTTCAAAAAATTTCTTGGAAAGCTTTTATTTTCGTCTTGGAAATTCAAACACTTTAATTCCCTTACATAGCCAAAATACTATAACATTCCAACATATCTTGGTTATAGAATGACATTCATCTTGCTAACACATAATAATAACATATAATATAATTTTATTCATTATTTAATTAAATAAAATTATTTTACAATAAATCTGAATTTCTCAGTATATATTCCAAACAATATTACCATTCCCCAGGTTCTTTATAACTATTACATTTGTTATTGTCATAATATCAAATAAAAACAACATTCAACCTATATTATTACAAAAGTAATCTATAGGTTCGCCTTAGCCTTCCCTTTATCGTTACCGGATCTTTCGGTCTGTTCGGTCTTAGCTGCATTCATACGGTTCAGGCAAGAATGAGCATAACTAGCTCAACAAGTATGATAATTTCATTTAACAATATGCTTGAAACATACAAATCGTATATCTTCAATAACTAAACAATAGTCATGAAGTACTATCGATAATTCAAAATAGCACTTCTCTTTTCTTTAAAATATTTCATAATGCACAATATTCATTAAGCATCAATATCGGTCCAAGACCTTGAGCATTTCATTCTTTCTTTTAAATGGACAACCCAACACCAAGTCCGACATATCTTACGAGCACGTCTAGGTGATCAATATATAGTACTCTATGTTATACACCACTACTTTCTTTAAACGTATGTACGTTGAAGGTTTGACAACCTCACATGCCTGTCGTTTGATGATAAAACATTTCTTTATGCATACTCAGTCTTCCTTTGAAAACCATACCAAAATAGTTTGGCAAAATATAACAACTTTGATAACATTTCAATAGATTAAAAGAAATCCATATAACATCTTAAGTCTAGCCGAAGGAATTGGCTTTGACTTCATCATACATCAATTAATGCGTAAGGTACATGAATTACAAAGCGTGTCCAAAGAATTCAGACACGGGTCAGAATACTTTCCTTTAACGTCTGCTACTGTGTTAATACTTTTCCTTTGAGTCTTTAAGGTTTCTACAATACATGATCACATAACATACCCTATTAGGTCATATATAATCAAGTAAGTTTACTACAATATATTACCCTTCTTCTCAATCTAATTGTTTATTAAATTGTTTAACATTGGATCCAGTTTATCGCATTACCTTATTCTTACGTTAACGTTCGAGTAAGTTATCGTGAAACCTTTAGTTGTTAACTTATGGTTTTCATCATCTTAATTGATGTTACTTTATGTTTTTTATGGAGATGAATTACCATTAATCAATTAGCTCTTTACTTTCATATTCAAAAACATTCATTTCTAGGTCTTGTCTAGTGCTGGCGTTGCGGCGCCAACTTCCCTTCTCTATGCCATGATGCGGTGCCACTCTTCAGTGGCTAAGGTCCAGACTCGGCGCTGCGGCACCACTTATTATTCCATGACTAACGCTGCGTCGCCGGCTCTGTTTACCAGATAGTGATGATAGACTGCTTACATTGATGAACTTCTCGGACTCCTAAATTGTTCATTTTAAGTTTGAATTGGCACGTTCAAAAGCCATTAGCTCACAAATCACATGCTCTAAGTGTTCATGCAAGAATTTTACATTTTCTAATCTTTTAACTTGGAATTCACCTTTTAGTTCATTTCAACGAAAATGAGAAACGTTCGTGAACGTTCAACGCTCGTTTCTTCATTCTAAGTCAGAATTTGGTCATTTTTGAGTCTGCAACTCTAGAATGCCAATTAAGACTAATCTCTATCAAAAACAAATATCTCCAAGTTAAAGGTCAAAATTTGACTTCCATTCCAAGAATTTCACGATTTCGACGATTATCACCTAATCTCTTAAATTCCGTCATAACTTCGTTACTTAAGATTTTTACATCATTTCAAATGGATTCATTACATCATACTAACATCCTAACCAAACATATTTCATTAGCTTATACACATGAAAGTTCTTACATGTTCTTCATGAGTTCATAACTTATCTAAATATGAATTACTTATTCATGACTTCTTAAAGCTTAAGTCCTTTGATTAGTCATTCTAATTACTACTTAGCATACAAGTTCTACCACTACTCACTTCTTTAACAATTGAAGAGAGGGAGAATCATGGTTTAAGATGAATTCTTCTATAATATTGAGCATATTTCTTTCGAGTTTTAGAAAGCTTTGAGCGTAGAAAATAGTGAAAGATTTCTTCAAGAATATCCCGCTATACCAGTTGGAATACTCTTCTTTTCAAGGTAAGGGATATTATTTTTATTCAGTATTCGTAAGAAATAATATTTTCTTCCATACTCTGTAGTATGTAAGTAATATTATTTCGTTTCAAATTTCGAATTCTATACTCGTTTTGTTAAAGTTTTGGCTTCTATACTCCATGAAATTAGTAGAATATCCTTGATATTTGCGCTTCATCCAGTATCTTTTCATGGAAATATTATTCTGAGCATTCTTGATAAGTTTTTAATTTTTCATGTCAGAATACTATTCACGGCATTACTATTCCTAAAGTACTATTCACAGGGTACTATTCACTCGAGTACTATTCACCCGGGGTACTATTCATAATAAAAATTGATTTGTTTTCGGTCCAAATCATTTTTGGTACAATATTATTCTTGAATTTTACTCCACAAAGCAGTATCATGTTGATAATTTGGACGTTATTGATTTCTTGATAAATTAAATTATAAATCTTTAAAAATTTATCCTTGAACTTGTTTTATTGAATTCTTATATCATTGTCATCATCCTCATGTTTATATTATGTTGAAAGTCATATGTGGCCTGTAGTGCATAGATGGACTTGGTATGATTATGACCAGGGATTATTCGGTACAATCATGACCGTAATGTTACAAATGATGTGGTAAAAGTCCTCATTGGCCCGTAGTGCATTGATGGACAGTTGTTGGCATGATCATGACCATTGATGAATACACGAATATCATTGGCCTTAGTACATGGATAATTTGTGGTCATGATACTAAAGAATATCATTGGCCGTAGTGCAGGGGTGATTCGATGATGTGGATTATTTATTAAGCTGAGTCTCAACGATAAAAGTGATGAAAAACCTTTTAAACCATAGAAGATGGTAGATTTTATGTTCTAGTTGACTCTTCTAATGAATTGCTTGTTCCGCTGCAGTTAAACTTGATGTTTGTTATATTTTATCAGTTTAACATTGTTGAAGGCTAGCGATAAATTATTCTGCATTATCTTAGTCATAATATTTCTTACTGGGCTAGCTGAGTTCACCCTTTTTGTTTTCATTGTTCTCTTCAGGAAATGGTAACGTAGCCGGGACTAGTCGAGAAATGGAGTGACGGTCCAGATGATAGCATTAGTAGTCCTCACTATTCTATGAAATAGTGTGATAATAAATGTATTGAGGACTCCATTTGAGTTGAATACTGTCTAGAAGATAATATTTGTATTAAAACTCTCGGTTTATGTTTTGTCATATTTTACACGACAGTTGTATTATTAAGTTGTATTTGAATTTTGTACCATGTATTTGGCGACTCAAGATGGGTGATGTATACCTATTTTGGGGGTGTTACAGTTGGTATCAAAGCTTATGGATATGATCCTTGGCTGAGATGTGAGACAAGAACTAGGAGGGGAGAAACGGAAAATTCCTTCGCTAGTATGACCTACCTATGTTTATTTGGTATTTAATTGGTCGGTCAGAGTATAGGAATAATATGTGACGTGTCAATTAACCCTTATTTTGTGGCAGTATTTGAAAATGACATCTGAGAATGTTGAGAATAACAATAGAGCACAGGAGACCGTTGAGTCTCCACAGATCAATAATCAGGATAATGTGCATCAGGAAGGCGACTATCCTTATGCAAACAACAACACTGACCAAATGATGAACGATGGGATGTATAGAGGCTTTATGCAATTCATGCAACATCAGGCGAGATCGGTTCCTGTCCAAAATATAGATGGAAACACTGGAAACTCTCGGACGGTCACTGCTAAACAGTTCAAGGAGCTAGGACCACCGAAATTAATTGGAGAGCCAAAACCACTTAAGGTGGAAGCTTGGATAAAGTAGATCGCCAAGATATTTGATGTCTTAGGATGCTCCGAGGAGCAAAAGGTTCCCTTTGCCACCTTTATGTTGCGAGGAGAGGCAGATTACTGGTGGAAATCGGTAAAGCGTACTCAACCTGCTGCACTAAAGATGTCTTGGGAGAAGTTCCAAGAACTATTAAACGACAAGTACTTTTCCGAAAGTATTCGTCATATGAAAGAAGTAGAGTTCATCAAGTTAGAGCAGAACAATATGACCATGTCACAGTACGAAGCTAAGTTTGCCGAGTTGTCCCGATTTGCGTCTCACTTGGCTGATAAGGAGGAGAGAATGACGCAGATGTTTCTAAGAGGTTTGAAACCCGAGATACGTTAATACTTAATTTCTGGCAAACTGTGTTTGTATTTAGATATTGTAAATAGGGCTCAGTTATTGGAGTGTGATAACGAGTTAACTCAACTAAGAGAGAGCAGCCGACAAAATGATAATACCAGTGGTAGCAGTCATCGAAGCGGTGACAACAAACGTGGAGGGAATCAACATGCCAGAAATGGTAACCACTTTGGTGGTAATCATGGCCAAGACATTAAAAATGGACATTTCAAGAAAAGGAGATTCAATAATGATGGAAAGACGTCAGCACCAGCACCCGTTGTTAAAGAAGGAGAACGACCACCTATCATATGCTTCAAATGCGGAGGGTAGGGACACATCAGTCCAAACTGTGCGCAGCAGTCCAAAACGTGTTACAATTATGGAAGAGAAGGTAACCTAGCTAAATTTTGTCGTACAGGGAAGCCAAGTTCAGTTGGGATGGTGACACCAAATGCCATCACAGACAAGTCAAAACCAGTAGATCAAGGGAGAGCATTTGTTGTGACCTCCCAGAAAGCAAGGAACACGAATGAGGTCATCACGGGTAAGCTTATCATAAACTCTAGCGAAGTATATACCTTATTTGATACCGGTTCTACCCATTCTTTTATTTCACTACAAGAAAAAGGCCTATCTGCGACTAATAATATCAGTGACCGCCTATTCGGTCGCTGATATTAGTAATAGTGACCGTTATCTACGATCCTGATGAATTCTTGTCGCTATTTAATGTCAGCGACCGCATGCGGTCGCTGATATGAATTTTATCCATAAAAATTTGGTGCAAAACCCTGGCGCGGATTTTTTTTACTACTAATCTCTATCAGCGACCGCTAGCGGTAGCTGGCACGTCCACGTCATTAAAAATCAGGGACCGCATGCGGTCGCTGATAGTGGTCGCTGATTCTCTTAAACAGATTCAGACTCAGGCGTTCGCTCGATTCAGCAGAAAGAAAAAAAAGAGGGCAACAGAAAAGGGAAAAGAGGGAGAAGGGGGAGAAGAGAAGAGGGAGTCCGGTTTTGTTGGTACGTTCGTGTGTTCAATCTTCTATAAATCAGACTAATTTTAGAGGTAGGAAATTCTTCTTCTTTTTTTGGTTGTTTGTTTTTTGTTGTTTGTTATGTTTGTTCGTTCTTCTCCAAATCAGTATGTTTGTTCGTGTGTTTTTGTTGTTTGTTATTCTAGGAATTTTTGTTTTAAGAGTTAATTTAGAGCTGAGATTTGAATGAATGAAAATGAATTTGGGATTATTGAATTTGGGATTACTGAAATTTATAGCTTCTTGTTGAAATTGGGAATATACTGAAATTGTTGCAAAGAGTTTTATGAGATTACTGAAATTTTTAGGTTAAATTATTTTTAGGGTTAATATGTGTTTAATATACTGAATATGTGTTGAAATTGGGAATATACTAAATATGTGTTTTAATATGTGTTGAAATTGGGAATATACTGAATTTTTTTTTAATATAACATTACTACTTAGGTAGGTTTTCAGAATTTTCTTTATATAAATTGAAACATTTATTTCATACCCTCGGGTTTCATGACCTAATATGCAAGGAAACATATGATTTTTCCCCTGAAACATTACTACTTAGTAGATAAATTAATTAATTTTACATATTTACTAAATATTATACATAATAATAATTAATATATTTAATTATTTTTTATATATTACTGACTTCACTAGGTTAATAACAGTTCGACTACGAATTAGATCAGTCAATTTATCCACCATTACTTTTTTCAATTTGGTGACCTGTCACGAATTTGTCCAAGGAAATCACAGATCTCAGCTCTAATGAATCCAGTGGATATTACAAGTTCTTCTCTTGCCCCTTCTGATTCTCAAAAAGCTGCTGAGATTGATCCTAATTTTCAAGCTGCCAATGTTGTTTCTATGGGCCGTCCATCTCAATCTCCTTCTCACTCGCAGGCTAATCAGATCACTCCGAATAATGCTGGTAAAGCAGGCCACGTGATCCTTGTACTTCTACTTTGTTGATGAACCATCATGTCTAGCACCTATGAAGCCATAATTTTCACATCTGCTTTCTTCAATGCATTGTCATTACGTAACTTTAGTTGCATGTACTTAGCTGGTAAATTAATATTGAAGATTTTACCCAGTTATTTGCTTGTACGTAACTTTAGTTGCATGTACTTAACTAGTCATGTGATCTATTTTGTTGTTACTGGTATTTTGGTACAAAACTAGGCATGTAATTGCTTTAAAAAGTACTGCACTAACTACTAATTCAATTCGAGGAATGTGAGGTTAGGTTCGGATTGCTGATTCATCACCCGATGGACAGAACACTACAGGAAGTGGAAAGTTAGTAGGAAAAATCCAGGGTAAAAGTTGATGGGTTTAAAAGACTAAAGTTATATTGAATTTAAATTATTTTTGTTGGGAGAGTGCATATTTTGATTTGATGTTTTAAATGTAAGTGCTCATGATTATTTGTAAAGTTCTTCAAGGAATATATGTACAATCAAGAAGAAGGTTCAAAGAAGTTTATCCATAATTCACATCAAATATGTTAATTGATGTTAATTATAAAATTCATTTATAATGTATGTTTGTTAAAACTAAAATTCATGTATAATTGTATATTGGTAATGTTTTGATTGATATTATATTGGTAATGTATGTGGGTCTGAATTTTTTACTGCTTTAATTTGTATTCAATCGTTATTGTTTTGGTCTTATTGTATTGGAAATTTGTATATTTTTCTTGGTTTGTGTCTTGGGTGCCTAGAAATGTCCATATATGCATGCCGTCGTGCATGTGGCTAGTCCATATTGTAGGGGAGACTCTGGCAAATTTTTTTTAATTAAGTATAAGTTTGAAAAATGTTCATAAGTATTATAAGTATAAGTTTGTAGTTTAATTTCTACCAAGAGGAGATGCTTCATAGACCTCCTATAATAAATATAGAGGACAACAATGATGTAATCCAGTTAGAGGGTGGAGATGGACCTGATGAATTGGATCCCGAGACAGTTATTGTGCCCGATGACAGTGATACTGAGGAAGAGTTATTGACTGACACTAACACAAAATTTGAAGAAGAAGATGGTTATAAATCTCATACTTTTGTACAAAATGATTCTGACTCAGACAACAATTTTCATTAAAATGTATGTTTAGTTTTAATTGTATTACAATGAATTACATATAGGAATGTTTTTTATATCCTTAACATGTTTATGTACCTATCATTTATAGTTGTCGTAGTTAACTATTTCATACAATTAATTGTCATTATTGTCCTTTTATATAAAATGTATGTTTAGTATTAATTGTATTACATATGTACATATTCTCTATATCCTTGACACGTTTATGTACCTTTCATTTATAACTCATAGTAACATTCTAAATTTTTTATTTATAGATGTTTTCTGAACTTGCAGCACGAAAGCACGGGTTGGATCGGGGCCCTAATCATGTGCCGAAGGCCCCCGGCTAATCTGGATGATCGCATTCTTATACAGATCCGTCCTCCTCCAGAAAGCACGTAAGTTAAACATCGTGTATATATAAGGGTTTAATATTTCCATTATTATAAATATATATGACTATAAATTATTGTATATTGTAGTGATTTTCAAGATAGAAAAATTGTGAAGTGCATTTCACAATTATGCTTACAGAACTGGCCTACGCTAGTGATTACATGAGCGAGCACACCTCTCGCCCATAAGGATGCAGTTTAGGCTAAATTTCAGGTATATTTTTTTATCACTCTGATAGATAATACATAGTTAATCAAACAATATTGTTTAGTAATGTTGGATTATGGTAATATAATATAACAGTTTTAATATTATTATTGTTGTTTTATTTGCAGAAGCGGTATAGATGGGACGACGCACATGCATCAGTTATTCAGACACTGTTCTGGCAGAAGTACGTCGTCCGAACTAAAGATAATTTGAACAAGGAACGACAAAAAGTCTTTCACAATGCTGAGATTGACCATCCATGACAGGGTGAGTAGTATATGCATGAGCATAGTCCCTGATGGTGCAAACATCTCATATGGGTGCAGATGTGTGACCAGTGGAGAGCTGAGAGCTGGGTCAAGAGACACAAGACTGCCGCCTCAAACAAATCCTCAGGTGTATCTGAAGGCGAAAAGGCAAAAGGCATGTACAAGGGTGGCAGTATATCACAGCTGCAGCATATTACTGCTAGGGTATGTATGTATAGCAAGCGTATTGGCTTAGTTATTTGTTTTTATGTTTACAGTCATGTTTTGTAGCTAAAATATCATATGTTTACATATTAATATGAGAACATGAACTGTAAGAGTCTGAGTCTCAAGGTCAACCTATCAATTGGTTGGATGTGTATGTGGCCACCCGTGATGGTGCACTTTAATCTTTGTTCGGATAAGCGGTAATAAGTTAACTTTATACTAATATGTTGTTTATAAATTGTGACGACCTTTTTAGCATTTTTCATTTATTTTTAACTATTTAATTGTTTACCTTCTGACAGGACACTTATAAGGGCTTAATGAACGAGCGCTATCCTGAAGCCACCCCGCGTCCGTCGATTGATCAAGAATTGTGGGAGAGGGCTTCCGTCGTGATGAAAAACTATGTTAAAGGCCAAGGACAAAAATGACGCCCGACCATCAGTGGCACAGGCAGCTCTGCTACCGAGTCTACACAGTCATCAGGTCATCCAACCTATCATACTCCTACTGACTGTGTGAGAGCGATCTTCCAGAATCGTGATCTTCTTCGATATCTTTGGTAAGGCATCTGCATTCTCTTAGTCTCGATGAGTTGGTGAGGGCGTAAGCTGCAGTAGCAGCAATGACATCAAACATCGTGGTGGCGACCGTGTATATATATCGATATTATTCACATCCTTTGTCTTAGTTATATGTTTCACTACATTGTCTATTATTTAGCTTTTAATTCCCAAGTCATATAGCAGTATCAACACATGTAACATATATGTTTTATTCTTTTGTTAATTATAGGGTACTAATTTGGATGATCCATGAAGAGCTACACCACTCATATATGCTAGATTTGTTTTTTAGATTTTTAAAGCCTTGTTCTCTTTTAGATTGATTCTTTGGACAATTGTATTGGTTTATAATTATATTATATAGATGTTTATGATTGTATTGTGTTGGTTTATGATGGATGTTTATCACACAGTAGTTATCATAGATAAATGTTTATCATATAGTAGTTATCATGGATGGATGCTTATATATACTGTTGTGTGTTGGGATAGAAAGCAGGTACAAAGAAGGTTATTTTTCGGAAATCAATAAAACAGGAAAAATATTAATAAAAAAAAAAGAAGATCAGCGATCGCATGCGGTCGCTAAAACTGAAACGCGGTCGCTGATAGCTACTTTGAAACTAGCAACCGATTCGGTCGCTATTGTTGGTCGCTGACACGTGTGCCACGTCACAGTTGACAAATGACTCAACATGAGTCATAATAGCGACGGATTCGGTTCCTAACTGCAGCTGCTGAGCAGTCGGTCGCTATTATTGGTTGCTGACGTCCATCCAGCGACCAGATTATCTGCGACTACTATCAGCGACCGCATTCGGTTGCGGATACTCATCTGCGACCATATGCGGTCGCTGATATCCGATCGCTGATAAGTCTTTTTGTTTTAGTGTTTCTCCTACCTGTGCTCAACGTTTAAATTTAACTCCAAAGAAATTAGACTTTGACTTATCTATTGAAACTCCGCTGGGAGAAACCTTCATTACATCCATTGTTTATAAGTCATGTTTGTTTCAAATTGGTACCCTCACATTACCTGTCGATCTTATTTCATTAAAAAGACTTGCATTTGACGTAATTCTAGGGATTGATTGGTTAACTAATCATCATGCAAAAATTGATTATTTTCATAAAATTGTTAGCTTTCATATTCCTAACCAACCTATTATGCGAATTCAAGCAACCAAACCATTAAAATCAATCACTATCATCTCAAGCCATAAAGTTATTGGTTTATTGAAAAATGGATGTTAAGCTTTCTTAGCTCATGTCACAAATTTAAACAAAAATACGTCAATTTTGAATGATATTTCTATTGTTAATAAATTTCCTGACGTATTCCCTGAAGAACTTCCTGGCCTACCCCCAGAGCGTGAAATTGAATTTTGTATCGACCTTGAACCCGATATAAAATCCATTTCCAAAACCCCATATCGAATGGCTCCTATTGAACATAAGGAGTTAAAAACCCAACTATAGGAATTGTTAGAGATCAGTTTTATTCTTCCTAGTACGTCCCCTTGGGGTGCTCATGTTCTATTCGTGAAAAAGAAATATGGGAGTATGCGACTTTGTATCGATTATCGGGAGTTGAACCATGTCACTGTCAAAAATAGATACATGTTGCCTCGCATTGATGACCTGTTTGACCAGTTGTAATGCGCCAAATTCTTTTCAAAGATTGATCTACGTTCTGGATATCACCAATTGAAGATTAAAATCGATGACATTCCAAAGACGGCTTTCAGAACTCGGTACGGGTATTATGAATTCCTAGTCATGTTTGGATTGACTAATGCTCCTGCGACCTTCATGGATATGATGAACCGAGTATTCAAAGAATATTTAGAACATTTCGTGGTTGTCTTTATTGATGACATCCTCATTTACTCCAAAAGCCATAAAGATCATGAGCAACACTTGAGGCTAATACTCCAAAAGCTTCGTGAAAACAAGCTTTATGCCAAGTTGAAGAAATGTGAATTCTGGCTTGAGGAAGTTGCATTCCTTGGGCACGTGATATCAAATCATGGAATATATGTTGACCCGGCGAAGATTGAAGAAATTCAAAGATGGGAGCAACCTAAGTCAGTGACCAAAGTACGTAGCTTTCTCGGCTTAGCTGGTTATTATCGGAGATTCATGGAAGGATTTTCTCGAATCGCTACTCCATTAAATCAGTTGACTCGGAAAGATACAAAATTCGGTTGGAGCGAGGAATGTGAGAAGAGTTTTCAAGAACTCAAGAGGAGACTAATTTCAGCACCTGTTCTGACAATACCATCTGGCTCGGAGGGATTTGTCATCTACAGTGATGCTTCAGGCAAAAGGTTAGGATATGTTCTCATGCAACATGGGAAAGTCATAGTCTATGCCTCTCGATAACTCAAAGAATATGAGAATAATTATCCTACACATGATCTAGAGTTGGCAGCTGTTGTCTTTGTACTTAAAATTTGGAGGCATTACCTGTATGGGGAGAAAGTGGAGATCTATACGGATCATAAAAGCCTCAAATATTTCTTCACCCAAAAGGAACTCAACATGCGGCAATGACATTGGATTGAACTGTTGAAAGATTATGATCATACCATTCAATACCATCTTGGAAAAGTGAACGTGGTAGCTAACGCATTGAGTAGAAGATCATATGCGGGTACGAGTGTGATATTGTCAACGCAAAGGCCCATTTTATATGACTTGTAGAGGATGGAGATTGAGTTAAAGACTCCAGTGACCAACGTGATGATGGAAAATATACGAGTTGAGCAGACTTTAATCGATAAAGTTAAAGTTGCTCAAGATACAGACCTGGAGCTGATGCGTGTGAAGAAGAAAGTGCAAGAAGGTGTTATCCCAGAAGCAAGAATCGATGAAGAAGGAATACTTAGAGTCAACTCCAGACTTTTTGTTCCTAACGACCCTGATTTAAAGTATAAAATCATGATGTAGGCGCACAACACACCGTTTGTAATCCATCTTGGGAATACCAAAATGTATCCTGATCTTCGACATACATTGTGGTTGAGCAATATTAAGAGAGAGATCGCGGAGTTTATCTCAAGCTGTTTAACTTGTCAATGTGTCAAGACGGAGCATCAGGTGCGAAAAGGTTCATTGCAACCACTTGAAATTCTAGAATAGAAGTGGAAGCACATTACCATGTAATTCGATACTGGTCTTCCCAAGGTTTCTCAAGGAATAGATGCAATTTGGGTCATTGTTGATAGATTGACCAAGTCTGCTCATTTCTTACCTATACAAGAAACTCATACACTTGAACGTCTTTTTCGTATGTACATAAATGAGATTGTAAGACTTCATGGTATGCCAGTATCCATAGTTTCTGATCAAGACCCAAGATTCACTTTGAGATTTTGGGTTAGTTTGCAAAAAGCTATGGGCACGGATTTACGATTTAGTTCGGCTTATCATCCTCAAACGGACGGGCAGTCGGAGAGGACTATTCAAACTCTTGACGATCTATTAAGACTCTGTGTCCTTGACTTCAAGGGAGGTTGGGACAAGTTCTTACCATTGGTGGAGTTTTCCTATAACAACAGTTATCAATCAAGTATCGGCATGGCTCCATTTGAGGTGTTGTATGGAAGAAAGTGTCATTCTTCAGTATGCTAGGACGGGGTGGGTGAAGCAACGTTGTTGGGACCGGAATTGGTATGCATGACAACGGAAAAGATTCAAATGATTCCACAACGTATAAAAACCTCACAAGATCGACAAAAGAGTTATGGTGATCTTCATCGAAAAGACGTGGAATTCGATATTGGAGATCATGTGTTGTTACGTGTTACTCCATGGAAGGGAGTTACGAGATTTGGAAAAAGAGAAAAGTTCAATCCTCGATTCATAGGCCCATTTGAAATCCTTGACCGAGTAGGAACTGTAGCCTATAGACTAGCTTTACCGCCAAGTATGTCTCGTGTTCATAACATTTTTCACATATCCATATTACGTAAATATGTGGAAGACCCGAACCACATTATTGAGTTAGAACCGGACGAAATAGCCGAAGATTTAACGTATGAAGAGGTTCCTGTTAAAATCTTGGATAAGAAGGAACATATTTTACGCTTCAAAGTTAAACCTCAAGTCAAAGTTTTGTGGAGAAATCACGATGTTAAGGAAATGACCTGGTAGTTAGAATCTGAAATGAGATCAAGGTATCCTCACCTCTTCGTCATACCAGGTACGTACCCTAATTTCGAGGACAGAATTTCATAAGAAGCGGAGGTTGTAAGACCCCAACTTTTATGAATAAAGATGAATTTTTCTATAAATATCATTTTTGAATATTTTAGTGTGGATTTAATATAATGTTATAGTTGTGGTAATATTTACAAATTTTGCAAAGTATGCAAGTTGTTATATAATATTCGATTGGTCGGGGAATATTCGTTTTAAACATTGAATATTAAATACGTCAAGATAATCATTAGTGGACCCCACAATGGCAAATTATTATTTGAATGAGAAAACGACAGGAATATCATTTTACAAAAATAACGGCGGAAGTTTTACTGTTAAACTGTTGAAATACGTTGTGGTAAAAGTACAGTAATACGCGTGGTTGCATAATAGCACACTGTTTTGATTATTGATGCTTACGTGAGAAGTCACTCAGTTTTACTCAATTATTGCTACAGTAATTGCTGCATAGTATCTCACGTTATTTGATTCAATTATTGTTAATATTTTATATATTATTAAATCAATAATTGAGATGACAAGTTATTCTAATTATTATATGCATAATTAAAAATGTCTAGAAAGTTCTGTCGAGGAAAGGGGTTTAGTCACCTAATTGTACGCCAATAAGAAAACATCCTTATTGGAAAGTCCCCTCTTTCCTGGGAACGATCTGGTTGTTAATATTGCGAGTTATAATAATATGAATAAAAGTTGTTAAAAATATTGAAGGAATTTTTATGATGTATTTGTTGTAAATTTTGCTTATTTTATGGACCCCTATTTACCCATTTTTCAAAATAATCGGTAGAAAATTATTTAATATAATAAAGGTGGGGCCACATGTGGAAGAAAAAAATGGAAATGGGGGGGGGGGGGAGTTTACGTATTAGGGAGGATATTATATATATATATATATATATAAGTATTATATATTTTTATATATATAGGTGAATGTTGGAAAAAAAATGATGGAGGAAGCCCTTGCCTTTGCCATAAGGCAAAGGTTATGATATATATATATATATATATATATATATATATATATATATTATAAGTTTTGTTTTATTTAATTATAAATAGAATATATTATATTATATATAAAGTTATTTATTTTACTTGAATTTTATATTATTATTTTTAAAAAAAAATTGACGATTGAAATTTTTTTTGATCCGTGAATAATATTTTTGTTGCGTCCGTGAATTATTTTTCAAATAGTATCCTTTCCATTCTCCTATAAATAGGATGCTTAGTTAGTATTGAAAATCACACCAGAATCAGAGAATTCTTCTTCTATAATATTGAGCGTATTTCTTTCGAGTTTTAAAAAGCTTTGAGCGTAGAAAATAGTGAAAGATTTCTTCAAGAATATCCCGCTATACCAGTTGGAATACTCTTCTTTTCAAGGTAAGGGATATTTTGTTTTTTATTCAGTATTCGTAAGAAATAATATTTTCTTCTATACTCTGTAGTATGTAAGTAATATTATTTCATTTCGAATTCTATACTCGTTTTGTTAAAGTTTTGGCTTCTATACTCCATGAAATTAGTAGAATATCCTTGATATTTGCGTTTCATCCAATATCTTTTCATAGAAATATTATTCTGAGCATTCTTAATAAGTTTTTACTTTTTCATGCCGGAATACTATTCATGGGGTTACTATTCCTGAAGTACTATTCATGGGGTACTATTCACTCGAGTACTATTCACCCGAGATACTATTTATAATAAAAATTGATTCATTTTCGGTCGAAATCATTTTTGGTACAATATTATTCTTGAATTTTACTCCACAAAGCAGTATCATGTTGACAATTTGGACGTTACTGATTTCTTGATAAATTAAATTATAAATCTTTAAAAATTTATCCTTGAACTTGTTTTATTGAATCCTTATATCATTGTCATCATCCTCATGTTTATATTATGTTGAAAGTCATATGTGGCCTGTAGTGCATAGATGGACTTGGTATGATTATGACCGAGGATTATTCTAGCATAATCATGACCGTAATGTTACAAATGATGTGGTAAAAGTCCTCATCTACCCGTAGTGCATTGATGGACGGTTGTTGGCATGATAATGACCATTGATGAATATCTGAATATCATTGGCTTTGTAGTGCATGGATAATTTGTGGTCGTGATACTAAAGAATATCATGGTAGTAGTGGGGTGATTCGATGATGTGGATTATTTATTAAAATTTGAGTCTCAATGATAAAAGTGATGAAAAACCTTTTAAATTATAGAAGATAGTAGATTTTATGTTCTACTTGACTCTTCTAATGGATTGCTTGTTCATTGCAGATTAAACTTGATGTTTGTTATATTTATCGGTTTAGCATTATTGAAGGCTAACGATAAATTATTCTGCATTATCTTAGTCATAATATTTCTTACTGGGATAGTTGAGCTCACCCTTTTTGCTTTCATTGTTCTCTTCAGGAAATGGTAACGTAGCCGGGACTAGTCGGGGAACGGAGTGACAGTCCAGATGATAGCATTAGTAGTCCCCACTATTCTATG
This sequence comes from Panax quinquefolius, assembly GCA_020205615.1. NCBI lineage: Eukaryota > Viridiplantae > Streptophyta > Magnoliopsida > Apiales > Araliaceae > Panax > Panax quinquefolius. The sequence goes on from CM035165.1 coordinate 48,246,116, forward strand.
AAATAGTGTGATAATAAATTTATTGAGGACTCCATTTGAGTAGAATACTGTCTAGAAGATAATATTCGTATTAAAACTCTCGGTTTATGTTTTGTCGTATTTTACATGACAGTTGTATTATTAAGTTGTATTTGAATTGTGTACCATGTATTTGGCGACTCAAGATGGGTGATGTATACCTATTTTGGGGGCGTCACATTGGATACTTCTTATGTTCGAATCCAGGAGGCTATTTTACATTTACCTCTTCATTGATGTATCTGTTGAGGAAGGCGCTCTTCATTGTAACAAGCAAAAGCTAACAAGATTCGGATAGACTCTAGCCTTGCAACTGGGGTGTAAGTTTCTTCGTAGCCGATCCCTTCTTATTGATTGTATCCTTGAGCTACTAGCCTTGCTTTGTTACGAGTAATTGTGCCATGCTCATCAAGCTTATTCTTAAATACCCACTTAGTTCCAATGATAGAAACACCTTCAGGAGGGGACATAAGTTTCCAGACTTGGCATTGTTCAAATTGCTGAAGTTCCTCTTGCATTGCCATTAGCCAGCTTTCATCAAGTATAGCTTCCTTATGCTACGTTTGTATTGAAGGAATGGAATAGAGTAGGGAATGCAATAGATGAGGGAATGGAATAAGGAAGGGAAAGGAATGATTTTTTAATATTCCATGTACATGTTTGGTTGATGTTATAAATACATCTAAAAATGAAATAAATAATTAGAAAGTGACCTAAATACTCCCAAATGTTCAAATTTAACTTAAATTCAATTTATATTAAAAAATTAACACATATTTCTCTAGATTTTTTTATAATTATATTCTTCTTTTTTTTACTATACTTTTTCATATAATTTTTCATATAATTTTTTTTGGGTGGGGAGGGGTGGGATGTATACATAATCACATAATATTATTTTTTTTACGTGGGGGTGGAGGTGGGGGGTGGGGTGAGGGGTGTGGGGGTGGGATGGGGTGGGATGGGGTGGGGGTGTAGGGGGTGTGGGGTGGAGTGGGGTGGGGTGGGTGAGAGGTAAGAGGTGTATACATAATCACATAATATTATTTTTTGGGGTTGGGTGGGGTGGGGGGTGGGGAGTGGGGCAGAAGAGGTGTATACATAATCACATTATATTAATTTTTTGGGGTGAGGTGGGGTGGGGTGGGTGGGTGGGGTGGGGGTGAGGTGGTGGGTGAGGTGGTGTGGATGAGGTGGGGCGGAGGGGTGGGGGTGGGTGGGGTGGTGGGGTGGGGTGGGTGGGGGTAAGATGTGTATACATAATCATATAATATTATTTTTTGGGATGGGGTCGGGGTGGGTGGGGTGAGGTGATGGTAAGAGGTGTATACATAATCACATAATATTATTTTTTTGGGGTGTGGTGGGGTGGGGGTGGATGGGTGCGGGGTGGGGTAGGGTGAGTGGGGTGGGGTGATGGTAAGAGGTGTATACATAATCACATAATATTAATTTTTTGGGGTGGGGGTGGGGTGGGGTGGGTGGGGGTAAGAGGTGTATACATAATCACATAATATTATTTTTTGGGTGGGGGTGGGGGGTGGGGGTGGGGGTGGGGGTGGGGTAGGTGGGGTGGGGTGTATACATAATCACATAATATTATTTTTTTTGGGTGGGGTGTGAGTGGGGGTGGGGGTGTGGGGGTGGGGGTGTGGGTGGGGGGTGGCTCTGCTCCTCTTTCGCTAGCCTCTGGTCCTCCTCTTTCGCAGATCGATAGATTGATTGAATGAAAGAACATGAAACCCTATTTTATTTTTAAGGGGCATATTTGTTAATTACTTAAAAATAATAGATGGAATAAGTTATTCCTGACCCCCCTTCCAGGAATAAAAATTATAATTTTAAGTTAACACCTATTCCACTAGGAATACATTATTCCGTTGGAATAAACAAACCAAACAACATTTTTATCATTCAAATGGAATGATTTATTCCATTCTCCCTCCTATTCCATCGATCCAAACGTAGCATTAGCGTTCTTTGGCTCGACTTGTGATAAGAATGCAGAGAATGCACATTGATTTTTCAATCCATTCCTTGTAGTGATTCCTCTGTTTATATCTCCAATGATATTTTCTGGTGGATGATTCTTGAGATATCTAGTAGTCTTTGGCATTTGTACCTCATGTATTACCTCTTTTTGCTGGGGGGAAACCTATTTCAAGTTCTTGTGTTGTTCCTTGTTCCACTCTTTGCAAGTCTTCCAATTCAGCTTGCTGAATTCGTTCATTCAGCTTGCTGAATAGACTTTTCCGGTTTGCTGGATTCACTGAAATCTCCAAATTTTCTGCATCCTCATCTCTTTCTTTTGGAAGATCATTGTGAGTCTCATTAAATGTAATATGAACAGATTCTTCAACACATAGCTTGTTAATATTAAATACACGATATGCTTTACTATTTTGTGAATAACCAATGAAAATTCCTTCATAAGATTTAGCATCAAATTTTCCCAAATTATCACTAGTATTTAAAATAAAATATTTAGATCCAAAAACTTTGAAATAACTTATATTAGGAATCTTGTTATTTAAAAGTTCATAAGGAGTTTTCAAAATAATTGGACGAATAAGTACTCTATTCAAAACATAATAAGAGGTATTTACAACTTCGGTCCAAAACTTTTTAGGAAGTTTACTTTCTTGTAACAAAGTTCTAGCTATTTCTTGTAATGTTCTATTCTTTCTTTCCACTACTCCATTTTGTTGAGGGGTTCTTAGGGCTAAAAATTCGTGGCTAATTCCTTTTTGTTCACAAAATATTATAAAGTCCTTTTGAAATCCAGTACCATGATCACTTCTTATCTTTACAAGTTTGAGACTATATTTTGTTTCCAATTTTTTTTTACCGATTTCTCAAATTCTTTAAATGCTTCATCTTTAGTTCTCAAATATAATACCCATGTATTCTGGTCCAAATAGATCAAGATGAAGTAGATGCAAAGGAGAAGAAGTTGATACCATGTTCTTTGTCGTAAAAGATGCTCTTACTTATTTTCCGAGTTGACAAGGAACACATATTCTCTTCTTTTCATACTTTATTTTTGGCAATCCTTTGACGAGATTCTTTGAGGACAATTTCTTGATTAAATCCATGTGAACATGTCCCATCCTCTTATTCCATAAATTAGCCTCACCTTGCACAGATACAAGACATTGTACTTTATCATGTTGCTTAAAATAAATAGTATATATATTTCCTTCCATTTGTGCAACTAGAGTAGTATTGTTAGTACCATGAGAAATCGTACATTTTTCTTTTTCAAAACTAACTTGATGACCATTATCCATTAATTGACTAACACTTATAAGATTAAATTCAAGTCCACTAACAAGCTGAACATTATCAATATTGACCTTACCATTGCCTATTTTACATTTTCCGATTATTTTGCAAGTTCGATTATCTCCAAATGTAACCGTACCATTTTTCTTCTTGATTTTTAGCTCCACGAACTTTGATTTGTTGCCAGTCATGTAACGAGAGCATCCACTATCAAGAATCCATTTTTTAGATGGAACCTTTGCCTTGAGACATACTTGTCAAGAAATGACGATTCATCCTTTTGGTACCCACATCTTTTTGGGTCCTTTAATGTTAGTTGCACTTAAATCATCCTTTTTAACCCATACCATTTTAATCTTATTTTTTCTAAAACAGTTTATGTCCAAGTGACCTTTAATACCATAATTTCTACATGTTATTAAAGGAGAACAACAATTCAATCTAAAATGTGATTTTGATTTTAGCATTTTCATATCTCCCTTTCTATGCATAGAATTACAACCAATTCTTTGTCTTTCAAAATTAGGTCTTTGTTTACCTAATATGACATTTAAATTTTCTTTACCTTGAACAAATTTAGTAAGAGATAATTTTAGTAAATCTATTTCCTTTTGAAGTTCATTATTAGGAAAGGTTTAACACGAGATTCATCACTAAATGCATAAATACATATATCCCTCATTTTTAGTTCATTAGTCTATTTTTGAACTTCATTATTCAAATAATTTACCTTATTAAAAATTATATTGTTATAATTATCTAGATAATCAATCTTAGCATTTAAAATCTTTTCTTCTTTACATGTAGACTCTTTTTTAATATCTTTCTTTTCATCTATTAAATAATCAACCTCACTCATTAATTTATTTACCAAATCTTTCAAATATGCATTCTTTTCTTTTAATTTTTTATTTTCTTGTTTCAAAGAATTAAACTCATAACTTGATACCTCGTTTGATTCACCTTCTATTCCCATGAAGCATACTTGAGCTATTTCATCATTGGCATCGACCTCAACTTTGGACTCCTCTTCATCACTCCATGTGACAAGTGCCTTGTTTCTTTTATTATCCTTGAAGTTTGTTTTTCCTTTGTTCTTTAGTTGAAAACAGTCCTTCTTGAAGTGCTCAGGAAGTCCGCATTCGAAACATGTCTTCTCAATTTGCTTTCCTTTGACTTTATTTGAGTTGAAGGTATTTTTCCTTTTACTCTTCCTTTGTAGTAGACCTTTGAGTCTCCTTGACATCATGGTTATCTCTTCATCCGAATCATCATCAAGCTCTTCTTCATTTCCTACATTAAGAGTTAAAACCTTTTTTCGAGGAGCTTCCTCCTCATCATCATATATCTTTAACTGATGTTCATTTTCCTCAAATTCACCAAAAAGAGTTAGTGTATCTTGCCATAACATTATTACATACTAATTACTTATAATTAAATAATTTCTTATTTAATTACTACAACAATTATATTGCTTTATGAAACTTAAAATTTGAATACATTTACTCACTTATTGATTTACTAATATAAATTAATCAATTTCTTATCTCATCTTCATTTCTTAAATAATTTCCTAACATCACTAATACCACATATCACACAGTTCAAGGTGAATTGACTCATTTATTAAAAAAAAATACATATATTAATTCACTAATTTTCAAGTAAGTGAATTAATTATCTACTCATGAAATATAATAAATCCATTGCTATACAAAGTTTAATATTTAAATTATATTATTTCATAATATATAATTTCAACTTAATCTCAATTAATTAATTTTCTTTACCTCCACATTTTCAATTTGTATTTAACTCAAACTAATTAATTTATTAATTAAATCCACTATTAAATCTTACTTTTCAATAAATGTATATATATTTCATATTTATATATACATTATTACTCTACCACATAATCAAATAAATATATATACCACATATATATTTACACATTTAACCCGATATGTTTTATAATAAAAATTTTTATTTATTAAATTTATTTTAATAATTTTCAAAAATTGAGTTATCACATGTGAAACTATTTACTAAAACTAACCTTATATTTTGATCCTTGTTTTTAATTATATTAAAAAATAAAAATTTCCTTCCTCGTGATATAATTATTATTAAAATTTATGATCTTTTAAGCTATTTTTAGTAGCTTAAACCAAAAACCAAATGAGATATTTTTGTACTAATGATTATACCTTGAGGGAAGGTTTTAGCTAATACCTAAACTTTTGAAACTTCATGAGAAAATAAACTGAGGAACAGTTTTACATTTATAGTAAAAAACAAAATACTACAACTAGTAGAGTTCAATTCCTTTTAACCACCAAAAAAGCTCAAGAAACGGTTTAAACACTCAACACATGCGGCAACTACAAAACTAAAACTCAAAGTTGAAAGCTGGAACTTGAGTTACATTCTTCCCTCCATCAACAACAATCTGCTGAGCAGATCCGAAAGTAGTTTCCGGTACGGCAGTATCCGTCTTTGGCAAGGCCGAGAGGTTTTCCGGCCCATCAGGAGCCACTAGTGTTCCTTGATTGTACAAACTGTTCAACTGGTGAAAATAAGGGCATGTCCTTGAATCAGCAGATCTTTTCTTGTTAACATCTTTAGTTTTCCTAAAATATTTGTTAATGTTTTCCCATTTCTCTTTACACCTCTTTGCACACCTCTTATATCCCAAGTCCATCATCCCTTGTGAAATTTTCTCCCAAAGAGAACCTTTTGCTCCTCCCATTACTCCTTCCTTGTCTTGATGATCATTAATATTGTTGTAAAGACTGCATCTCATGTTTATCAATGCCAACACTTCATCTTTCGGCCACCGCTTACCAATATCATCTTTTTCATTCATCGTTGGATTATGATTCTTTTGCGCCTTTTGTGTACGAGATGGAGGATTTGGAGATGGGTTTTTCTCAAAATTGGATAAGTTTTGGTTTTGGAATAACACTAGGGGTTTTGTGGATGTGGAAGTAGGGTTTGAAGATGATAAATTGTTGGATATCTCAAGAAGATTTTCATAACTCAATGATGTCCCAAAGTGCTTATCGGAAGAATATGCTGCGAATTTCTTTAATAATTCAATGATTGTGGCTTGTCTTCCACTAGCAATGGCTTGTTCATGTGCCCTAATCTCAATCTCCTTGTTAAAGCTTTCCATTTCTTTCTTTTTCCAAGCTTCCTCTCTTGCAATCTTTTCTTCATCTCTATTCACCATGTCTTCAAGAAGCTTGTTATGCATTTGCTCTTGTTGAGCCATCATCTTGTTAACAATATCAATACAAAAACCCTTGAACATCTCAAACTTCTTCTCCCTTTTTCTCTTCTTGTTATTTGTTTGTGTTGATGTAGTATTTTTCACAACTTCACTTTGTAATTCAGAAGGGTTATCATTATTTGCTATTAATGTAGCATTTGTTGTAGGATCTTCTTCTTCATCTTGGTTCTGTTTTTGTGTTTTTTCACCATGATATAGCTCTTCAAGTTCACTGAAAAACCTGTTCTTGTTGAAGCTAATGCTGTTTAAGTTTCTTGTTTCTTCTTCAAATTTTTCCTTGCACTTTTCAGCACTCCTTTTAAACCCAAACTCTGCAAGCTTCCTGCTCTCTCATAAATAAAACAAAACATAAGCATTCATTTCATAAGTTATTTAGGATGTGTTTCTTTAATTAATTTTCTGTAACTAGAGATATTTACATAGTAGTTGAGCTGACATCATGAAGCCAAAAAAATGGAAAAGCAAAAGTTCTATTAATCATCAATAATTAGAAAGTTCAGCTGAATTGACACTGAGAAATAAGTATCCAAATATTCCAAAAGTAACTTTTCTGACCTTTATAGACAACACATATAAAAACAAAACCCTAGCTATAATCATCACTTAAAAGGAAAGAAGAAAATAAGCATTAACGAGACAAATAAAATAATAAAGATTTATATAAGAAACATATAAATGCATTTGAATTATAAACAATATAAATTTGACAGTACATTTTAACAGTCTTATGAAAAGAAGTTGCATCAGAACGTAGTCGTCTATGTTATATCAGTGCACTCATTTCTATAGATTGTCCAAATAGGCTACCTATTTTTGAACAACTTAAAATCAGGATTCCGTAAAAATATACCTGGAAACATGTTCCCAAGTTAAATCTGGAAACCAATTCTCCATACTAGATCTGATTCTCAACAAAGAGTGCACTTCATCATTCGACCACGGATTGACGATTTGTTCCGGTAGCACAAATGAATTTGTAGCCTCTTGATCCTTCTCTTCTTCATCTTTATTGAGTGATACTGGCTGCTGGTGCAACTGGTGAAGGAGATGAGAAGGGTATGGGTCAAAAGTACTAGTACTAGTAGGAAAGGTAGTATTTGGTGATGAGTCACGAAGAGGAAAAGATAGGGGATTAATAGGGAAAGATGATATTGTTCTTGAAGAATCTATGAATTGGTGGAATTGCTCTTGGGGGACTCCATTAAACATGTTTGTGACTTTGTGTGATGTGTGTTGTGTTCTTTCCTTCTGTCTTTCTTTACCCTCCTCTTACTCTCTTGCACTGTAAATTGACAGATTTGTGAACAGACAACAAAACAAAAACCTCTCTCTTTCTCCGGCTCTTTCTTTTTCTCTCTCATATTCATCAAGATACTGTCTTGTACTACTGTAAGTCACTAGTTTTTAAAGAGTCCTTCTACGGGTGATATTTTTTTATTGACATTTTTTTTAATTTTTTTTTGTTTTTTTGTGTAGTACTTCTCAAAAAATACATAGTATTTATTCTAACTGGAATTTTTTATAAAAAATACTGTTTTAGGTATAATTTGGATACATACAAAAAACAGGGCATGTACAGTTTGTACAATCCTGTTTCTTGTATGTATCCAAATTACACCTAAAATACTGTTTTTTATAAAAAAAAATTAAGTTGAAATAAATACAATACATTTTTTTGGGAGGTATTACAAAAAAAACACCCAAAAAAATAAATTAAAAAAAAATGTCACTAAAAAAATATCCCCCTAGACTTATTGGTTTTTAAAATATAAGATTATTTTGGTTTTGATGCTATTTAATGTATTTTCATATTCTAAAACAATTAAAACGTATTTAATTAATAGTATACAATACAGTTATGAATTAAAATTTCTACATATTTAAAAAGATGACGAATTCAAAATTCTACATATTTAAAAAGAAGACTTCCTTTGTTCCAAAAAAAAAATATTATTTATCAAAATACTTGTTTTGTATACTAAAAATTATTCTTATTTTATTAATATTAGTATAAAAAACATAATATTTTCAAATTTATTATCATAACTTAGTTATCATACTACTAATATTAATAATTTATTATTTTAAGGATAAATACAGAACAAGATAAATCATATCTTTAATATTTGTAAATCATATAAATAAGATTTTTTTGTGTGGAACTTTTACTGTTTTCAAAAATTAAATTAATAAAATTCTTCAATATATTATAAATTAACTGATTTTAAGAAGTAAAATTAGTCTTGCTCAATATTCGATACCTCAATTTCAAACTTTAAAATTAAATTGAAACCTGAAAATACATGTATAACTAAAAAATTAATGTAATTAAAATTTGGTGCTTAATACTAATTTTAAAATCATTGAAATTGAGTATCAAACATAAATTAATATTTTGAAAAGTTGTCATGTAGGGTAAGAAATGGTAGTCCCAAGTATTTAATATTGAGTGATGGTATAAGTCCAATCAGTGGACAGAAAGTCAGCTGCTACCATTGGAACGTGAGCTGCACGTCCTAATGCCACACGTGGGGTGTGCAGTGATATTTTAAGAGGGGTGTGAATTTATATATATCTATATACAGAGAGGTGTACAAAAATCTTTTCTGTTTTGGGGTAGCACAGTACTGGTCCTTAGAATCCTATGCAGAAAGGTGATGGTGATGATGGTGTAATTAACGGCAAGATATAGCAGGACACGTGAATGCATGCAGAAGCTGGGACCAATTAATTATGTATGGTAAGGCTATTTTCAAGAATGGCTTCTGTAGCTATTCTGTACGCGTCAAAGACAACCGTTAATTGTTGTACCGAATATGTTTTGAAAGGATGAGACCATGCATTAACATTGTAAAATGTTTTTCAAAAAAATAGTATTTCATATTATGTTCTAAGTGTTTGTTTAAGTTCATATAAGGTTTTTTCTAATATATAGACATAATTAGAGAAATTTGGATTACTGAAATTTGAAGATTGTTCCACATATACTTCTTTTTGAAGTTCAACATTCAGAAATGCACTTTTGACATTCATCTGAAAAACTTTGAAGTTCATGTGGACAGCGAAAACAAAGAATATCCTAATAGCTTCTAGTCTGGCAACATGTGCAAAGTTCAGGTCGTAGTCGATGCATTCTTCTTGAGAATAACATTTGGTCACTAGTCTTGCCTTGTTCCTTGTAATCACTCCATCTTCATTCATTTTATTTTTGAAGATCCATTTGGTGTCAATAACTGGGTGACTTCTTGGTCTATGAACTAATCTCCAAACTTTGCTTCTTTCAACCTAATTCAGCTCCTCTTGCATGGCTTCTATCCAACTCGAATCTTTAATAACATCTTCTATCTTTTTGGGTTCCATTTGGGACAGAAAGCTCAGATAGAAACACTCATTCTCGGCGGCAGATCTCGTCTTGACTCTTGCATTTGAATCTCCAATGATCAGGTCTTGAGTGTGATCTATTGCCCATCTGTTCCCTGTTGGAACATCTGTTCTGGTGCCTTCTTGTCTGAATTCTTCAAGATCAACTTATGTCTCTTCACTACTACAAAATACTAAATAGACAACACTTAAACCACAACGTTTTTTATAAAAACGTTGTGGTATTTTTTTTGCAACGTTTTTTAAAATAACGTTGTAGATATATATGCAAAAATGTTATCTATTTAAAAGGGCATTTTTTTGGTTTTAATTAGATAACATTTTTTTTTAAAACTTTGTCTATGAAGAAAAATACGGAGCTAAAAAAAAGCGATTAAATAAAAACTTAAGCTAGTGCTCGACCTCTTTTCCTTTCTGGAAGTTAATCTAGGGCTCGACCTCTCCCCACCGGAGCGCAATCAATTCGTCGGGAAAGTTGTCGAATCCTACCTCGCAGACACTGTAATCCAAAGTCAAGCGGTAATGACAAGCGGAGGAAGAGGAACTGAAGAAGAAGATGACAAAGAGGGACAGAGAAAGAGAAAGAAGCGGGCTAAAAGAGTACTGACGATGATGGAGATCTCACCATTTGTTGTGTGAGTTTAGATTCGATTCATCATTTTATATTTTTCTTGGAGTATTAGAATTAATTAAATGATTTTCTAAGTGTTTATAAGTAAAATGGTTTAGATGTATAGGTACTCAAATTTTCATTGAGAGTTTTAGACCTTATATATACTTCAATAGTCTATCCAAATTGTCATGTTCTTTGAAATTTGAAACTTATCTACTTGTAATTCATGTTTAACTTATTCCATCTTCTCCTTTTTCTAAAATTCAAATTGTCATTGGTGAATGGAATTTGTGATTTATCAATCTAGTGTTTTGTATAACCTGGGTGCAAAATCTTTGAAGTGAAGGTAAACTTTCCCCCTTGCATTAGTGTACATTTATTCTCTTGGAATTTAAGATCCATATCAAGTAGTTATCACTTCATACTCCTTCCCGCTATTGGGTTTCTTTGAATGGTCCATCTTGGATCGATATCTCGATGTAAATTTGCACTTGCATCTGCCTCAGATGCTGCTATGAATTTCTTAAAGTCTCCAATCTTCATCTGCATGGCATTGGGCATGTTTACTTATTGTTATCCAAATTTTTTCAAGAGTTTAATAGTTGTTTAGCTGATCAAAGTTGCCTTATCTTTCAAATGTGTTTAGTTGGATGACACAAATATGAAATTTAGCTTACAACAATTTGTCTATAAGATACCCACTAAGATTTTATATTTTTTTAAAATAGGTATGTTGAACAATTTAAGTGCTTTGTTTTTGTGTGCAGCTAAAATCTTCCATGTGGTTAAGAATCAGCACCTATTGCTTTGTACACTCTTGATTAGCAACTCTTTAGCAATGGAGGTGTGTGAAGCTTTTAAATGGTTATCTGATTATGTTACTATTTTAGCCATTTTGATTATTAACTCCCTGTTTTTTGTGTCCCATACTCTCTTCCCATATTCTTGGACAAGTTTGTGCCTCCATGGGCAGCAATTCTGCTATCAGTGACACTCATCCTCATCCTCAAGAGGTTTCTTTTTCTTTCTTTGGTCTTATGGATTTTCAATGTTTATATTTTGGCCGCCTAAGATGGACGGATTTGAGTTGCAGGAAGACGATATATTACACCACCAAATTTGCGTCCATGGAACTGACAAGTTTAGTTTCTCCCTTCCCTTCTGGTTTTTTCTGTTTTATTTTACCAATAGTCAAATTCAATTATGTGTGTGCACGTACGCGCAGTTGGGCCATTATTACTTCCAAATTCAAAGATAAAACAACAAGACAATGCAGAAGAACGTTACTCCATTATTTTTAAATTTAACAGTTCTGATTCTTGTATTTGTCGTCTTATTCTTCTTTTATTCATCCCATATATCCTTAATTTGTGTTGTTTAGTCCAATTAATTTGATGTAGATATAACAAAACAATTGTAGATGGTACACTTATTTGAATTCGATGTCAAAAAGGGGGTGGTCACCGAGGAAGGCGTCTTTCTTATGTGAGGTAAAATGATGATGTTATGTTATTATTACACTTTCTTTCTTCAACTACTAATGCTTTACCTTCCACATATATGATTCTCAGCCGGAAAAACAAACCTTATTTATTGTTAGTTGAGTGTGACACGATTATTAGAAATGTTATCTTGAGCTCGCAAGATATTTGGCAACAGATGGACCGGAAATAGCAAAAAGTGGTTTTGAGCGGGTAAATGATGTTGCAAATGATCCTTCTTTTTCTTACGAGTAAGAAATGAAAGGTAATCACCTGATTACAAGGCCTAGATTAACACCACTTGCTGAAAAAGGTAATCAAAGAAAAGTGGTTTCAGCTATTTCAAAGACTATAGTTTTACTCCATATATGTGCATATGGTACTGTTCAAAATTTACCCCTAAAGTGCATCATGCATCATATATATTTCTCAGGGAGGATTTCAAATTCTACGCAGATGTATGTGCCTCCATGGAGACCGAGTGAAGTACTGGATAACCTTCAATGAGCCCAATGTTACAGCAATTCATGGATACAGGTTAGGGATTTATCCACCATCTCGTTGCTCAGTTTCGTTTGGGAATTGTAGCCTAGGCAATTCGGAGAGAGAGACTTTCATTGCGGCAATTCATGGATTGGTGTTCCCATCGGCCAATCTGTATGTTTCTGATGCTTATAATCTATACATACTCGCTCACTGCAACTTAAACTTATGCTATTAAAACATTATTATTTTTCTTTAGACTCCGTTAGACTGCAACTTAAACTTATGCTTATAAACTTATTCTTATAATCTATACATACTCGCTCACAGAAAATGATCCTTCTTTTTCTGGTTTAGAGGCATACAAGGCTGATTTCTCTCCTTGAACTGCAATAGTCTTTGTTAAGTCCTTATAAGGAGAAGTCCACCTCCTTAGGGTGTTTGGAAACTATTATTGTTATAGGAGGCTATTTTCTAGAATTTCTTCATGTGGGTTTATAAACAGTAACTATATCACTAGTTTCTTTATGCATTATGGATTCTCTAGCCATATATATTTTCTTATTAGCTGGTTTCTAATCTCTCTAGCCTTGTTCATTGTCCTACTAATATATTTATATATGTTCATTAATTAGCATTGAAGTTTCATTCAAAGTTCTAACTCATTTTCATTGCTGGAAATTTTAGGAATGTTGGCTTTGATCCTGCAACTTTCAGGGTTGATCAATATGGCAATATTCTGTATTATCATGCTGATCCAGCTTCACCTCTTGCTTGGAACATTGATCATTGGTTTCCTTGCTCAAGTAATACTCCAATTTGTCCTCATCTAATTTATATCAATGGTAGTAGTAGTAGTAGTAGTAGTAGTAGTAGTAGTAGTAGTAGTAGTAGTAGTAGTAGTACTTCAATTCTAGTGATTTTTGATGCCTTGCTCACAAAAGAACCTTGCTAAAAGGTGTCAGATGTGGTGTAATATGTGAAAATTTATGGAAGATGTAAAGATATATGTAACAACAATTATGGTCTTCGACTATTGTATGTTCCTCTCCTTTGTAACAACAATTATAGTCTTCGACTATTGTATGTAAAGATGTAACAACAATTATGGTTTTCCATTATGGTGTTTGTCGAAACTATAGAATTGTGTGTGGTTGGATTACTTGGAATTTTTGATAAATGATTGAAGTTACAACTCTTTTAATCTTTCAGTCTACAATATGCTAATCTTTTAGGCATTAGCATATTGCAGGTGTATTGGTAATGTAGGTGAACAACCTTTTTTTTCTTTTTTCTTTTAATCTATAACATTTTAAAAACGTTGTGTAAATATGCCTAAACGTTGTCTGATATACTAAACAACAACATTTTATCCAAAAAATATTGTGGAATCATACCTTCTACAACGTTTTTAAGCATTTGCTAATTTTTGAAAAACAAATCTACAACGTTTTTTTTTCCTAAAAAACATTGTGTATTGTGCTTAACTACAACATTTTTAAAACGTTGTGTAAGGGTGTCAAATAGATGACACCCACTACAAGAAAACCAACTATTTCCGACGGACATAGCCGCAACGGATTACATTCGGTCGAAATAGGTTTAATTTCGAGGGACTAATGCGTCGAATATTCGTCCCTCGGACATAACACAATTCTGACAGAATTCCGTCGAATGTAGACCTCTCTAGTTGGCGCCAAATTTCGCGCCACCGCGAAAAGTAATTTTTACGAACAAACGTTAATTACGAGGGACATTTCGTCGAAGTTACGTTATTTTCGAGAGACATATGGCCGACATTCTTTCCGTCAGAGATAACAAATATAACTTTTCAGCTTCTGCCTTTTCATTTCAGACGCTCGATATTATCTCTCATTCTCTCTCACTGTCCTTCCCTCTCGCATCCCCTCACTCACACCCATCCGGTCACCGGTCCCCCCTCCCCCTCCCTCTCCCTCTACCACCGTATGTTCTCCCCCCACACCTGTCTCCCCTGTGTCCCCCACTGCCCCAAGACTCCCTCCCCCCCGGTCCCCCCACCCTACCCCGGTACCCCCACCCCTCTCCCCGATCCCCCACCCCACTCTATCCCGATACCCCACCCCCACCCACCCCTGTGTACCCCCACTCCCTCTCATCTCCCGGTCCGCAGGCATCGCTTCGATTCAGTAGCCACTTCCGCCACTGTGTTGAGCCTACGCCACCGATTCAGGCCCCTAGCTCCTCCTTTCTCTTCCTCGTTTCTCCTCCTTTAATTCAATGAAAGAAATCCTAAAATGATGATTTGAGATTATTAAATATAGTTTGCAGATTTGTGTTGTTGATTTTGCTAATTATGTGTTATTGAGAATAATTTTGGAGTTATAGGTTGTATCAGAAATTGGGTTTTATATTTTAATTTGCTAGCTGAAATTGGGTTCATTTCTGTTATGAAATTTATTTTGCTACAGTTGTTGATTTTGCGAAAGTTGTTTATGCTGTAAACTGTTTTGCAAATTGGGATTATTTGACTTCAATTCTGTAAATTGTTGCATATTGATGAAATTGTGATTTATTTTGTGCAATTAAAATTTATGTTGTGTATACAGTTTATTTGTGCAATTACAGTGTTTGGGTCATAGCAATTATAGTGTTTGGATCATAACATATATGTATGTCAAGAATGTGATATTTGATATTTCCCACTGAATTCCCAACGGAATATCTATCAGAATTCTGCAATTGAAAAATTTGTGGGCCCTACAAATATATTTATGTATTATTTAATTAATTCAATATAAAATGGAATAAATTTAATTTAACTTAGTTTATTAGACAAAATAAATGTTAAAAATTATTTAATACAATATAATATAAATAAAAAAAATAATAATAAAATAAATTGAATAAAATAAATCAAATTTAATTTAATTGAATAAAATAAATCAAATTTAATTTAATTTAATAAATTAAATTAAATTAATGTATATTAAATTTAATTAAATTAAATAAAATAAAAAAATTAAACAAAATAAAAAAATACTTAATTAAATTAAATTGAATAAAACAAAACAATTTTGATTTAATTTAATAAATAAATTTAATTTAATAAAAAATATTTAAAAAATTAAAAAATAAAAAAATAAAAAAATAAAAAATTAAATTTAATTAAATTTAATTTAAAATAAAATAAAATAAAATATAATAATAAATACAATTAAATTTTATAAAATAAAATAATTTAATAGTAGTCTTCATATATATTCCAAATAACAGTTCTTAGAAACTAAGTAACACTTAGTTTTTCATTGGCAAAATAAACTAAGTAGCATTTGCTTAGTTTGCCACAATTTTCAATAAACTTAATAATACGGTCCGTACATATATGTACTCTTTCTTGTATACATGTTTCGACATAACAGTTGCATCTAATAGTACTCCAACCGGTTCCTCGACAGCAATTAAAAAAAGGGGTCGTAGTTCCTGTTTGTGTCCTATACTCGAATTGTAAAGTTAATTGAATTACTGCAGACATTCCTCACTATTCCATCATAATAGATGGCAACATCCGAAAGGAGTGTCATTAAGTTGTTGAACAAAGTTCTAGGTTAAGCAACCCTCTAGATGAGCGAACGATCACTTCTTTGCTAGGAATGAATTGGACTCGAATGGGGAGATGATTCATTCCTAGCTGAGAAGTGATCGTTCGTTCATTTAGAGGGTTGTTTAACCTAAAACTTTGTTCAATAGCTTAATGGAACTTCTTCGGGATGTTGTCATTTGTTATGATGGAACAGTGAGGAATGTCTGCAGTAATTCAATTAACTTTATTATTCAAGTATAGGACACAAACAGGAACTACGACCCTTTTTTTTTTGCCGGATTTCCAACTCAAGTAGTCTCTATAGATTCCAAATACTAATTCACGTATGAATATCCAAATTAACTTAATGCGTACTTCTGTGTAGTTAAAAATGCCAGCCGATCGGAGTTGGATGTACCGTAGGATACCCAGTGATGGGAGGGGATTAGTCGCAGCTTATCGTGTTGGGGTTTTAGATTTCTTGAACAAAGCACTAGAATATACGGATGATCTGAATGGGAAGATGCGATGCCCGTGTGTCAAGTGTAAAAATCTGATCTGGAAGAAAGTCGACGAGATTAAATTCGACTTATTTTCTTGTGGATTTGTGGGTGGGTACTTCGTATGGACTCATCACGGGGAATCAGAAGTGATTGAAAATATTGTGGAACAACCAATTCCACAGGCTTCATAAGTCGAACACTATGATCCAGTTGAGATGTTGGTCAATGCTTATGGCCCTACTACTATTGATTGGGATGAATATGAACCTTCTTCAAGCAGTGCGAAGCAAGTGCCAACTGATACAGCTGTTGCCTTTTACAAGTTGCTATCTGAATCTGGGGTCGCGTTGTATCTAGGAAATGATACGGACACCAAGATTTCTACAGTGACGAAGCTCTTACACTTCAGGAATGAGCACGACTATAGTGAGAGAGGTTTCAACGATTTTCTCGCTATAATTGGACAGTTCTTACCCAAGGATCATACTCTTCATGCGAATTATTACGAAGTGAAGAAGATGGTCAAGGGGTTAAATATGGGGTATCAGAAAATCGATGCTTCTGAGCAAGATTGCATGTTATACTATGGGGAGGACAGAGATAAGGGACAGTGTGACATATGCAGCTTATCGCGCTACAAGGTTACAAAACGTGGGGGGAAGGAGAAACATGTTCCCAGGAAAATCTTACGGTACTTTCCACTTGCGCTGAGACTTCAACGGCTATTCATGTCGTCTCATACGGCTCAACATATGAGTTGGCATCGAACAAGGGATGTCGTACCTGGTCAGCTGACTCACCCATCGGATGGAGATGAATGGAAGAGATTTGATGTAAATTATACTGAGTTTGTGGAAGAAGTTAGGAATGTTAGGCTTGGCATGGCTACTGATGGCTTTTGCCCTTTTAATAATTTTAACCAGCCGTACTCAGTTTGGCCAGTCATTATGGTCACCTATAATCTTCCACCGGCAATGTGCATGAGGGATCCGTATTTGTTTTTGACTTTACTCATTCTGGGGGATAAAAGTCCTACAAAAGACCTTAATGTGTACCTTCGACCGTTAGTGGATGAACTAAATATGTTGTGGGAGACAGGGGTTCAGACGTATGATAAATCGATATGCGAGAATTTTGTCTTAAAGGCAGCCCTGTTATGGACTATCACTGACTTTTCGGCTCTTGGGATGGTTAGTGGTTGGTCAACTCATGGGAAGATGTCCTGTCCAGTGTGTATGGGGGATGTGTAAGGCAACCAGTTGAAGCATGGGCAGAAATGTAGTTTCTTTGGAACTACTCGTAGATTCTTGCCTCTTGATCACAATTACAGAAAGATGTCTGCACAGTTCAACAGAAAGATAGAGAAAAAGGGGTTGTTGGCTATTTGTCCGGGCGGTGAGGACTTCAATTTGGTTGAATCAACTTGATTTTCCTTTGTCGGGGAAGGAACACAGTAAATTGAGAGCAGCCGGGTACGGGAAGACTCATAATTGGGCACACTTGCCTATATGGTTTGAGTTGCCGTATTGGGGCACACTTTCAGTTCGTTATTGTATAGATGTCATGCATACCGAAAAGAATGTTTTCGAGAACTTGTTTTACACCGTGTTAGATGCGAGTTGTAAAACTAAAGACAATGACAATGCTCGAAAAGATTTGGAAGCATTGAACATTAAGCGTAATTGTGGCCATACTAACACTACTGGCTTAAAGCTCCATTTTGTCTTACTAAGCAACAAGTTGAAGACGTCTGTAAGTGGGTTAGTGGGTTGAAGCTCCCAGATGGATATGCGTTGAACATAACACGTTGTTGTAAGGTTGAGCAATTGAAAATTTCTGGATTCAAGAGTCACGATTGTCATGTATTCATGTAGAAGTTGATTCTAATTGCATTTCGTGAGATGTTACCCAGAAAAGTTATGGATGCATTGACCGAACTGTCAAATTTCTTTCGAGATATTTGCTCAACTATAATTAAGCACAGTGATGTCGAGCAGATTGAGAATAATATTATGCTTACCATGTGCAAGCTTGAAATGATCTTCCCTCCAGGATTTTTTGACTCGATGGAACATCTGCCTATTCATCTGCCGTATGAACTCAAACTTGGAGGACCGGTGCAATATCGGTGGATGTATCCTTTTGAGAGGTAATATATAAACTGCTATATATTGCTCTATGGGTTTGATGACGTGCGTAATTAAAAATGAGCTTTCATATTAGTCCTTACCACAAATTATTAAACCTTACATGTTCGTAATCTGCCAATTTTGTTATTGCAGTAGGATATTCATGGCTAGACATAGCAGTGGAGGTCGCCGAGGTGGTGGGCGATCTGGTACTGGAGACGGTAGCCACGATGGAGGCTCTTCTTCAGGCGCGATTAAGTTATCTTAACTAGGATATAAATATATCTTAAGCTTTATTGAAGTACTATGTTAAATACAATTATTACAGATGCACCTCGTCGACGACACCGAAGGACGAACCTCGGTATCTTTGGTCGTCCGCCGGCAGTGCCACTTACAGTACCGGTGGATGTCGTTTCCCAGCAGTAAGTGTTAATATTTTCGGTACTATTTCTATTAGTTATTGCAAAGCACAATTCAAACAACACATATTGTTATACTTTTTCTGTAGTATACTAGACCCGGTGGCTAAGCACACCCTACACGCGATTTGTTTGACGCATCTCCAGAGAGGGTGCATGCGATTCAGTCAGTATGTGCGGTACGATGCCACTTTTATGCAGACCGTCTTGCGGGAGTTCCACAAAAGTTAAGCATATTATCATAACATAGTTGTATTGATCAGTTCATCAAATGTTCTTAATTTTAAATAATCTTTTGTTATAGGTTTATTATCGATTTGACCAGAGCATCTCTCAATCAGCTGGCAATGCTGTGATTGAGCATCACGTCGCTGTGAATTACTCTGGATGGCTGTATGAGATGCGACAGAAGGCAGCCCGGGCAGTTGTGGACCAGCCCGGGACCACCATCAGAGATCATCAACCCCGCATAGTCTCCGATTTAGCCTGGGAGGCTATGTGTGCGCACTGGAAGGCTGATGACTTCAAGAAAAAGTCTGAGCAGGCAAAGAAGAACCGTGGTCAGCTCTGGATAGTACACACCACTGGTTCTCAGTTGTTCGAGGAGGCGAAGATGGTAAATGCGTTGTATTTAGTTATTTATGTGTCAAGTTCTCACACAAATACTTAAGACCTGTTTTATGATTGTTTGTATTAGGCATTGGGGAGGACCTTGGGTCGTGATCCTACCATTCTATAGTTTTGGGATCGAGCCCACACGCCTAAGGACGAGCGTGCTTTGTCTCAGGCAGCTTTATCTATACGGGTAAAACTCATCTTACTATTTAGCTTTTAATAATATTCAATCGTAACTAAAATGTTATAATTAACATACATTATCTGAGAATACATTACAGGACCGATTTCAGAGGCTTCGGGATGAGCGTATAGCTGAGCTGGAGACTATTAGGAGGGGTTCTGAGCCGTTAGATTCCGCCACCCCTCTTCCCGATATTGTATTAGATCAGGATGAGGAGCTGAGACTGTGGGCTGCGTCTCAGGATCCCCCTACTAGCAGTACCGGCAGATATCGAGTGTTGGGTCTGCCGAGGATACCCGCATATACACTTCCTGGAGGTAATATTTTTTAATGTTTCACGAAATTTTCCGAATTTATCACATTATATAAATTATTATTAGTAATCAAATTTGTATCTCTTTATAGGCTCGGCCGTCGTCGAAACACATGTCGGACCATCTCATCTGTAGTGGCTTGGATGACGATATCTTCCGGCCGTGGTGATAGGTAGTGTCGAGATAGGTTCCATCTGACGTCGGCGTCAGCACTTGCCTTCCAATTCTCGTCTTCACCAGATTTCTCAAGATATTATAGCAGGGGCCTCTACAGAGAGTACGAGATTACCACGGGGAAGCGATTCGACGCTTGAGGCCTTAGAGATGCTCAGGATGGTGATTACCCTCTTGGAGGAGGCTTTTCGTCCGTCCCCACCTACTCATGTATTCTTATTGTTTATGTTTTTCAATTAAGGTTAGTTTGTTAATTCTCTCACACACACACACACACACACACACATATATATATATATATATATATATATATATATATATATATATATATATATATATGGACTAATGATTTATATTTTTGATTCTATCAGCGGGGTGGTGATGACAACCGGTGGCGATGATGAAAGCGAGAGAGCACGAGTCGACATCCATACACACGAGAGCAAATTGTTCACCTCTGCCTTGATGATGATGATCACTTTTACTAGTTTATAGTTCATTTGTATATATTCATGTTATTGTAGACCCTTTTGTATATATTGTATTGTCTAATTGCGTCTGTACAACTATTGTAAATTATATTTTTTTAACATTTATGGAACATACGCATTGAATATTTGTAATTGGTTAGCTTATAATACATTTTGGTGGATATTTTAATGTGAATGTTAATGATAATGAGTTGAAGATTAAGTTTTACTGCTACGTTGCATATTGGGTTGTGAGATACAGGTTTATATTACTGTGTATTGGGTTGTGACAGGTTACAGGTACATTAATGAGTTTAAACACCTGGAAACTGAACTTTTAAAATCTGTATTTAAAAAAAAGGATAGTTAATTCCGACGGAATAAGGTAGGTGCGACGGAATTTCCCTCGGAAGTAACAAATATGTAATTTTTAATAAATGCCAAAATATCCTAATTTCAGTCGAACATACGTTATCTTCGACGCAACTTATCCGTCGTAAACACTCTATCTCCGACGCAAATTCCGTCGAATTTAATAATTAGCCAATTTTAATGAATGATGGGTTATTCTATTTTTCAGTCGAACATAAGTTAATTCCGAGGGAATGTATCCCTCGAACGTAGGGACTCTTATACTCGACGAAATGTTCCATCCTATATATTCGGTCGAAGATAGGTAATGTTCGACGTACATCCGTCGGAGATACGTGCGTCGAAGATATGTAATTTCTGACAGAACTTTTGACGATTTCATCTTCTGGGGATGCGATTGTGGTGTTGGGCTTGACCACCTCATTCGTAATATCTGAGTCGTCGATCACAGTGCCTTGTGGTACAGACTTGTTTGAGTCTCTTTCATCAAAGATAATGTGAATCGATACTTCAACACTTAACGTCTTCTTGTTGAACATTCTATAGGCCTTGCTATCTGTGGCATATCCAAGAAAGATCCCTTCATCTAACTTGGGTTGAAACTTAGTCAGATATTATTTTTCATTGTTGAGAATGTAGCATGCACAACAGAACACATGGAAATAACTGACATTTGGCTTTCTTCCTTTCCACAGCTCGTATGGAGTCTTTTTTAGTGTAGAGTGAACAAGAGACCTGTTCTAAGTGTAGCACGCAGTGTTGATAGCTTATGCCCAGAAGTATTCAGACAGATGAACTGCTGCTAGTAAAGTCATTCCTGCTTCAATCAACGTTCTATTCTTCCTTTCAGCTACTCCATTTTGTTGTGGAGTACGTGGAGCTGAGAAGTTGAGACTGATGACATTGTCTGTGCAAAACTGAGAAGTCAAACTCTCTTCCATGATCACTCCTTATAGCCTTGATCTTCTCTCTTTTTTTCGTTCATCGCCAGCTTGAACATCTTGATGAGTTAGGATCTTATTTCATATTTAGAATTTAGAAAGAACACCCATGTGAATCTGGTGTAGTCATCCACTACGACCAATGAGTATTTCTTCCCTCCAAGGCTTATAGTTGGAATTAACCCAAAAATATCCATGTGAAGTAACTGTAGGGGCTTATCAATTGAGTTGACTGCTTTGCCTTTGAATGAGCTCCTAGTTTACTTTCCAAGCTGACAGGCAATGCATGACCTTTCTTTGACGAAGCTGAGCTTGAGTAAACCTGCTACTAGATCTTTGGAAGCCAGTTTTGACATACTCTTGAAGTTGAGATAAGATAACCTTTTATGCCATAGCCAGCTCATTTCTTCAGAGGCTTTAGCAAGAAAGCATATTGTCTTATCAGAACTCAATTGAGAAAGATTAATAGTGTAGACATTTTCTTCTCTTGTTCCAGTCAGCTTTATAGAAGAGGTCTTTAGATCTCTGACTTGACACTGATTATTGAGGAAGGTGACTTGATGACCCTTGTCGTAGAGTTAGTTGATGCTCAGAAGATTGTGCTTTAATCCTTCCATATAGGCTACTTTGCTGAAGGACACTGCACCATTCCTAGCCGAGCCATATCCTCTTATCTTGCCAGAGCCGTTGTCTCCAAAGATGACTGTTGGACCCTACTTCTCTGTGAAGTTAGACAAGAGGGCTTTGTTCCTGGTCATGTGCCTTAAGCATCCACTGTCTAGATACCATGTTGTAATCGTGGAGCTCTGATCCTGCAATCAAGTTAAACTTTCATTTTGGTACCCAGACTTGCATGGGTCCTACCTTGTTAGTACCCTTGGGGACCCAATTCTACTTGACTTTGGGTTTATTATGCAGAGGATTATAGTAACATTCTGCAGCCTTATAACCATATTTATCACATACAAACCATCTAGCATGATGCACGCTTGTGTGTGTGTGTGTGTGTGTGAATTCTTTCTCCATTTGGACTTATGTGGATTCTTAGTGGTCTTTCCCTTACACTGATTCTTCTTTTTCCATGCACCCTTGTGATTCATAATTTGTGATGAGTTACACTCAACTCTACTATTCCTTCCTGGTTGGTTCGTGAAGTTTGTTTTACTTTACTCCACGATCCTTCGAGGTTGGAGAGTAGTGACTAAGTTACTTTTCTCTTTTTTGAACCCTAGGCCAGCATGGGATCCGTTATGTCTTGGAATATGACTTGGATAAAAAGAGTAGGGATGCACTAGTTCTTCTATGACGCCCCCTAAAATAGGTATACATCACCCATTCTGAGTCGCCAGATACACGGTACAGAATCAAATAAAACTTCTTTTATACAATACGACAAAAGCGTAGCTGAGAGTTTTTAGATGAATATTGTCTTCTATACAGTATTCAAACTCAAATGGAGTCCTCATTACATTTATTATCACACTATTTCATAGAATATTGAGGACTACTATAGCCACCATCTCGGACCATCACTCCGTCCCTTGACTACAAACATCCTCATACAACTGTCGTGCAAAATGCGACAACGCATATGTTGTTTATACCAACTGTAACTCTCATCCCTTTACTTGGATAACATCTCACAGTGATACCTTACAATGGTACCTTACATAAAGGTACAATCAATAACAGTTTTAGAAATTAAAATCTTTGGAAAATGCTCATGGAAACCTTCGTACATAGGAAGCCATGCATCTTATAAGGTATAATAGATATCATATGACTCGAGAATTATCTTTGGTTAACCCAATAGACCCCAAAGAAATATGAGAAGATTACTATCATGTTCTTTCCAATGGTGAGTCTTCTCTTGACATATAATTATCTTTATTGTCTCTAATTGAGAATTATATTTTAACAAAACTGTGAGGGCCCCGAATCACCGCAAATTCGGTACAATCTTTCTATCACTATTACTATATTTGCGGAAGATATAAACATAAATTGTTTATACAATATATTTTACACACTATTCCCCAAGGTCGAGTAACCTTAACTTAATACACAATACATAACTTATTTAACTTACAATAACATTAATATATAATAGTTATTACAACTCTAATCACACACATTAACTTTAAACTGGAACTGTATTTATCCTTTCCTTTTATCCGACGCATTCGTCTTAATCTGCAATGTTTATCATGATATAGCAAGGGTGAACATAAGATTGCCACTACAAAAAAATGGGGCTTCAGCAACAACTGATTTTCGTTGCTAAAGGTGCCAAATTTCGTTGCAAAAGGGTTTTGGCAACGACTTTCTTTATCGTTATGTCTTTAGATTCACAAAGAATGAGTGTTGCTAATTGTTCCAAGAACGAACGCTTTTTTTCCATTGCCAAAAGTAATACATTTTTGCAACGAAATTTGGCTTTAAATCAGAGACATCGATCCTTTAGCAATAAAATGTATTGTTGAGAATAATTAAAATTAAAATTTCTTGCTAAAAACCCCATTTCGTTGCAAAAAGCCTACTAATTGGCAACGAATCGAACTCTTTTTTTTGCAACGACCATGCATTTTCGTTGTAATTCACACCATTTTGCAACGGCATTTTTCGTTGCAGTAAATTATGAAAATTGTTGCCTAAGCTTGCTTTCATTTGCAGAATGTAAACTTTTTAGCAAGCGATTTTCGTTTCTTGATATATTATTTGCAACGACATTATGTTGAATCAAGAACGAAAATGTTTGTTCTTTGGTTATTTTCAATAGCAACGAAAGTCGTCGATTAAAGCGACATTATATGTTGTCGTTTCTTTATATGTGCAACGAAAGTTGATATGATTTGCAACGATAAAAAATGTTACCTTTTATTTTAGTATTAGCAGCAATATCCTCTCCGTTGTTATTAGGTTAATTTTCTGTTGCCAAATATTATATTTTTAATGCCATTGACAACGAAAATTTGTTGCTAAATGTATAAAAAATTGTTGCTATATTAAAACTTGTTCAAAGTTTTGGCAACAAATTATATTGTTGCCAAATCAAAATTTGACATTCTTTTTGTGTGCCTGGCTGGCTCAATGTCCCCATATCAAATAATGGCAAAAATACAAAAAACTAAAATATTATTTGTTGGGAGAATGCATATTATGATTTGATGTTTTAATGTATATGCTCATGATTATTTGTAAAGTCCTTCCTAGTAATATATGTACAAGGACTTAATGATAGATCAAATTTGTTAGGTTGATCTAAGCTCTTAAAGTATATCATTTTGTAATGGAATGTATAGATAGAAAGATCAAAGTTGTTAGGTTGATCTTGAGATGTAATAGATAGGCTTCGAAGAAATCGTAGTGTATCATCTGATCAACATTGCAGAAGTCAAGGCAGAAAACGTAGAGCTTCGAATATCGTAGTGTGCCTTCCTTTAAGGGACTCTTCGGAAATCGTAGAGTGGTCCCAACGTTTGTCGAACCATCTCAACGATCGTAATGTGCTGAAGGAAACATGGAGTTTACAAGTCAACGATCGTAGTGTGCTCTCGAAAACGTAGAGTAACAACACGAGCAAGTGAAGATCATAGTGTGCAGAGGTTTAAGAAGAATCGTCGTGCTCTCGGGTGATAGCATCAGACCAGGCACCAAGATGATAAGACACTATGATCTGAATCATAGAGTATCATGATATGAATCATAGAGCATCAACTGTCTTGTGTCAGAAAACGTCGAGCCTCATGATATGTGTGAAGACAGATTCCAACATATGAGGAATGGATTCTAGACGTTGCAGTACTCATCAGTCCCAAAGTAATATGAAATATCCTTAGTATGCAACAAAAAAGCGTATTAAAAAAGCTAAGGAAAGTACCATTGGTAAGGGGGCAAAACACCTTTTCAGGTGTTAGGTGAGAAAGCAGTCTGCTGTGTCAGTGGGCCAGAATGTAGTTTCAGAAGATGTGCAGAAATGTCTCCATCAAAGATCAGAAAAGTCAAATGCATTTAATGCCTCAACGGATGGATCCAACAGATAATTTTCAAGATAACATATATACAAATTAGACAGATGAGAGAGAATCAAGCAAGCATTGAACAAATAACGTGAACAGCTCTCAAGCTCAACTCTACGATCTGAGAATTTGCAAAGCTTGCTCAGCTACTCAGTTCTTTCGAACAAGTGCTTAAAACAACAATTGAGTAGCAACCATCAAGAACTCAAAATCTATCAATCAACTGAAGAAGAGTACCAAGTCTGCTGAACTTGAAGAGTTCCAAGTGAATTGTAAGAAAGCCAAGTCTACTGGACTTGAAGAGTTCAAGAGTGAACGAAGAAGTTCCTAAACTGCTGGTCTAGAAGGAATTTGTGTGATTCAGAAGTTGTAAAAGTCATCTTTAGTGGATATCCTACTCGTTGAGTAGAAGAGTGGACTAGGAGCTTTAAGTGCTCTAAACAACTTAAAAATGACTATGTCTTTTACATTCATACTATAACTGCTATATCTGTCATAACTGTTATAACTGCCTCACTCTCATAACGCCACTGCTTTTTAACGAAGATTAAAAAAAAAATAAATTCCGCTAAGTTTTAATCATCATTAAAGAACAAGTTTAAAACGAAAAGTTTTTAAATATCTATTCAACCCCCTTCTAGATAACTATTGTGCCAACTAGGAACTAACAGTTGGTATCAGAGCAGGTTCTATTATATAGCTTACAAGCTTTAGTAGATCCAATGGCACACGTACCAAGTGAATCTAGAACTGGAGGAGGCAGCAAGCCACCAATGTGCAACAAGGATAAATTTGCAAACTGGAAAGTAAGGATGCAAGCTTACATGGACTCAATAGATGAAGATCTATTTGAGACCGTACAAAATGGGCCCTATATTACGTTAAAGCTTGCACCAACCACTGATGATCCAAACAGAATGTAAATCAAGGTTAAAGAAGAATGGACAGACAACGAGAAGAGAGCTGTCCAACTTGACAAAAAGGCCAAGAATATCCTGTTCCAATCCTTAGAAGACGATCTATTTGAAAACGTCGTCAACAACAAAATAGCTAAGGAGGTTTGGGAAGCATTGTTGATCATGCATGAAGGAACTGAAGAAGTCAGAGAAAACAAACAATCTCTTCAGACATAGCAGTATAAGATGTTTGCTCATGTTCAAGGAGAGAACGTGACTGCCACCTATAAGAGATTCAATGTTCTGCTCAACTCTCTACGAGCATATGGGAAGATCTATCTTAACAAAGATCTGATCATAAAGTTCATGAGAGCCCTACCGAGCAAGTGGGATGCTAAAACCACTGCTATAAGAGAGTCAAAGAATCTTCACGAGATGACAGATCCAATGACTATATGGAAATCTCGACGACATCTGAACTGGAGCTGACTCAACGAGCTAAAACCCTATCAGAAGGAAGAAGGAAGGATAAAGGTGTTGCTCTCAAGGAAACTGAAAGTGCATCAAAGGTCAACACTGAGATTGACTCTGATTATGATGAAGAGGATGATGAAGACCTTGCTATGCTAGTAAAAAGACTAAGAAGATTCATGCGTCAAGGCAAAACCAGTAAGCCAAAGAAGGTCATCAACTACAGCAGCCAAGAACAAATAAATGATCTTTGCTACAACTGCAATAAGCCTGGCCACTTCATTGCCAACTGCAACAAACCTCTAAGAGAAGAACTAAAGAAGAAACAACATGCAAAGAAGGAATACAAAGGAAATAAAAGGCCTCAAAAGAGAGACAAAGGCCTGGTAGCTGGAGGATTATGGAGTGATTCAGATAATAACTCCAATGCTGACTCCGGAGATGAAGAAGAACCACAAATGGCCAATCTATGCCTAATGGCCAAACATGCAAAGGACAAACAAAACCTCAACATACATGATGTAAGTCTCGATGAGGTATTTGACTTCAACTCACCTGATGTAGATATAAATGACTTAAGAACTGCACTGCATGGCATAACCACTGATCTACATCAATATATGAAGCGGTTCAGAGTTTTGTCTAAGGATCATTCACTTCTTCAAGAGGAGAAGAAGAAAGTACAAGGAGAGCTTGAAACAGCCCTTCTAAGTACTAATCTTCTCTCCAAGCTTGAGGCTGAGAATGAGACCTTAAGATAGATAAACACACTCAATGCACAAAGAGAGTCTAATCTAACCTCTAAAATTAAGGATCTAGAAAAGACTATCTCTACATTGAACAAATCCTCATCATCCATGGACTGCCTGCTCTCTAGTCAGAGAAGCACATTCGACAAAACAGGCCTAGGCTTTGGGGAATCCATCTCAGAGCCTCGTGTGGAAATACAAAGGAAACTAGCACTAGTAATGCCTCAAGTTTCAGTAGAAGCATTATCTTTGTGAAATCGTCACAGAAGGAAGAACAAGTTCAACCTTGTCCTACTGTCTCCATTCTCACTCATAGGAGTAAAGGATCTTATGCTGGTCTAGGGTTTATAAAAGAGAAGAGTAACTTAACCTCTACTCACCAACCTCGAAGAATCCTAGAGTCAAGCAAGACCAACTCTATGAATCAACTGGGAAGGTACAGTAGAGGTAAGGCACACTTATCACTATTTATGAAATCCAAGGACATGTGGAAAAATGAGAATTATTTTAACAGAAGGATAATTAGAGAACCACACAAGTCCAAATGGAGGATGAATCATCATACACACACTGGCATGCATCATACTATGTGTTTTATATGCAATAAATATGGTCACAAGGCTGCTAAGTGTTATTATAATTCCATGCATGTGAGACCCAAGATTAAACAGATTTGGGTCCCAAAAGGCACTAACAAAGAAGGACACATGCAAATATGGGTACCAAAATGAAGGTTCAATATTTTGACAGGAAAAGAGCTCCACGATCACTACATGGTATCTGGACAGTGGATGCTCAAGGCACATGACCGGGAACAAAAACCTCTTATCTAACTACATAGAAAAGGAGGGTCCCTCAGCCATCTTTGGAGACAACGGTTCAGGCAAGACAAGAGGATATGGCTCACTGGCAATGGTAGTGCGATATCTTTCAAAGAAGGTAGCATATGTAGAAGGTCTGCAACACAACCTTCTAAGCATCAGTTAACTCTGCGACAAGGGTCATCAAGTGACATTCCTCAACAACCAATGTCAAGTCAGAGATTTGAAGACATCTGCTGTAAAGCTAACCGGGACAAGAGAAGGAAATGTCTACACAGTGGATCTTGGTCAACTAAGCTCAGATGAGATAATATGTTTTCTAGCAAAAGCATCTGAAGAAATGAGCTGGCTATGGTATAGGCGATTGTCTCACTTAAACTTCAAGAGCATGTCCAAACTGGCATCAAAAGATCTCGTAGCTGGCCTACCAAAGTTCAACTTCATAAAAGAAAGGCCATGCAATGCCTGTCAGCTTGGAAAGCAAACCAGAAGCTCATTCAAAAGAAAAACTGCCAACTCTATCGACAAGCCCATGTAGTTGCTTCACATGGATCTATTTGGGCCAATTGGTTTCGTGCTCATGCAGCATGGCAAGGTCATTGTGTATGCATCATGATAGTTGAAGGATTATGAGAAAGTTTATCCTACTCATGATCTGGAACTGGCCGCGGTAGTGTTTGCCTTGAAGATATTGATGCATTATTGAAACGGGGAGAGATGTGAGATATTCACGGACCATAAGAGTCTAAAATATATCTTCACACAAAATGAGTTGAATATGAGATAAAAGAGATGGCTGGAGTTGATAAAGGATTACGACTATGAAATCCTGTATCACCCTAGAAAAGCCAATATAGTGGCCGATGCCTTGAGTAGGAAGGGTCGGGAAAAATTATCTATGTTAACGGCTCAAACTGAGTTAATAACAGAGATGGCTAGGATGGAGTTGGATGTGAAGTTACCGAGTGAATCAGGACAGAGATTGTTTACAACAGAGATTCAATCTACCATTGTAGAGAGAGTCAAGGAGGTGCAACTTCAAACTGAGGTGTGTGACCAGATGAAGAAAAGGTTAACCGAAGAAAAATATATTAAGTATAGTCTTGATAATGTGGGATTATTACGATTTGAAGGAAGAATTTAGGTTTCAAATGAGACGGAATTAAAGGAGCAAGTGTTACAAGAAGCTTACAGTTTGAGGTACTCAATTCATCCTGGTAGTACTAAGATATATACAAAACCATCGACAGAGTTTTTGGTTGCCAAACATGAAGAGAGAAATAGCAGAGTACGTGAGTATGTGCTTGACTTGTCAAAAAGTTAAGACCGAACATCAACGACCAAGTGGCTTGTTGCAGTCCTTGGAGATTTCGGAGTGGAAGTGGGAGCATGTCACGATGGACTTTGTGGTGGGACTTCTAATTACTCAGAAGGGGTATGACGCGATTTGGGTAATAGTGGACAGGTTGACGAAGTCAGCTCACTTTTTTCCAATAAGGGTTAAGTATAACTTAGACCAATTAGCTAAACTTTATGTTAAGGAAGTCATCTCCAAACATTGAATACCTATTTCGATTGTGTCAGATCGTGATCTACGATTCACATCGAGCTTTTGGAGGAGTCTGCAAGAACAGATTGGAATGCAATTGAAGTTGAGTACGACTTATCATCAACAAACTGATGGACAGAGTGAGAGGAAAATTCTTACGTTAGAAGATATGTTTAGATCTTGCGTCATGGATTTCAAGGGTAGTTGGGATGATCATCTACCATTAGTAGAGTTTGCGTATAGCAATAGTTATCATGCGAGCATAGGCATGCCGCTTTACGAAGCTCTATATGGAAGGAAATATAGAACACCATTGTGTTGGGATGAAGTCAGAGAACGCAGAATGCTAGGACCTGAATTGGTGAAGTAGACATCGGATATAGTAAAGCTGATACAGATGCGTCTCGTGGCAACTCAAGACAGACAGAAGAAATATGCAGATTCGCATCGAGTGAATAGATAATTTGAAGTAGGCTCGTACGTATTTCTAAAGGTATTTCCTTGGAAAGGAAGGATATGCTTTGGAAAGAAGGGTAAGTTAAATCCAAGGTTTATAGGATCTTTTGAGGTATTAAAAAGGGTAGGAGAGGTAGCTTACGTAGTAGCATTACCTCCAGACCTAGAACGAATACATAACGTGTTTCATGTTTTTGTGTTACGTCCTTATAAGCCGGATTATAAGCATGTAATAGAGTATGAGCCTATTCATATCGAGAAGGAATTAACGTACGAAGAAGTGCCTATTCAAATCATTGATAGAAAATAACAAGTTCTGCGGAACAAAGTTATACCTTCGGTAAAGGTGTTATGGAAGAACCACGATGCCAAAGAAGCAACGTGTGAACTTGAAAAAAAGATAAAGCAGAATTGCCCTAAGTTATTTGTGTAATGTAATACAAGATTCTGGGGACAGAATCCTTATAAGGGGGAATGATGCAACGACCGAGAAATTCGGATTTATTGTAAAATAATTTTATTTGATTAAATAATGAATAAAATTATATTATATGTTAGTATTATGTGTTATTAAGATGAAGGTTGTTCCATAACGTAATTATGTCAGAATGTCGTAGTATTTTGGCTATGTGAGGGATTAAAAGTATTTGAATTTCCAAGACAAAAATAAAAGATTTACGCGAAATTTTTCGAAAAACACTATTCACGGATTTTTGTTTGGGGATTATTTTTGAACTTCCAAGAAATACGTAACGATAGAATAATAAGTGAGGATGGATTATGTAATAATATTTTCGTTATGGAAAGCGCAATTTTTCGCCTGCGGACTTAATTCGAGAACGTTAGGGAAAGTAAAGTGTTAATGAGTAAACGATGATCGTATGATACGTAAGTATTGTACAAGGTAATGAATACAAGTATTATACGAGGTATTATACGAGTATGTATGAATATTGGTATGTCGTATACGTTTAATGAGTATACGAGCTAGTATACGAGAATAATACGTAAATTATACGTTATAAGGTATTAAACAAGTGTATTGGACTTGTAGGATGTAAGGGGAAGTTGTAAAGTCCAATTGGAATTATAATAAAGCCCAATACTTATAAATGTTAAAGCCCAATGTTTGTTAAATGCAAGCCCAAAGCGTAAGTTAAGTTAATTAAAATTAAAGCCTAAAGTAAGAACTAGATTAGTAGATCGATCTAATGGGTAAGGATGACCCATGGGGCAACCCATGTTGGCCCCATGATCACATGGCATGATCTTGGTGAGCAATCAAAGGATAAGTTATGTGATTGCCAAGTAATGAATAGTAAGGAGGTTAATTAAGGAGGTGGGATTGCTTAATGACTAAACTACCCTCACTTTGGGATTTCTATAAATAAGAGATGAGCTAGATCATTTGTTACTTGTTTTATTTCATCAACCAACATAAGTGCTTATTTGTTAGAGAGAAAAAGTTAGAAAAGCTAGACTTTGTTAGTTCAAGAAGCAAAAAGTAAGAACAAGGAAGAACCAAGTGATCTTTAAAGGTAAACTGCTATGACTTGTTGAGCAATTAAATGCTCACAGTTTTTTTAAATAAAAAACATTTTCAGCGAACGATGTTAAAACGAACTTAAGGATCCTGTAAAGATTAAGTTAACCGGTATCAAGATGAAGTGCCATTCAGTATGTGTGAGGCCCTAAATCCGGGTCCCAAATCACTGCTGATTCGGTTCAATCTTTCTAACACTATTACTATATTTGCGGAAGATATAAACATAAATTGTTTATACAATACATTACATACTATTCCCCAAGGTCGAGTAACCTTAACTTATACATAATTCATAACTTAGCTAACACATAACATTATTATCATTCAATACTATTACAAATTAATCGTGCACATTAACTTTTAAGTCGGGCTGCCTTTCTTTAACATTTCCTCAGATATCGACGATTCGCCTTAATCTGCAATGTTTTATCATGATATAGCAAGGGTGAGCATATGGATTGCCCAGCAAGTTTAAGTTCAATAATTTAACGATATATCATGATTGAAAGAGTCTGAATAATAAGCTGGCTATAATTCAACAATATAATTGTGAACTAGCAGGAACAATCTTTTGACTGAACAAGTATTGAACATGAATAAATATATCTGAACCAACTAGTAATGAAGGTGATCAGTCTTTCATACCTGACTTATACATGCAATATGTACAGAGTAAAATTCTAAAATGGCAACCAGCAATGATTAACCATACGCATATCCGAATGAAACAACTCTTAATAGAG
The DNA here is from genome assembly GCA_020205615.1 of Panax quinquefolius. NCBI lineage: Eukaryota > Viridiplantae > Streptophyta > Magnoliopsida > Apiales > Araliaceae > Panax > Panax quinquefolius. Next base: position 48,279,608 of record CM035165.1, read on the forward strand.
TTAAGTAAAAACTTGCCTGAATCGTTGATTACCGTTACACAATTTATAATGCTTTATCCGAAGACCTAATATTAGAAATATAGATCTCCAATATTAGAATAATATCATCACAATATAATACTATTATATATTTAGATATACATAGAATAACCTAAACACATAACACATAACCCTATAAGTCTACATCACACATAGGACTCGGTATCAAGTCAAACTATTGTAGTCTGAGTTGAACCCGACACAATTATAACATCCCAACGGTCTAGTCGAACAAATATCGAGTTTAAGTTCAATTAAACTTTGCCTAACACTCAGCAATTATCTTAGATAATTATATTAACAGTCAATATATTTTTCATAGGCCCGTAATAATTTTTTTTATATAATTATTACTATTTATCCTAATTTTTCAATCATTACTATCATAATTATATGATTTAAATACTTTAATCTCGTATATTATAAGTTTTTCTTGAACATATAAGTCAAATACCAATCCAGCAACCCAGATTTGGAATCCAGCAAACTGGATTCAACATTTTTTTCAATCAGTAAACTGTTTTTAAATCCAGCAAGCTGGATTCCATATCCTTATCACTAAAACACCAAATCAATTTATTATTTTTCTATCCTTTGTCCAAATACATATACATATAAATCATACACAAAAAGTATTTTTCTATAATTTTCCAACTTCTTTTAGTATTTTTCAAAAATCATTTTTAGTGTGTAGCTTAAGAAATTAACCCTATCATGCTCATTTCCAGAAATTCCCATCTCTCGGCACAATCTTATACGTGTTAACGTGACGCTCTAGTTTAAATTTTGTGGCCATCGGAGTTGTAGAACTCCGGTTATAGCGATTTTCGTCGAAAAATCACAAAAAATGAAATGATCATAACTTGGTCATTTTATGTCGGAATGAACTCATTTTTGGACAATGGGTAACTTATACCAAATATTTTCATGTCCAAAAAGGTCGGAATTTTTCTCAGAATTTAAGTGGACGAAACAGGCCTTGCAAAAATCTTGGCAGTTTACTTTTGTCATTTTTCTGTTTTTGACTCCTTTGCTAAAATTAGTCCAAACAAAACTACAATATTTTTTCCAGTGATTCCACTTGCATAAGTTAGAAAACTCATATATCTAACTATAGGACCTGACCACACTCAAAAATTCAAAATATATTAGGAGATATGGTCGTTTGAATTTCATGCTTCGTTTTCACAAAAATCTGATTTTTAACTCTTGGTGATTTCTAAGAAAACTTTCATGTTCTCACATAATAACCAACATATCTCATCATAATACCTACTAATACTTCCTATACCCATGAATATACAGTAATACATGATCTATTTCATCAAACAATCATCAAACACAAGATTAAACACCATCAAAGCTAAGAAAATTAGGATTTTCTACATTTTGAAAAACATAGTTTCCATTTCATACCTTAGATCAAACTTTTAACATACAAGATGGATAGATCTACACATAAAACACTCTAAATCATGTAGATATAAGATTTTTGAGTTTTGAAACCTTAGATCTTTATTCCATCAAAATAACTTAAATAAAAGGATAACTTAGGTTTGGTTTTATACCTTTGAATTCTTGACATAACTTTTTCTTCCAAACTATGTGATGGATCTTGGATGGCATGGAAGATCAAAATATTCTCTCCTTCCCCTCTCTTGGAGCTGCCGAAATATGATAGCTCTCTCTCTCTCTATTTGATTTTGGTTAGCTAACTTGGAAGTAATAGGATGAGAGAGAAATGAAATGGTTTTTGTGGTGTAAAAAAAATGTGTAGATATATTTTGTATATCTCACCTTGATCTCCCAACAACTCTCTCTTGCCTTCTCTTTCTCAATCATTATAAGATTGCTTATACATTAGCTTAATGTGTTGGTTAAATAAAAATTGGACACCTAAGGAGATTTGGTAGGAGTTGGTAACCAAATGTTGAAAATCCAATAAGTCACATGGTAATTCTCTACAAAATGGTCGGATACTCCTCCCATATTCCTTGCTCTTTCTCTCTCTCACTAACCACTAAATAAATATGTGGAAGATTTTTGAACAAGGTGGCTTCATAAATAATTTGACACATGGCTAAGTTGTGAAATATCTTTACAATTTGTAGCTTAAATGATTACATGCCATCCTCTCTTTTCTCCTCTTCCATATCCGGCCAAGTGGCCAATTTCTTACCAAGTTTGGTTTTTGTTTTATGTAATATCTATTATACAAAATGTCTAAAGTACCCTCTCTCTTATTGGGCTACAAATTTAATTTTTTGGGCCATTATAATTGATGTTTTGGGCTTCCCATAAATTATCTTTTGGGCTTTGAATTTAATTCTTTGGGCCATATCAAAATGTCATATTCCAATACTCTTAATATTACCATTCCCTAATTATTAAATTAAGGTTTTCATGTACACAATTATAATTTAAATCCTTACTTACATGCCCTAAATTTCTTAACCCAATTAGACTTTCTATAACTAGGTTATAAAATTAATTAACTGAGATGTATAAAATAAATCTCTTGAACTAGTAAATTTATATACTAATATTCTCTCGTATCATAACCCTTAAGTTATTCAATTAAATCAATCCTAATATATAATTAGGATCGCACTAGTTTCTTTTATTTATTTATATAATAAATAAATATAAACCATCACATAATATTCATATTCATTACACACATAACTTTTAACCCTTAGGGTTTTATACATAGCATTAGGGTTCCCAAATTAGGGTTTTCTAATAATCAATTAGGGTTATCCCTAATTAAATATAATCACTAACATAAAAACCTTTGTACTTATCTTTAAGCTCCCAAATTAGGGTTTTGATAATCCAAATTAGGGTTTTGGATTCCCAGAACTGAAATTAGGGTTTTCAGAACTGATTTTAGGGTTTCTTATAAAGCGTAAAATTTTTTAACTGAACGTTGACGTTCTTAATATAATATTAGGGTTTGCCATTGATATATATTATCTGGTTAACCCTTGACCCTTAACCACATCATATACACAGAGCATATTCACTTATTCCCTTAATCTTGAATAAATCTCCAGAAAAATTTTAAATTCACAAAATTCTTTCTCGAAAATATCAAACGTATACACTAATTTTCTGTCTAGGTTCCAATATTAAACCTTAAATCAATTAATAAAAATTTTAAAAATATTCAAAATTCTCGGGTTGTCACATTCACCCCTTCTTCTAAAAATTTCGTCCTCGAAATTTACCTTACACCTTACACCTTACACCATACACCATACACCATACACCATACACCATACACCATACACCATTCATACTCAGCCTTACACGCTACCCAATACATCACTCACAAGAATAATATTTTAAAATTGTGCTGAGTAGTCATATAGACTATTAATTTTTTTGTAATTTTCGTAAAGGTTTTTATGGAAATTTATCCACAAACCGTCATAACTTACGAACACAAAGGGTGATTAGCCCGATATGCCCTGTACTGATCAAGTACTGCTGGTCGGAACAATTTGTTCCTCTTATCCGCCTTAGGCGCACAAAATTTCTCACCTCAGTCTTATTGGATTTCGCACCAAAACAATTTGGTTCGGGAAATTTCTTTCAATGAACACTTAGAGTTTTCATAAACATTAGTCTAGCTGAATCGAATAGCATAGACTCATATCAATAATTCAATTCAATCGAATTATTTAGGTGTAGCCAAACCCCGTTGGCAAATTATAATTTTTGAAAATATTTTCGGGAATGACGTCATGATGACGTACTGTATTAACAGTCCATTTGAGGATGTCGTCATTATATGATTTTGTCATAACACATCATACAATAGTGGAACAATGATTTTTAGATCGAATTCACACTAAGTATTCTTGTATTTATAACTCTATCAACTTTTTATCATCTTTGCACCAAGTTACATGGTATATTTGTGATAAAAAAAAATATATTATTGATATTTCAAATCATTTGCGTCTAGTTGAATTAAGTAGCATAGAATATACTTTAAACCGTTTCAAAAATGATTACGAGTCTATTTTTTTTTTTTCAAAAGTACATAGTGCGTATTTACCTTGATGTCAAAATTTAAAAGTCTAGCATAGCTAGGAGTTTTGGAAAACTTATGTCTCCACTAATAATTAGTTGCTTAGTAATCCATCTATTCCTATTATCCTCAATACTCCATTTACACACAACTATACCCAGTTCGTCAAACCACACTTATAAGTTCATGAACTTGCCACAATCATATGAGTTTAAGAACTTAACCTAGTCAGACCTTTGGGGTCCATTCACTGAGGGGTTCATAAACATTTCATATAACTATGAATCAAGAATGTCATATAAGTATGAGTTTTAAGAACTCGTACTTAACCTTATATTCTCTACTTATAACCTATCTATCTGATATACACATGAGAAAGGAATCACCCTCTTAACATGTATATAACAAATAGCCCGACACAAACATTTCAATGATTATCAGTGCCAGAAACTAAGAAGTTTTTACACCAAATACAATTCCCCACCCACACAAGGAATCGTACAACTTAGCTGCTAACACGAGTCCTCAATTGAAATCCCCACCTAATCTTAACTCCCTTCTCAATACGAATTTCATTTAACTCGTATTCATAATCCTTTCCTGAATTTATACTAATTCATAGTACAACTGACACCCAACAATCTTGCTGTAAACTTTTCAATCCTTCACTTGATCCTTCTCCATACTTTTACCTTATCCGATCATGGGGTGATCTCATCGTATACATTACGATTCATTTCTATGTATTGATTGTTTTGTTTTACGATCACCTATCACTGTACTTTTAGTCTTTTATACTCTATCTATTCATCACTACTGTTCAATTTTATTATCAGAGTTAGGGAACTCTGTATCTTGTATAACTCGCCGAGATTCGTCTTTGAATCTTACCGACACACTAACTCTATTTGAGTTAGTACTTATCCTAATCACTACGGTTATTAGTCTTAGGTATTCCTACCTAAGGTTCATAACCTACAGCTTTGATACCAACTTCGAGGGCCCCGAATCCGGGTCCCGAATCACCGCGGATCCGGTACTTTCAATCCAACACTATATAACTATTTTTGCGGAAGATATAAACATAAATTGTTTATACAATACATTACATACTATTCCCCAAGTTCGAGTAACCTTAACTTATACACAATTCATAACTTAACTAACACATAACATTATTATAATTTAATACTATTACAAATTAATCGCGCACATTAACTTTAAGCTGGAACTGTCTTTAACCTTTCCTTGTATCTGACGCATACGCCTTAATCTGCAATATTTTATCATGATATAGCAAGGGTGAGCATAAGGATTGCCCAACAAGTGTAAGTTCAATAATTTAACGATATTTCATGATTGAAAGAGTCTGAATAATAAGCTGGCTATAATTCAACAATATAATTGTGAACTAGCAGGAACAATCTTTTGACTGAACAAGTATTGAACATGAACAAATATATCTGAACCAACTGGCAATGAAGGTGATCAGCCTTTCATACCTGACTTATACATGCAATATGTACAGAGTACAATTCTACAATGGCAACCAGCAATGATTAACCATACGCATATCCGAATGAAACAACTCTTAATAGAGTTAAGTAAAAACTTGCTTGAACCGTTGATTACCGCTACACAATTTATAGTGCTTTATCCGAAGACCTAATATTAGTAATATAGATCTCTAATATTAGAATAATATCATCACAATATAATACTATTATATATTTAGATAAACATAGAATAACCTAAACATATAACCCTATCAGTCTACATCACACATAGGACTCGGTATCCAGTCAAACTATTGCAGTCTGAGTTGAACCCGACACAATTATAACATCCCGACTGTCTAGTCGGATAAATATCGAGTTTAAGTTCAATTAAACTTTGCCTAACACTTAGCAATTATCTTAGATAATTATATTAACAGTCAAAATATTTTTCATAGGCCCGTAATAATTTTTTTATATAATTATTACTATTTATCATAATTTTTCAATCATTACTATCATAATTATATGATTTAAATACTTTAATCTCATATATTATAAGTTTTTCTTGAACATAAAAGTCAAATACCAATCCAAAGAACCCCATTTGGAATCAACAAAAGTTGGATTCCATATCCAGTATCTAGATGGCCAATCCAGTAAACCAAACTACAATCCAGCAAATTGGATTTCAAATCCAGCAACTAGATTGCAATCTAGCAAGCTGGATTCAACATTTTTTTTCAATTAAGTAAACTATTTTTCAATCCAGCAAGCTGGATTCCATATCCTTATCACGAAAACACCAAATCAATTTATTATTTTTCTATCCTTTGTCCAAACACATATACATATAAATCATACACAAAAAGTATTTTTCTATAATTTTCCAACTTCTTTTAGTAATTTTCAAAAATCATTTTTAGTGTTTAGCTTATGAAATTAGAGCCATATCATGCTCAACTCCAGAAATTCCTATCTCTTGGCACAATCTTATACGTATTAACGTGACACTCTAGTTTAAATTTCGTGGCCATCGGAGTTGTAGAACTCCAGTTATAGCGATTTTCGTCGAAAAATCTCAAAAATCGAAATGATCATAACTTGGCCGTTTTAAGTCGGAATGAGCTCATTTTTGGACAGTAGGTACTTTATACCATATATTTTCATGTCCAAAAAGGCCGGAAGTTTTCTCAGAATTTAAGTGGTCGAAACAGGCCGTGCGAAAATCTTGGCAGTTTACTTTTGTCATTTTTCTGTTTTTGACTCCTTTGCTAAAATCAGTCCACACAAAACTGCAACACCTTTTCCAGTGATTCCACTTGGATAAGTTAGAAAACTCATATATATAACTATAGGACCTGACCACACTCAAAAATTCAAAATATATTAGGAGATATGGTCGTTTGAATTTCATGCTTCATTTTAACAAAAATCTGATTTTTAACTCTTGGTGATTTCTAAGAAAACTTTCATGTTCTCACATAATAACCAACATATCTCATCATAATACCTACTAATACTTCATATACCCATGAATCTACCATAATACATGATCTATTTCATCAAACAATCATCAAACACAAGATTAAACACCATCAAGGCTAAGAAAATTAGGATTTTCTACATTTTGAAAAACATAGTTTCCATTTCATACTTTAGATCTAACTTTTAACACACAAGATGGATAGATCCACACATAAAACACTCTAAATCATGTAGATCTAAGATTTTTGAGTTTTGAAACCTTAGATCTTTATTCCATCTAAATAACTTAAATAAAAGGATAACTTAGGTTTGGTTTTATACTTTTAATTTCATGACATAAATTTTTCTTCCAAACTTTGTGATGGATCTTGGATGGCATGGAAGATCAAAATATTCTCTCCTTCCCCTTTCTTGGAGCTGCCGAAATATGATAGCTCTCTCTCTCTCTATTTGATTTTGGTTAGCTAACTTGGAAGTAATAGGATGAGAGAGAAATGAAATGGTTTTTGTGGTGTAAAAAAAAGTGTAGATATATTTTGTATATCTCACCTTGATCTCCCAACAACTCTCTCTTGCCTTCTCTTTCTCAATCATTATAAGATTGCTTGTACTTTAGCTTAATGTGTTGGTTAAATAAAAATTGAACACCTAAGGATATTTGGTAGGAGTTGGTAACCAAATGTTGAAAATCCAATAAGTCACATGGTAATTCTCTACAAAATGGCCGGATACTCATCCCATATTCCTTGCTCTTTCTCTCTCTCACTAACCACTAAATAAATATGTGGAAGATTTTTGAACAAGGTGGCTTCATAAATAATTTGACACATGGCTAAGTTGTGAAATATCTTTACAATTTGTGGCTTAAATGATTACATGCCATCCTCTCTTTTCTCCTCTTCAATATCCGGCCATGTGGCCAATTTCTTACCAAGTTTGGTTTTTGTTTAATGTAATATCTATTATACAAAATGTCTAAAGTACCCTCTCTCTTATTGGGCTACAAATTTAATTTTTTGGGCCATTATAATTGATGTTTTGGGCTTCCCATAAATTATCTTTTGGGCTTTGAATTTAATTCTTTGGGCCATATAAAAATATCATATTCCAATACTCTTAATATTACCATTCCCTGATTATTAAATTAAGGTTTTCATGTACACGGTATAATTTAAATCCTTACTTACATGCCCTAAATTTCTTAACCCAATTAGACTTGCTATAATTAGGTTATAAAATTAATTAACTGAGATGTATAAAATAAATCTCTTCGAACTAGTAAATTTATATACTAATATTCTCACGTATCATAACCCTTAAGTTATTCAATTCTTCATTCCTAATATATAACTAGGATCACACTAGTTTATTTTATTTGTTTATATATTAAATAAATATAAACCATCACATAATATTCATATTCATTACACACATAACTTTTAACCCTTAGGGTTTTATACATAGCATTAGGGTTCCCAAATTAGGGGTTTTTAACAATCAATTAGGGTTATCCCTAATTAAATATAATCACTAACATAAAAACCTTTATACATATCTTCAAGCTCCCAAATTAGGGTTTTGATAATCCGAATTAGGATTTCGAATTCCCAGAACTGAAATTAGGGTTTCTAGAACCTGTTTTAGGGTTTCTTATAAATCGTAAAAATGTTCTAACTGAACGTTGACGTTCTTAATATAATATTAGGGTTTGCCATTGATATATATTATCTGGTTAACCTTTGACCCGTAACCACATCATATACACGGAACATATTCACTTATTCCCTTAATCCTGAATAAATCTCCAGAAAAATTTTAAATTCACAAAATTCCTTCTCGGAAATATCAAACGCATACGCTAATTTTCTGTCTAGGTTCTAATATTGAACCTTAAATCAATTAATAAAATTTTTAAAAATATTCAAAATTCTCGGTTTGTCATAGTATGTGAATGAGCGTGAAGAGAAAGCGCAGACTTGTAATGTAGAATAGTTTAATTGAACTATAGATTAGTTTAATGAACTGTTATGTATCCTTGGTGGCGGAAAAAAGTCTCTCTTGTATGATGAAATGAATAATGTTTTTATCATTATTTGTAATGAAAGAGGTTATAAGGTTTTAGAACCTGGGATTTGAGAATTTATGTTGTTATATTTCACTATATAATGATGTATGTTTGGAAGATGATGTACTCGTGATGCACAAAATCTAGGTGTGAAGATAGACCAGATTTCGGGGCGTTACATGTTGGTATCAGAGCTAATAGGTTATAAATCTTAGGTGTGAGTACCTAAGACTATAATCGTAGATAGAAGGATAAGAAAATCGTTTATTTATATCATTAAGGATGAAGATCACCACGTTATCATATTGAATCTTAATTGTAGACACTCGAAATTTTCTTTTCCTGTTACTAACTATGCAGGAGGGCAAAAATGTTTTTTTCACACTCCAGAGGTAACCCTGAAGGACCACAACATCAATTCCAACCTCAGAGATAACCCTGAGGATATTCAGAGTCAACAACATGACAACCTCAGAGATAACCCTAAGAAAAGACTCCTACAACTACGCTAACACCGGAGATAACCCCGAGATAGGGAAAATGGTCATTTTGCCAACTCAACTTCACTTCAAATCAAATACACTCATTTCAACTCAAATTTCTTCAAAAGAAGTCCCACAAGAACAATATCTTAACTTTGGAGCCCAAACTACGCAAAACAGCTCAACGGATTGCCTGACAAAAACTCAGAAATGCTATTTTGGTCATGGACCCAACTTCCCTGAATCAAGAAAGGGCAAATCCTATGTCATTGGGTAGCTCTTGGAAAGAGCTTTCTGGAATGGCATGGCACGCTTCCATCGGACTCCCGGATTGAAAGTTATGAAGGTCTGAACGAACATCACGTTGTTCGAGTGTACGTACTTCGACACGGCGGGACCCACATTGTTGGGCATCCTGGGCATCCCAGGTAGCCGCAGGTAGACCTGTGGCACCCCCTCTATATATATAAGGCTTCGGGTGGCCTTATTTTAGAGAGAAATAGCGAGGAAACCCTGTCCAATTTACTTTGTGCACACTATAAACTGAGTGCTTTCTTATTTCAAACACTTTTGAGCTTATATTTTGTCATATTTTTACCGGCAGGAGCCTAGTGTTCATCCATTTAAATTTATTGAAGTCTTCTTTTGCAGTCTACTATAAGCCTTCTTACACACTTTAAAGTCTCTCTCTTCATCTTTGCACACACCATCCTTCACGCTGAGAGTCGTGTTGTGTGTGTATGCCTGAACTTTGGTCCGTGGTTTCATTTCAGTTTGTATATATATATATATACAGCTGGGATCTTAGACAGACCAAAAAAGCAGACCAGGCAATGGACAAAAGGGAAAAAAACACGCGGACCACATTTGTAAATGCGTGGGTCGGCAAAATGGGTCAAACAAAACAAAACCCATTAGCCTCAGCCATCAATTTCTCTCTCTAACTCTTCCCCCTCTCTCTCACCACGAACTTGTAGCAAACATAAGGTAAAGGGATAGACGCGACTCCGGTCAACGAAAGCTCCGGCCAACGGAAGCATCTACAAACGAAGGTGAGGGTACTTCACTTTATTAATTTTGTAATTTTTGTTTTTCGCGTAGGAAATCTAGGGTTTATTAGGTGGTTTTTAATTGGGGTTCATTCTACCCCTTTTCCCCTAACGTAGCTCTTCAATTGGTTTGAGACAGATCACTTCCCTGAAGAGATTAGGCCCACCGCATTTTCTATCGAAAGTTTTGGGTTGATTTTGTTCCGTTTTATTTTTTGATTTTTTAGCTGATATGCCCTTTTTCTAATTTAGGATAAATAGGAAATATTAAGGTGATGTTGATTTGTGAAATGAATGGAATGATAATCTTGATCACACATTAATAATGCAATAGTAGAGTCTTTCTCACCTCTAATTTAGTATCTGCAGCGACCAATGCCTTATATTACCAGAAAGTGTGGTTGGTTTATGCTTTTAACTATTTTGGGAGGAGTCGTTCTGGTTATTACAAACAGCAGAGCTCATGGAGAGGTATTACCATTTTCATATTTTTAAGTTACTTTTTTACTCTAATGATTTTACATGTTTTCAAATTCTAGGCTTAATTCATTAACCAAAAGGTCCAAAAGTATAATTATGTTGTCACAAAGGAGTATAAATAACTTTTTTCTTTCTTTTTATAAATATTTTGTGGATATAAAACACAAATTTATACGCACTTTCCCAGATTTGTGTTGGATAGAATTTAACTAACATATTTTATCACTTTGATGATGATGCAGAATGTTATGGAGCTTGTTAATTATCTTCATTTTGGACTGTGGTGGTTGGCCCTTGGTGTAGCATCGTCAATTGGTCTTGGTGAGTTAAATCAGATGGCAAGTATGGGTCTAGTGGCCATGATAAATTGATAATATTATAGCACTCTGGAGATATTTTGTTCAGTACCCTCGTGTGCATGTATTATGCTTGAAAGAGGTGATAGGAATCTCGATTTATTTGTAATTTTCCATTAGGAACCTTTCTTCCATAAGTTGTTGTATCGTTAGTTTGTTACTGCTTAAGGAGATATATGTGTCAATAATGGGATTTGATAGCTAGCGATGTACTATGCCTTTTACCTAATTAGTGTGAGTTGTAGGTTGAACTCTTCATATACCGCTAGAGTTTCGCTCTTCTCACAAGTTATGAAGCATTGCACTACTGTTTTAACTAGTACTACATATTCTGAATACTAAATATATGATCTTTTTCTTTGTTATGGCTCTTAATGTGTAAATCATGCTCCTTTTGATACAGTTCATTAATCACTTCGGTTCAATTTCTCTTGGTATGGATTTGATATTTTTGGTCTTGTAATGTGTTTCTTTGCATTCATCCTTATAGATTTTGTCAATTGGATTTCAGGATGTGACTGAAAGAATGAGTTTGTTTGCTTGATGTCTTGTTCTCTGTCGCGAACTGGGATTTGGTGGAATTTGCATCGGCACATTGACAGTATATTCAGGCAAGGGTTCCGAAGTCGTCAATATTGTCTAGTGGACTGCTCTGACATATGTAACTTGATAAAAGATGGAGAAGATGGATTCTGACTAATATTTTGATTTTGTCGGGGTCGCTTCTTAGAATTTTCAGCAAGTCTGTAATAGC